>CM039317.1:167968514-168408697 GCA_022316695.1 Camellia oleifera | reverse complement strand
ATTGTATTTTTCACTATTTTTTTTAGTCAACCAAACATAGGAATGAATATTTTGATGGAATGACCATTCCATTCTGGTGAACCAAACACTGCCTTAGAGTTTAGTAAACTCGTGAGATTAAAATAGTACCTTATTTCTTGCAAGTTGCAATATTTATCCTTAATGTGTCGTACATGTGTCTCATATCATTGTCCAAACTTTATAGAAAGTGAGTATTTATAAGAAAACATAATGTTACTAAAATCTGATCTCAACAAGTAAACTTGCGTGCTGCACTTTTGCATGTATGATATAACACCTAGTGTGTGAGGAAAAAGCACAAGAGCAAGCACTGAACTGTTCTGTTATTCCATATTTGTGCTTCATATTTTGCAATAGCTTGCTTCGTATTTGTTTACCTAAGATGTTGAGAAATCATTTGTTGTTAGTGGCTGACCATCTTTTGATACCCTTTTTTATCCTGATTTGTCAAAGACACGACCCTTGTCATTTTTCAGTTTTATTCATAGTTCTTTGGTTTTGCAGCTCTCAGAGTGGCTGGAGTCAACTAAGCAGCTCGACTTTGTTGAGAGAGATTATGCTTCTCGCCTTGATTTGATTTCCAAGGTACGTGGTCTCCAAAAGGCCGAGAACTACATTGAGAAGATCCCAAAATCCATGAGGGGAGAAATAACATATAGAACTCTTTTGGCTAATTGTGTTGCCGCAAACAATTCAAAGAAAGCAGAGCAAGTGTTCAACAAAATGAAAGACCTTGAATTCCCGATCACAGTCTTTGCGTGCAATCAGTTGCTCCTCCTATACAAGAGACTCGACAAAAAGAAAATAGCCGATGTGTTGTTGTTAATGGAGAAAGAGAATGTGAAGCCAACACTCTTCACGTATAGAATCTTGATAGACACCAAAGGCAAATCTAATGACATAACAGGGATGGATCAGATTGTTGAGACTATGAAAGCTGAAGGGATTGAACCCGATTTAAACATACAAGCAATATTGGCTAGGCATTATGTCTATGGTGGGCTCAAAGAAAAAGCTGAGGCTGTTTTGAAGGAGATGGAAGGAGGCAACACGAAAGAGAACCGTTGGGCTTGCCGTGCTTTGCTTCCTCTGTATGCTGCTCTTGGAAAGGCCGATGAAGTGGGGCGAGTTTGGAAGGTTTGTGAGTCTAATCCCAACCCGGATGAGTGCATGGCTGCCATTGAAGCTTGGGGGAAACTAAACAAAATTGAAGAAGCCGAGGCGGTCTTCGAACGGATGTTGAAAACATGGAAAAAGCTATCTTCAAAGCATTATTCAACGCTCTTGAAAGTTTATGCAAACCATAAGATGTTGGCGAAGGGAAAGGATCTTGTGAAGCGAATGGCAGATAGTGGGTGCCGGGTTGGCCCATTGACATGGGATGCGCTTGTGAAGCTCTACGTGGAGGCTGGGGAGGTTGAAAAGGCCGACTCAATTCTACAGAAAGCTGCACAGCAGAACCAGATGAAGCCGTTGTTCAGTTCTTACATGGCGATTATGGACCAGTATGCGAGCAGAGGCGATGTGCACAATGCTGAGAAGATGTTTCATCGGATGAGACAGTCTGGGTACGTGGGTCGGCTTAGGCAGTTCCAAACTTTGATCCAGGCTTATATTAACGCCAAGTCACCAGCCTACGGGATGAGAGAGAGGATGAAGGCAGACAATATTTTCCCAAATAAAGCAGCCGCTGGGCAGTTGGTTCAGGTTGATGCATTTAGGAAGTCGGTGATGTCGGATTTGCTCGACTGAGCGGTGAGGGGTTTAAGAAGTTCCAAGTGAATCAGAGTTATGTTGTTTGGGTACTTATTTTTTACTCTGTTTATACCAAACTAGTAGGGATTTACTTGTAGGCGGAAACATTTTTGGATTATGCTTTTTGCTGTATCTGCTGCTATTGAAGCTTTTTAATATGTCAGTTCATATGTCCAAATCCACCAGATTGATTTTGCTGAGTTTTTATAACAAATTTGCTACCACATCTCTGTTATTATTCACAGGGAGATCATATGCCCAAACCCCGAGTGTGTGATCAGATTTAATAATTATCGATATTTGATTAATATAATTTTTTAAAATTTTTTTGATAAAAATAATGTTCTTGGCGAATTTTATACCCTGAACAGTTTAAAGTACTGTTACTGTTTACTCTGATTGTAATTAGAGCTCATCCCTAGAGTTCAACAAGCATTGACAATTCTGTCCGGGTCTAAATATAAAAAATTCTCGTGTTTAAACCTAAGATGATGTTACAGAGTTCATCTAAGAAACTCATATATCACATAAAAATTAAATATTAATAATTTTATAATTGAGTTGACATAAAAACTAAATATTCAGTCATTATATATTTTTTATGTTTTAAACAATTAAAAAATAATATTTTAGATATTTTATGTGCACTTACGTTATGTTTAATGAATAATATAATTTTTTGTTTGATTTTTCTTAACGAAAATAGACAAATGATTTAAATTGAAAATAAATTTAAAAAAATAGAAAAATTAGTCTAAAATCCCTGCCCAATTTTTGATAGGAGGAGAGGTCTACAATAATATTCTTTGATACTTAAGGTCCCTCAACTTTATTTTACGTTATAAAATATCTAATTACCGTTCTTTATAACATAAGTTTGTTTGGATTTTGGCAAACTGAATATTCTATTGTTGACTTCACGGTGGAGATTTTGGCACAAATTGACTTCACGGTGAAGATTTCGTAGGATTTTGCAAGTGTTGCAGTGGACTTGACGATAGAGATTACTATGATCGTGTAAGTGTTACAGTGGTGTTAATCGTATAGGTTTTTCAGTGGAGTTGAATCAGGTATGTTTTTTATGGAGGTTCCACATGGATTTCGATTTTTATTTTAAATTTTATGTAAGGATTCCGATTTCATATTATTTTTTCGAGTGTATTTTTGCATTAGGTTTTTGTTTTCAGTGTTGATCAATTTAAAAGAGAGGCTAGCTCAGTGAAGTTGTTTATGATTTTTGGTGTTGATTTTTCATTTTCTGTTATTGATCAATTTTAGAGAGAGGCCAACTTGATAGAGTTGATTTTGATTTTTGGAATTCATTTTTCATTCTCTGTTTTTTGATCAATTTCAAAAAGAGTTGACAATGGAGCTGATTTTGATTTTTAGAGTTCATTTTTCATGTTTTGTTTTTCATCAACATGCTTATCAATGATAAGTTTTGTTCTCTATTTTTTCAAATAAGAGAAATTTCTTTAATCCAGAGATAAGTGTAAAATTCTTATCATTTTTTGTTCTCTATTTTTCTTCACTTTTGTTGGTATAGTCCAGAGAAAATTGTAAGTTTATTATTATAATCTAACGAAAATCACAGAGAAAATAACAAACTTATTATAAATTGTAAGATTCTATATGGACATATTATTATAAATTTCTAATGCAGATAGAATCTCAGAGAAAATTGTAAATTTGTAGTTCAGTGAAAATCACATAGAAAATTGTAAATTTGTAGTCTAGTGAAAATCACAAAGAAAATTGTAATTTGTTATGGATATGTTATTATAAGTTTGTTATTTATTTATTTATTTATTTTTTCCTCAATTGAATGTTTTGTAAGTATAACAGATCTTCTCTATGAGTTTCTCTGCGTTTATATGGAATAGTTAGCATTTTTGTCAATTTGATGTTAATATGTTTTTGTTTTATGATCTTGAAAGTGAATATAAGTTATTAAATTTCTCTGGACTTTTATTTGTAGTTTAGAGAAAATTAAAAGTTTGTCATTCACTTTCAGTTTGTAATTCAGAAAAAATATAAGTTTGTAGTTCAAAGTGAATATAAGTTTTTGTTTCTCTAAGCAAAAGTTACTTTTTGTGTTTTTTCTTTCAGTTTAGATGGACAGTGCAATGTTTTTTGTTATTTTGAAGATGTATATAAGTTTGTAAATTTCTCTAGATTTTGATATGAGTGCAATATTGCACAATCACATAGAGAAAATTGTAAGCTTGTAGTTCAGTGAAAATCACAGAGAAGCTTATAATTTCATAATAGATCTTCTGTGTGATTTTTTTCTATGATTGTATTTAATAGTTAGCAGTAAATTTCTCTGTGATTCTCTCTAGATTCATTAAGTTTTCTTTGATTTTGTTTTTGTTATCTTAAAGGTGAATATAAGTTTGTAAATATTTCTAGACTTTATTTGAGTCCAGAGAAAATTATAAACTTGCTATTATAATCCAGAGAAAATTATAATTATTAGAAATTTTTCTGAACTTTTATGTTGTTCTTGTACATTGTTTTTATATTGAATAAATTATTTTTCTTGTTTTTTCTTTCAGTTTTGATGGACAGTGCAGTGTTGTTGCTATGCAAATATGAGAATGATACTATTGTCATTAATGTTTCATGTGAATTGAATTTTGAGAAATTGGTTGGCATTTTGTGTAAAACATGGGAGAATTTGAAACCTGAGACGATGTTTATTTCATATTCTATTATGGGCCATCTGAATTGTATGGTTCGAACTAATATTGATTTTCTGAATATGTTGAGGGTTGTTTGTGTACATGGTGTTGATATAGTTAATGTTTCAGTTATTAGGTGTAGTATTTATGATCAAGAGGATGAAGTGAGGTCTAATTGGGTAGATGTTGTGCATAGTGAATGTGATAGGCTCATGGATATTGAAAGAAATTTACTCTCTAAGTTTTGTTCTCACCAAGAAAAGGTGTTATTGTCAGCTGATTGGCGAAATAATGTTACGAGTGTTGGACAAAAGTTTGAAGGTGGTGTGGTTGAGTTTCGTACTGTTTTATGCAAGTATGCTATTGAGGTTGGTTTTCAGTTTATGTATGTTAAAAATGACAAGTTGAGGGTTACGGCAGAATGTGCATATAAGGAATCAAGGGGATGTATGTGACGTGTACATGCTCCAGTTAAAAAAAACAAACGGGTTCTTTTACATAAGAACTTTGAACAATGAACATACGTGTGATGTGGCGGTTCGTACTAGTAAACATGCTAGGATGACTTCCAGCTTAGTTTCTGGGCTGATACTTGAAGAGGTAAGTGCAAAACCTTTAACTCGTCCAGTGAATGTTGTCAAAGAAATGAAAGACAAGTATGAGATCTCAATCAGTTATAACTGTGATTGGTTGGGGGTTGAAAAAGCAAAATGTAGTATATATGGAGGTTCTTGTTTGTCATTCGATCAATTACGGAGGTATTTTGATAAGGCATTGAAGAATAATCCAAGTAGTCAGTCGTTTTGAGTCAGATTTTAAAGATAACAAGTGTTTCAAAAGAGTGTTTGTGGCTTTTCATGCATGCATTGCTGGTTTCAAATATTGTCAGTCATTGTTATTTCTTGATGAAACATTTTTGAAAAGACGATACAAAGGAGTTATGCTTGCTGCGACGGGGAAAGATAGGAATGAAGGTAATTGTAAATATTTCTAATTTTATGTAAGTATGTGAATTTTCTATACATGTGAGAATTGAGTGAATTTTCTATTTTTGTGGTTATGTTTTGTGATTTTTCTCTGACACTTTGAATTTTCTCTGGTTTTGGCCATAGTGTGAATTTTCTCTGGTTTTGGCTACTTGTAGACACCCCATTTTTGACCGCCCTTAAGACTTGGGCACTACTAATGGTTTACTCGGTGGTGAAAGGTATGCAGGGCAAAGGTTCAATTTCTTCGGCAATGAGAGGGTCAAATCCCAATTTCATACCCCTTTTTGGACCAAAGCTATTTTGAATGGTTTTTACACCTTAAAACCCTCTCTTTCAAAACCTTTTTGAAAATAGGTTCCTACGATGTCCCGACGCTCGCATTTTGTTAAATGTCGCGCCTTTTGGTAAACCGAGCAAGGACAGAGTGGAAATAAATGAAAGAGAAGTGAAATCTTTGAAAAATCTTTCAAAACACCTTGTGTAGGGGTTTGGAATTGAATAAAAGAGGAGAAGAGAGAAGAAACCCAATTGGGGAAGGAGTTGGGCATGAATCGTTAAGAGAGAGACGAGCAGTCCTCGCTAAATCAGGCCTATCCATTTGTACACTTGGATTTCAGCTATGAGGCCACCACCGTTGGAAAGCTTACTTCCGGGGCTTCAATTTTCATTCAAAAATCTCCTCGAGCCGAGTCCGGATGAGAGAGATATGGTTGTTGGAAGTTGGGTATCAATCCGGTTGGACCGAAACTGGGCAGTCTTCACTAAAAGAGGGATATCTTTTAGCACACATGGAATTTTGAGGTGAGGCTGCCAAATTTGGAAAGAAGACTTCCAGGGCTATAGTTTAGGCTCAAGAATGACCTGAAAAGGCATCCAGATGAAGGATTTAGGCTTTCTTCAAAACAAGGACTAGGACTGATTTTTGATTCTGGCCTCTATGGAAGTGTGCCGGCCATTAATGGCTAATGCCGGCCCAATGCCGGCCACAAATGACCCCTGCCGGCCATCAATGAGCCACTGCCTGCCATCACTGATGGCCGGCAGCACCCCTCTCAGAGCAGGTTTCACGGAAGATCTTTTTTACCAGCTGGATTCCTCATATCTGCCCTCCATACACGTGTATGGAGGGATGAAGCTCTTGCCAAGCTTGTTCAAGAAGCTTTGGCTTTGCATTCCTCTATATAAGCAAGGGGCTCCTTCATTTCAAGGGGTTCAGCCATTTTTGAAGAGGAAAATCTATCTCTCTCTCTATATTGTTTGTGTTTTGTGCTTTGGAGTTGGATTTCCTTGCACTTTTGCACTACACCTCATAGCAAAACACCTCCATTATCCATTCCAGCACCTTAGAGGCCATTTGAGGAGGTTGGAAGCTCAGAATCTTAGACCAAAAGCCCCTGGTTTGCTGCTCTTCAAGAGTAAGCATCTATTTCCCTTAAACTTGCACTTTCTTTGTTCATTGGCTAGCCTTACTTGCAAGAATTTTTTGACTTTTCCATGAACTGAAGTTAGTCATATTTTGAGCTCCTTTTCATGTTTGATCAAGGACTCTTTACTGTTTGAGGACAGTAGCTACCACTTGTCTCTTTATCCCTCTTTTAGGCCTTTTTCTTGTATGATAGTTTGGCCTTAGTTGTGATTATTTTCGTGGCTTGATGTAAACTGTAAAGTGCCTTTTTTTGAGCCCCTCTTCAACATTGTTGAAGGGCTCTTTGCCATTTGGGGCCAGCTGCTGTCCCTTGCCTTTATCTCTCCTTTTAGGGCCATTTTTGCATGGTAGATTAGCCCTATTTGTGTTCACTTTTGAGCTTTGATATAAACTGGAAAAGGTCTTGTTTTGACCTCCTCTTTGAGTTTGTTTAAGGTTCCATTTTTTTTTGGAGTCATCTCCCTCTTTGCATGCTTTATTTCTCCATGTTTTGAGCTATACATGTGAGCATTTGCATTGGCCTCGTTTTGGCCTATTAGACATTGAAATCCAGCGGATTTTCAGTGGCTTAGACACTATTTTGAGAGCCCAAATTAGAGGGGGGTGCCCCTCTCTCTCCTCGACTTGTTTGGTAGTCATTTTGGCCTTCCAAAGAGACCTCATCTTGCATGCTTCCTAGTCACATTCTAGGGTCAATTTGTTGAGTCTTGGGACTATCATATTTGATTTTCAGAGTTGTATACGCCATGTCACTTGTCTATCTTGTATGTGCCTAATAACTCCTTGTATGGCCATCTAAAGGAGCTCATCATTTTTGCATACCATGGTTGCATATCAGTGGTTATTTGGGCCTATTTTCATATATTTTATTCACTGATTTTCGACGGTTTCATGAAATTCCATGTGCATCATGTACTTGCCATGTAAACCATGTTTACTAGTCAAAATTGCATGCTAATTTAAGCCATCTTGATAGCACTTTTTGGCCTTGCTTTAAACTGGAAAAGTCCATGTTTTGGGACTTCCTTGACTCTTTCTTCATACTTCATGTTCAAATAATGCATGCTTTGTATAGCTGTAAGTCATTCCATGTGCCTAGTTTTGAGTTTCGGGTCTCACCTCATGCATCGGGTGCCATGTTTTCATGATTCGGGGCTGTTTAGCATCATATTTCAGTGCTGAAATTTGCTTGTTTGCATACCATGTTCCATGCTTTACCATACTTTGGTAGAGTGGCATTTGTGCCTTAGGTTCGGTCCTCGGTTTACGTGCACGCGTGCACGCATTTCGAGTGTCTCATTTTCATCTAATGGCCACTTATGTGAGTGTGGCTGAGATCCACTCGTGTTGGTGTAAGTCCATTATGCATTGTGTATGCCATTTCATAGAATTGTGTATGCTAGGTTATATGTTAGCGCATCGTGTATGCCATGTTACCTCGTGCATCGTGTATGCCATTCCATAGCATTGTGCATGTTAGGTTGTATCTTAGTTGCATTCATGCATGTCATGCATATCGCATTGTGTTTGGGGTAGGAGTTGGCCCGAGCGCGGGAAACGAGGGACGTTTCGTACTTTGAGTGACGGAACGTGTCTCAATTCCCAGTCACCGACACTCCGGATTATCCATGATGGAGTCTCGGTCTTGTTGTGTTTATACGTGCATTCATTTCATATTGAGTAGTGCAATTCGACTCTTCGGTCATCATGCATCGAGATGCGTGATTAGTGGCACGAGGATCGAGGACTACACTCCCTGAAGAGTAGTCAAGCATACATATGTGAAAATACATTACCATGCCCCTTTTCTGCTCTCTGTTGCAGCAAATCAAGAATCAGCAGCCTTCCGAAGCTTGGCACGCATTCCAAGAACAATTGCAAATAGAGGCTAATTGGGGCATCGCAGTGGATTTCCGCACAAAGGCAGCCCGAACATGCATCATCCATCACCCGGAGCAGAGTCGAGGCAGTCCCTAGCTTGCATGCTAGTTTACCGCTTTCCTTAGTTAATTTGTTAATTAATTAGGATTTTGTATTTATTTGGACTGTATTACTTATTTGGGACTATATATTATTCTTTCGGACCCTCTGCGCGAGGGCAATGTTGTAATAAGTGTGCGTGCGTGTGATGTATGTCTTCCAACCCCACGTCTTTCTCTCTTTTATTTACCAGCTTATGATGGTTAGATTAGGACATGTTTCAATTAGCATACAGTATGATAGCATGTTTGCATTCATTCATCTGTCTTGCTTGCACCGTGCTCGGCGCATCACACTAACTGCATTTGTATTTCAATTCCGAGTTGAATACATATTAGTTGTAGCATTCCATATGCCATGTTTAGAATAGCCGAGCCTGCTATAGTTGCATTTTTGCATGTGTTGCATTAGGCATTTCTGTATAGTTAGGATCATGCATGATTTCTAATTAGCTTCTGCTTTGGCTTGGAGTACTCAGTAAGTTTTTATGCTTTAGCATCCTTGCATGTGTGTGAGTGACTGCCATGATAGCATGCTTACCATGAGGCTATATACTTATGTGATATAACTGCCTGAGTGCCTGTGGGTGAAGGTTGGGTTATTTGGATTGGAACAAATCATCGACTGTGAGTTTTAAGCCCACTAGATAGTGGCAAAACCATCTTTTCTAAGCCCACCTGAGGGTGGCAAAATCTGCATTTTAAGCCTACTTGCGAGTAACAAACCATCTTTCAAAAACAAGCATGAAATGTTTTGTTCCAATTCAAGCGACCCAGTCTATACTTGTATGTTGTGCGTATCACGTAGTAAATCTAGGCTAATAACCGGAATAAGAACACACAATGTTTTCAAAACTTGATATCATGGTTAGTAGTGGCCGATCTTTGATCGGGTGAGCGGGGGTGCTCACGAAGTGACCTTCCCCAATCGTACCCAAGTTCCCGAGCCGAGGCAACTTTGGTAATGACGGACACGTGGCCTTAGGCAAACGAGTCAGGGTTTCCTAAATTTCCCAAAATAAAATATTTAGGTGGCGACTCTGTATCTGGCAAAGCAGTCCATGTTTGGCACTTCTTTCAAAAAATCTGTTTCCAAAACGATTTGTCGAATTTGGACTCTTTGATGATTCATCGGTCTTGCATTGCACTCTACGAGATTAAATACAGGACCGTGACATTGAGTCCTGAACTGTAGTGAGCCCAAAATCGAACAAAACGGGATTTTCCTCCCGGGACGTTCGGGGACGTCTACACTACTGTGTGAATTTTTGATGGATTTTGGTCAGTGTATGAATTTTCTCTGGATGTTGTCATTATGTGAATTTTATCTGTAGTTGGTCACTAAGCGAATTTTCTCTAGATATTGTCATTATGTGAATTTTCTTTATAATTGGTCACTAAGTGAATTTTCTCTGGATGTTAGCAATGTGTGAATTTTCTCTAGAGTTAGTCACTAAGTGAATTTTCTCTAGAGGTTGCCATTGTGTGAATTTTCTCTGGATTTGGCCACTGTGTGAAGTTTCTTTGGATGTTGGCAGTGTCAAATTTCTCTGGTTGTTTATTGTTCTAATTTTCTCTGCATGTGTATATCTAATATGCTTGTTCTTATTTGTTTTGTACGTTTTTTTCCTACAGCTTTTGCTGTTGTTGATGATGAGAATAAAGACAATTGGTGTTGGTTTCTTGAACATTTATATGAAGTATTAGGATCGGAGAGGGTGATAAGTTTCATATCAGATCGACATTGTGATATTTATGGAAGGAATTGCTAGGCTTTTTCCTAATTGTTATCATGGATTTTGTCTTGAACATCTAAAGAGAAATTTGAGAGATAGGTTATCATGTAGAAACACAAATTTGGTTAGGGAGACGATTGTGTCCAAGTTTTTAGAATGTGCATATGCAGCAACAAATGCATTCAATTTCAAGTTAAATGAATTAAAGAGTGAGGGAGGAGACATTGTGAGTATTTTCTTGAGAAGTTTACCATATGAAAATTGGAGTGATGCATATTTTGAGGGGAAACATTATGGTGAGATGTATTCAAATGTTGCTGAGTCATTTAATTCATGGATACAAGAAGCTCGACACTTGCCGATAACAATTTGGTGAATATGATACGGTTGCAAATCATGAATATGAGATCTGATAGGAGGCTGCTCTCTAGTAAATGGAATAAAGTTCTCTGTCCTCGTATGGATAGTGTATTGGAGAAGGCTTTTATGGATGGGAGAACATGGAATGTGAGTTTATCATCTAATAATGTCTTTAAAGTGCATTGCTTTCCTTCGGTTATGGTTGATCTTGGGTTGAGAACTTGTTCATGTCGAAAATGAGAAATAAATGAGTATCCATGTCAACATGCTGTTGTTGCAATTTTTAGGAGTGGAAAGAATTTGAATTCATTTGTTGAACTATTTTTTCATGCTGATATGTATCGTCAAGCATACTCGTTTTCGATTGGCCCAGTTCCAACTGTCGAAAAACTTGTGTATAACATTGATGATGTTATAATTTTACCTCCACTGAGTAAGAGATCAACTGGGAGGCAAAAGCAGAACATAATTGCTTTTACTTGAGAGTTTAAAAGCGTGATAAAGTGTAGTCGATGTGAGAGTATTGGTCGCCATAATAAGAGGATATGCAAGGAACCTCTGTTAAATAATTGAGGATAATATATTTTATTGATTGAATAATACATTTGATGATTACTTTGTGTCTTTTGTTTTGTGAAATATATTTTTTGGACAATATGTATATAATAATACCAATCAAATTCATCCAGAGAAATTTTCCAATAGCAGTGAAAATTACTTTTTGTATTGTGTTTTTAGAAACATACTTTGAGAGTGCCTTTATAATACTAGTCAAATTCATCCAGAGAAATTTGCCAAAAGTAGATAAATTTACTATAGGCATTGTTTTTGTTGAAATGTGCATTGTGTTTTGTGACGTTAAATTAATCTAGAGAAATTTGCTAATAGCAGAGAAAATTACAGTATGCATTGTGTTTGTTGAAAGATACTATAGGCAGTGTGTTTATAATACCAGTCAAATTCATCTAGAGAAATTTGCCACTAGTAGAGAAAATTCTCTGTGTATTGTGTTTTATGAGGTCATATTCATCCAGAGAAATTTACCAATAGCAGAGAAAAATACTGTGTGCATTGTTTTTTTGAATTTGATGATTGTTTTGTATCAACACAGTGCATTACAGATTATGTGATCATATAGGCACCCTCTTGGCATGATACTAGTTAAATTTCTCTGTGAATTTCTGGCAACTCCATACCAGTCAAATTCATACAGAGAAATTTGCCAACAGAAGAGAAATTTACTATGGTATTGTGTTTTTGAAATGTCCATTGTGTTTTGTGATGTCAAATTCATCTAGAGAAATTTGCCAATAGCATAGAAAATTACAGTGTGCATTGTGTTTGTTGAAACATACTATAGGTAGTGTGTTTATAATACCAGTCAAATTCATCTAGAGAAATTTGCCACTAGCAGAAAAAATTCTCTGTGCATTGTGTTTTAAAGCTTCAAATTCATCTAGAGAAATTTGCTAATAGTAGAGAAAATTACTGTGTGCTTTGTGTTTTTTGAATTTGATGATTGTTTTGTACCAACACAGTGCATTACAGATTACATGATCATATAGACACCCTCTTAGCATGATATGAGTTAAATTTCTCTATGAATTTCTAGTAACATCATACCAGAGAAATTTCTACAGACAATTTTCTCTGTGTGAATTGTGTTGACAATCACCACTTAGCATGCATTATAAAAAATATATATATTTAACCATTGATAGCTATGAAATTTACATTAGTCAAAAAAAGATATATACATATATGTCAAACATCATCATTTCTTCAATGTATGAAAAAACAAATTGAAGGTTTATTCCTAATTACATTGTGTGCATTGTCTTCCTTTCATTAGTGTGCCTTCACTATTATACTTTTAGTTCTTCTTCTGGTGGTATTTAAATTGGTTCTGTCTATGACCGGCCAACTTCGATCGCAAATCTCTCTATGATTTCTGTCTTCATCAACCCTACATCTTGTGTCGCCAATTTTGAGCTGATAGATTCATGGTTGCTATATTGTCTCATTATGTAGCATACAAAGAGGCCACAATCCACATTGCATACAAATTATAGATATAGTTAGTTTTAAGAAACATTCAAATTAGATTATCTTATTTATAGATGCTGTATGAAACTTACGAATCACTGTCTTGTCACTACAACAAAAAGCACAATTAGCGACTAAAAATAAATTTTTCGTCGCTAAAAGTAGCACCTTGGGCGACTAAAAACAGTTTGGTAGCCAAAACTGAGGACTTTTGGCGACTAAAACAAATTAGCCGCCAAATGTATACTTACTGGCGACTAAAATCAATTTTGTAGCCAAAAGTAGGGGTTTTGGCGACTAAAATTCAGTTTAGTCGCCAAAAGTAGAGATTTTTGGCTACTAAAAAAAATTAGTAGCTAAAAGGAGGGGTTTTGGCGACTAAAACTCAGTTTAGTCGCCAAAAGTTAATGTTTTTGGCTACTAAAAAAAATTAGTAGCTAAAAGGAGGGGTTTTGGCGACTAAAACTCAGTTTAGTCGCCAAAAGTGGATGTTTTTGGCTACTAAAAATATTTAGTAGCTAAAAAGTGGACCATTGGCGACTAAAATTGAGTTTAGTCGGCAAAAGTGACAGTTTTGGCGACCAAAAATCACTTTAGTCGCTAAAAGTGGTTTTTTTAGGCGGAAATTAATTTTTTTGCGACTAAATTATTTTTTAGTAGCCAAAACTAAAGTTTTTGGCGACTAAAAAAATTTTGGTCGCCAAAAGTGGCTTATATTTTTTTTAAATAAATAATTTAATTTTTATATCAATTATATTTAATATATATAATTATATTTATATATATACTTTTCTATTAAAACCGGTGAAAATAATGTATAAATAATATAAGTTGCAATTAAATTTGCGTGAGGATTCAGTGGCATAGTGGGAGGGACTGTGCTGTGAAGGTTTGGAATGTTGGGAAGTTGGAGGTCCAAGGTTCGAACCGCCTGAGGTGCTCAGGCAGATGGAAATTTTTTTTTTTTCAAACATGCTTTTGGTGACTAAAGAGTTTAGTCGCCGAAAATTAATCGTTTTGGCGACGATCAGTTTAGTCGGGGAAACTCAAAAAAAAAATAAATAAATAAACACTATTGGCGACTAAAATTTTAGTCGCCAAATGCATAATTTCCAAAAAAGGAATTCAGTGTTGCCGACAAATGCGTTGGTCGCTGTTTTATTGACTTTTGGCGACTAACACTCTTTTAGTCGCCAATTCCATCTGCGACCACATATTCACGACAAAACCGGCGACAAAATTATTTAGTTGGAAAAAGTGAAAATTTGACTTTTGGCGACTAAAAAGTGACTTTTGGCGACTAAAAATTTAGTCGCCAAAGGTGTTTTTTTTTTGTAGTGTGTAATGGAGCATTGTTGGCATATTCAAAGCCATAATTTGTGTTTTGTGAGTCTATCAATTTGAAAGAGGGTTGTGATTGTGCCTCTCTTTCAAGACAAGTTTTCAAAAAATTCTCCACATAATCTTGCTACAAAAAAATAATTTTTAAATAAGAGAGAAATTTACACACAAATTAATGAGATTCTATGAAAATTATCATCACATAAACATTATTATGTATCCGAGAAATTTGCACTCGTTACCAATTATCTTGCATCTTTGATATATTTGTCTTGTGCATCATCCCTCATTGGCTTTAATGAGTTGTAAATTGTCTTGTTTGTCCATGAGTAACAAGGTCCAATGATTTACATCTGTTGACTTCTCATTGCCCCTGGTATTTATTGGGAAATGGAGGAACACGTAGTTCCTCCATGCTGTTTTAAGATGCTTGTCAAATAATGAGACTTGGAAAGTTTGATTTTCCGTCATCTTGATGAAGTTTTGCGGTCAAAGAAAATCAAAAAATGTTATGAAAGAGTTGAAATGACAGGAATTTAAGAAATATATACACAGAGAAATTTTAAATGCACACAACTAGCCAGAGAAAATTAGACTAGTGATACAACTGGCTTCAAGAAATATTTTAACAAGAGAAAGTAGTAAGTAAATTCCAGAGAAAATCAAATAAAAGAGTAGTAACATACTAGCTCATGCATATGAAAAAAAATGAAATTTGTTGTTGTCCTTTCTCTTTTGGTCAACAAATAAGATTTCTCCATAGCCATCAATGACCTGAAAAATATCATTTATAATTGTAACATTGGTTTATAAAAGCTGATGGAATATTATAGAGAAATTTTGATGAAAGACTTACATTGTTGACAATTTCTTTTTCCTTTATTAGATTTCTAATATCTTCAAAGGTAATGAGATTCAACTCATTTGTCCAGATTAAAGCCCTACAAGATGACAAAAAATGGATTTAATAGTTGTTAATGCAATATAAGTTAGTAAATTGTTGTTTGTTATCTTCTATTTTATTTGTTGTACTTACTCGAGTCCAGACACATTTGATATGTGCTGCAAGATGTCTTTTACATGTTCTTTTACCAATTTTGAAACCGGTAGAGTTTGTGGAAAAATCCAAGATTTTCTGATGCTTGTTGGTTGAGGTAAGACGAACTCATCGGCATCAAGTACTTCTTTGTCTTGGGTGGTTTGCTTTGTTTGCTTTGTAGCTTGCTTTGAATTTCTAGTCACCTTCGCAACTTTGGGATATTGAAATTCTGGATCTTTTTGCTTTTCTTTCTTTTCTTTTGTCTTTAAATTCTTTGTCATTGATGTAGGATCTTTTTTCACTATAGACAGTGAAAATATTAGTAAAAGTTAAATTTCTCTGAAGTAACAGATCATATTTCAATATGTCTTGCTGGGTTGTTGGTTATTGTTCCACTTCTATTCCAACTATACACAGTGAAAATCAAACAGGCCCCAAAAATCAAATAAGCAAATAGACAGAAAAAATCAAATAAGCAACAGAAATCAAATTGGCCAAACCAATGTGGTCAGAGAAATTTAACTTCCAGAAAAAATTATCATTAATAGAGAAAATTGTAATAAATAGAAATTTTTCTGAGTTATATTGACACAAGAACATAACTTTTCAAACTAATGTGGTCAAAGAAATTTAAATTACATAAAAAATTACCATTGACAAAGAAAATTGTAATAAATAGAAATTTCTCTGAGTTATGTTAACACAAGGACATAACTTTTTATGGCTCAAGATTTTCATTGACCTTGGGGTTGAACTTGTGTTGGTGTTCGGTAAGGTTATGTTGCTAGTTGGACGGATAGTTCTTGAATTTGTTCATGCAATCTAGCATTTTCAATTTCAAGCTCTGAAATTGAATACTTCAATTGTTGAGAATTGTTTTTGTATCATCTTGTTTCTGAACCTCCAACATCCTTAGTTTCATTTGGTTTGTACTGTCTTTTTCTTGAAGTTCTGTGTTATGTGATGTCAAGGTTCTTATTGTAATGTCATTTTTTGCAAGTAATTCATTCCAATTTTTTTCTTCTTCTATTTTTGATTTAGAAAGTGCCTTTAATCTTTGATGTAGATCAGCAATTTGGGCATCCTTTGGTTCCTCAGATTCTTGAGGCTGATGCATTGTTGAGCCACAAAAGCTATCATGATGTTGGTCTATCAGCTCATTATGTTATTCTTCATCATTTTCCTCATTGTTTTCTTCTTCTTCTTTAGATTCAGTGCCTTCATCTTCTTCTTCATTGTCTTCTTCTTTCTGTTCATTTTCTTATTTGTCTTCTACTTCTTTACTTTCTTCTCTGGCTTTCACTTCTGCACTGCTTGTTTGATCTTCTTCTCCATTGCTTGCTTCTTGTTCTTCTTTGTTGCCTTCTTTTTCTTCTTCAAATGAATCTTCTAATGTCTCATTGAATTTGACAATTGCCTTTGTTGATTCTTTCTTCTTCTTTTTACCAAGACAAAACTCTTCTGATGGGTTTTTAACTAGCTCCTTGTTATCTATTTGTAACAGGAGGCTTTTTTATTAGAGAAATGTTAAAAATTCACTAAGAGAAAAAATTCAAATAAGGCAAATAAAATTCATCTAAATCATACTAATGGGAAACAAACTTCAAAGAAAAATGTATGGGCCAGAGAAAATTACAAACAAGGAGATAATTTTATGACCCAGAGAAAATTATGAAATAAGCAGCATAATTTAGTTATTAGAGAAAATCAATCAGGGCATATAAGTTAATGCTACTATAATTGTGTTAGAGAAATTTAGATTTCAGAGAAAATTCATTACAAGGGTAGAAATAAACAGTGGTAATAAAAAAGCAACATAAATTGAAATTTCAAAGAAAATTGATCTCAATTAGTCAATACACATAAGTTATGGGCCAGATAAAATTCATCTAAATCATACTAATGGGATACAAATTTTAGAGAAAATTTTATGGGCTAGAGAAAATTATACACGAGGACAAATAATTTTATGGGCCAGAGAAAATTATGAAACAAGCAATATAATTTAGAAATCAGAGAAAATCAATCAAGATAGATAAGTTAATGTCATTATAATTGTGGTCAGACAAATTTGAATTCCAAATAAAATTCATTACAAGAGCAAAAATAAATAGTGTTAATCAAAGAAGCAACATAAATTGAAATTTCGGAGAAAATTGATCTCAATTAGTCAAAGTACATAAGTTATGGGCCAGAAAAAATTACACACAAGGAGAAATAATTTTATGGGCCGGAGAAATAATTTTATGGGCCAAAAAAAATTATGAAACAACCAACATAATTCAGATATCAAAGAAAATCAATCAGGGCATATAAGTTAATGTGTTACAATTGTGGTCAAAGAAATTTGGATTCTAGAGAAAATTCATTACAAGGGCAGAAATAAACCGGTGGTAATCAAAGAAGAAACATAAATTGAAAGTTCAGAGAAAATTGATCTCAATCAATTAAGGCACAAGGAGGGAAACAAACTAGTAGTCAGAGAAATTTTGGAATTTCACTGAGATTTCAGTGGCGATAGAAATCTTACCTGTCAATGTGCAAGAGAGTGGCCCACTACTAAAAAAAAAGATCTCACTTTTATTGGAAGTGTGATAAAAAAAATTAGATTGATATTTTTATCACACTTAATTTGATTAGGTGTGATAATATTTATTTTTTATGTCACTTTTCAATTAAGTGTGATTATATATATATTTTTTAATCACACCTTCTAATTAAAGTGTGATTATATATACACTACTACTTTTTAATCACACTTTTTAAATAAGTGTGATTATAAACACTACTACTTTTTAATCACACTTTTTAAATAAGTGTGATTATAAATATATTTTTTAATCACACATTCTAATTAAAGTGTGATTATATATACACTACTACTTTTTAATCACACTTTTTGAATAAGTGTGATTATAAATATATATTTTTAATCACACATTATAATTAAAGTATGGTTATATATACATTATTACTTTTTAATCACACTTTTTAATTGAGTGTGATTATATATATATATATATATATTTTAATCACACATTCTAATTAAAGTGTGATTATATATACATTACTACTTTTTAATCACACTTTTTAAATAAGTGTGATTATATATATATTTTTTAATCACACATTCTAATTAAAGTGTGATTATATAGGCAGTGGCTTTGGTCCAGTCCAAGATCAGATTGGACCGTGCTGTTGGGCCCGTGGGGGCCCACCACGGGTCCCGTTTTGATAATCTGAATCGTTCAATGTGTAGAACTCATCGAGTATTATATGCTTGTAAAAAATCACGTTAATCGGATATCAATAGCTATGTGAACAAAACAGTTTTTTATCAACCATTAATTTTTTCACCGTCCATTTTTTTATACAAAATTGATTTGATCACATAGCTATTGATATCCGATCAATGTGATTTTTTACAAGCATGTAGTACTCGACGAGTTTTACACATTGAACGGTTCGGATTATCAAAACGGACCCAAAAAATAGGCCCCATGGGCCGAACTGGACGGGTCCAGTCTTGATCTCAACTTGAGACAAGCTGGACCCGATTATATATAAATTACTACTTTTTAATCACACTCCCTAAATAGGTGTGATTGTATAAAATATTTCAATTTAATTTTTATATAAAATATACAATTTCCAAATTTGCGCCTCTATTCTACACCCATGAATGACAGAGGACGACTCTTTCCATCCCCAACAAGGTTAAATTTCACAAACACACAGGTCTCTTCTTCTCACTACAACAAAACTGGGTTTTCACGGATTCACATTAACGACATACAGTAAATGTAAGCCGTGATAAATAAAAATATCTCATTTTTAATGGAAGTGTGATTAAAAAAAGGGCAAATTACACTAACGGTCCCTATAGTTGGGGACTCGTGTCACTTTAGTTATTGACTTTTCAATTTAGATACATTTGACCCTGAATTTTGAATTTTGTTGCAAATAAGGACAATTGAAGATGCCATTGTCTAATTTCAAGGGCAAAATCATCAATTTAATAAAATATAAACTAATTTGACAAAAATAAATGTTAAAAAAATATTTTAATTTTTAATTTTTTTTTTATCCATCAATGATAAAATTATGTAAAATTTATAAAAATTACATGATTAATTTTTAAAAATTAATTTTACATGATCATTATCCAAACAAATAAAAAAAATTAATTTGGTTAAAAAAATAAATAAATGTCGAAAAGATTTATCAATTTTACATAATTTTATTTTTAGTTGGTAGAAATAATTTTTAAAAATTCAAAATATTTGTTTGACATTTATTTTTTTCAAATTAATTTATATTTTATCAAATTGATGATTTTACCTTTGAAAAATCTAATGATATTTTCAATTATCCTTATTTGGAACAAAATTCAAAATTTAGGGTCAAATGTGTCACAATTGAAAAGTTAGAAACCAAACTATATATAGGGATTATTAGTGTAATTCACCATAAAAAAATTAGATTGATATTTTGATCACACTTGATTTGATTGAGTGTGATAATATTTATTTTTTATGTCACTTTTCAATTAAGTGTGATTATATATATAGTTTTTTAATCACACATTTTAATTAACATGTGATTATATTTATTTTTATATCACTTTTTAATTAAATGTCATTATATATAATATTTATTTTTAATCACACTCCCGAAATAGGTATGACCATATCGATTTCATTTTATTTTAATCACACTTTTTAAATAAGTGTGATTATATATGTATTTTAATCATGTGTGTGATTGAATAAAATATTTCTATTTCATTTTTATATAAAAAATTATAAAATTAATTGATATAATCAATTACCAAATAAGCCTTACTCTAATGCGCTCATTTGAAAAAATAACTATTTTAGTAGATTATTTTAATTTTTAACTATTTTAATAGGTTAAAATCTTTGTGTTTAAAAAGATAGTTAGTTTTTTTTTTTTTGTTTTATAATTAAATGTGATATTTGTAAAATCAAAAAAATAATTATAAATTTAATATCTCTTATTGATTATTTTAAATTATTTGATTATATTTTTTAACGAATTTTAACCTAAAAAAAAAAAACCAAAAATCCAATTCTCAAAGTGGTACAGGCCACTATATAACTACATTTTGACCGTCAATTATCGGAAAAACCTCAGAAAGTGCAAACCCACTTCCAAACTCGTCTTCTTCCTATAGAGAGAGAGAGAGAAAGAGCGAAGCATTTTAGAGAGAGGGAGTCTTTTCTTTTTTGGCGCCCTTTCCTCGAAGCAATTGGGCACAAGACCATCAAGATTCCCCTCTTTTTCCTCATAATCGCTTCGTTTTTATGCCCAAAAAAAAAAGAAAAACAAATCAAACCCTCAATCTCTATTAATACCCATCTTTTTCTGTTCAATCAATCCTTCAATACACAGTCCCTATTTTGACCTTTTAGCTCTCTCCGTGTCTCCAATGGCCTCTCAGCAACAGTTATCTTCAATCAAGGTGTTTATACGCTTTTTATTGCTATTCATGTTCACTTGATTGAAGTAATATTTAGCATATTTTGTGTTGTTTAGGACGCAAAAGTGCTTATGGTCGGTGCTGGTGGTATTGGCTGTGAGCTTCTCAAAACCCTAGCTCTCTCTGGCTTTGAGGACATTCATACTATGAGTACACCTTTGTACTTGTTTTCACTTTGTATTTTATCGTGTGTAGACACCCCATTTTTGACCGTCCTCAAGACTTGGACCTCACCGCTTGAACACCCGGTGATTATCCATGTTCGTGTTCGTTTGGAGTTCCCAGAGTTCTCGGCTACGCGCCTTGCCTCAGGACCTCCGAACTTGACTGTTTTGTGTCTGGTTTTGCACCAAACACTTGTGTTTTGCCTTGGAGGGACAGGGAATGCCTTGTGAGGTATCCCCACACACCACCGGCAGTGGCTAGAGGCCACCGGCTGGATGATGCTGCCATCGGCACTATATTGTGCCGGTCGGCACTCTTTTGTGCCGGTCAGCAGTAAATTTTGTCAAAATGACAAATTTGCCCTGCCGACTACTGTGCAGCTGCTTTTTGAGATATTTTTAAGCAGCTGTCTACCACTTTCTTCCCCTCCATACACGTGTATGGAGGGATGAGCCTCTTGTTTGCTTGGTTGCTAAGCTTACAAGATTGCCTCCTCTATAAGAGGAGGCCTTGTCTTCTTGGCTGGGGGGTTAGCCATTTGAGAGACTAAAAACCAGAGCTTACACTCTTTCTCTTTATATTTTCCCTCTCTCTCCTCTTGTGTGTGTGTTTTTGGGCCTAAAAGTGTAGTTTTACCTCATTTTTGCACCATTACACACACTATTACACCTTAGCTCGAGATTGAGAGACTTGGGAGGTTGATTGTTGTGATTTTGGACTGGTTTTGATCACTAGAGGAGGGCTGCTCCACCTGTTCTTCAAAGGATCTTCAAGGGTAATTAAGAACATTACTTTAGATTCCCCATTCTTGCTCTAGCTTTCTACTAGTCTTGCTTTGTGTTTTTGGTTTTGTGTTTAACATAAAAAACTCTTGTTTTTATTTGCTCTTGAACCTTCATTAAGGTCATTTTGTGGTTTGAGTAAAGGCTCACCCCTTTAGGCCTTGTTTGGCCTTTTTGGTGTCTTTTCGGTAAGGCCTTGTTTACTTGGTGTTTTTAGCCTTCTCACCACTGAAAACCAGTGGGTTTTCAGTGGTGAGGAAGATGGTTTTAAGTCTTATATAGGGGAGGGACACCCCTCTCCCCTTGGCCCCTTGTTTGCCTTTGTTTTGGGCTCAAATAATAACATGTATGCATGGTTGGTTTTGGCTTCATTTCAGAGCATATTTGTGGTTCATATGACATGTTATGCCTCTATTTTAGGTTGATTTGTTGGTCCTTAACATGCCTCTTATGTTTGCTTTGAAAGGCTCTTTTATGCCTAGAAGTATGCCATGCTTTGAGGCCATGTTTTCTCGCATGTTTTAGCTTAGTTTCATGGAGATACTAACATCATTTTGCCATGTATAAGGGCTGTGGGCCACTGTTTTTGTCATATTTAGCATGCTTGACATGGTTGTTTTGCATGATGGCTTGCAAGCTTTGCGTAGGTGATCCGGGTACATGCATTGGATAGTCTATTTAGATGATTTGGGATCATTTGACATGCTATTTCAGACCCTAATCCATGCTCATATGTTTGTACTTGTCATCTCTTTCATGCTTTAAAGGTGTGTCCTTTTATACCTAAGAATAGGCCTTGTGTATACTTCCATGATTAATGCATTTTGGGGGTGCCATGTGAGGGGATTTGAGCGTCATTTTGCATACTAAAAATCTGTTTTTGGTTGTTAGATTCATGCCATGAGTGGTTGTGTAAGTGGTAGTAAGATGCTCTTTTTGGTGCCTTAGGTTTAGGCCCATAAACTTGCATGTTTGTATAGCATTTTGGTCATCATTTAGGGCTTGTTTTGCCACTGTTTTGGGGTGGTTTGAGGGCTGCCCCATTGAAGTTAAGGCCACCATTGTATGTTCATTATATGCTTGATGCATGCTTGGTTCATCGAGTGTTGTAGTAGGTTGGTCCCATTGCTTGATTGGCCCATGTTTGCATGCCACTTATACCTTTCATTTTGCATGCCTATTGTGATAGTTGCATGACACTTGGTATGCCTTGCATCTTAGTCCTATTGTTGCATCATTTGAGCTATGTTGCATACATGCATTCTATGGCTTGGTGTCACACACTGGCAATGCGGAAGCCTTGTTGAAGATAACCAAGTGTGTGTGGCGCTAGTTGACACTCTTCACTAGCCCGCCAAGAATGCTCAAATGGTTTGCAAAGGCAAGCAAACACAATATTAGTCCAGTTGATGAGCCACAAGATAGAGACAAGCCACAAAATAACAATCAACAAGCTAAAATTGAAGTGGCAACAATTGAAAGGCTATGCACAATGTAAAAGGCGAAATGAACTTTCATTACTCAAAAGAAAGGCATTACAAAAGTTGAACAATGCACAAAAGTGCTACAAGAGTTGCCTTACCATATATAAGATTGGGGTACATTAAAGGCACAAGTGGTCTGGTTCAACACTTGGGTACCCCCTCCTTATATATGCTTGTTAAGCGCTTTTCTATCTGGCACGAGGAAACATCCACTATGTTTGAGGAGTCATAATGGATATTTAAAAATAAAATAAAAATAGAAAAATTACAACTCTTGGACTCAAAACACCTTTCATACTAAGGTATTTACATGAAAATTTACAAGGCAAAAAGATTACATTTGACCCTCTAAATGTTGGCCTAAAGTTGTCACTTGGTGGCTAGCTTGCTTCATGGCTTCATGTCTTGGACTTGCACCAACAACTTCTTAGGCATGTCTTTGGCTCTCCAAAGGGCACAAATGTGTGTGGCATCAAGGTGTTGACCCTTGGATGGGCGCACCTTGACAGTCTCCCCCACTTGAACGGTCGACGCCCTCGACGACTTGGCCCAATACGCATCAATCTCGTCTTGAAAAGCCGACAAGTCTGCCTCCCGTTCCCAGCTGATTTCTTCATCTCCAAGGCCTTTCCATTTCACCAAGTATTGCCTTTGGTTCTTCTTGGAAACCATTTTCACCCGATCGGCCAAGATAGATTCAATTTTCCTTTTTCCTGCTTTGGCTGTGATGGTTTGGCGTTTCTGCTCATTTCGGGTTGGATCTTCTTTGTCTGGATAGTAAGGCTTCAAGTAACTCACATGGAAAACCGGATGCACTTTCAACCAAGATGGAGCATCTATCTTGTAAGCACACTTGCCAATTCTCTTCAGAATGGTTACCGGTCCCTCATACTTGCGCACTAGCCTTCTGTCTCTTCCCCTCATGAACTTGCGTTGCTCAGGGTTGAGTTTGACAAGAACTTGATCCCCAGCTTTGAACTCAAGTGGCCTCCTCTTTTCATCAGCCCATTTCTTCATTTTACTTGCTGCTTTCTCAAGATAGGCACGAGTAATGTCATGGTTTCTCTTCCATTCCTTAGCAAATTGGTAAGCCCTGGGAGACTTCCCTTCATAAGGTCCATCCACTGTGTGGGGCAACAGTGGCTGCTGGCCATTCACTATCTCAAAAGCACTCTTGCCCGTAGAGCTACTCTTTTGAGAGTTGAAACATAACTGTGCTACATCAAGAAGTTGCACCCAATTCCGTTGATTAGCATTGACAAAGTGGCGCAAATACTCCTCGAGCATACAGTTGAAGCGTTCAGTTTGCCCATCCGTCTCCGGATGGTAGCTTGATGAAGTATTAAGTTGTGACCCAAGAAGCTTGAATAACTCCGTCCAGAAGTTGCCAACAAAACGCGTGTCTCGGTCACTAACAATACTCTTAGGCACACCCCAATATTTGACAATGTGCTTGAAGAAGAGTTGGGCAGTCTCCTCCGCTGAAACATACTTTGGGGCAGCAATAAAGGTAGCATATTTGGAGAATCGGTCCACAATATTCAAGATAGTCCCGATATCTCCCACTTTAGGCAATCCCGTGATGAAGTCAAGTGATACACTTTCCCACGGACGTTTAGGCACGGGCAAAGGTTCAAGCAAGCCTGCTTTCTTCTTATGCTCAGCCTTGTCTTGTTGGCAAGTGAGACAAGTGCGGACATATTCCTCCACATCATCACGCATTTGGGGCCAATAATATCCTTGTTTCACCAAGGCCAAAGTTCGCTCCCACCCCGGATGTCCTGCCCAAAGTGTATCATGACACTCCCTCAGAAGTGTCTTCCTCAAGTCACCAGCCCTGGGTACAAATATACGGTTGCCTGTTGTCATAAGAAGTCCATCTTGCACCCAAAATTGGCGAGTCTTGCCCATTTTGACAAGGTTCATAAGATTCTCTGCCATAGCATCCTTGTCTAGATGAGCCTTGATTTCTCCTTGAGGCTGGTTGAAATAGAAGTAAGTGAACATACATGATGGCACACGGCAAGCTCCGCCTTCCTGCTTAGTGCATCAGCAACATGGTTGGTGGCACCGGCCTTGTACTCTAAGGCAAAATCAAACTCTGCCAACTTCTCTTGCCACCGTGCTTGTCGTGCGCTTAGCTTGGGCTGTGTTAAGAAATGGCTAACCGCCGTGTTGTCAGTCTTCACAACAAATCTGGAGCCCAAGATGTAGTGCCTCCAAGTCCTCAGACAATGCACTACTGCAAGCAACTCTTTCTCATGAGCTGGATATCTCCGTTCAGCATCATTGAGTTTTCTACTCTCATAGGCAATTGGGTGACCATCCTGCAAAAGAACACCACCCAAAGCGAAATCAGATGCATCAGTTTGTATTTCAAAAGCTTTACCTAGGTCTGGTAGAGCAAGAACAGGATCTCTTGACATAGCTTCCTTCAAGGCTTGAAAGGCTTGTTGGCACTCCTCTGCCCAAACATATGGCTTGCCCTTCTTTAACAACTCAGTCAATGGAGAAGCTAGTTTTGAGTAGCCTTCAACAAACTTGCGATAATAATTAGCCAATCCAAGGAATGACCGCAACTCTGAGACATTTGCAGGTGGCTGCCACTCTTGAATAGCCTTGACCTTCTCTTGGTCCATTCTGATGCATCCATGCTCAACAATGTGCCCTAGGAACTTAATCCTCTCTTGGGCAAAAGAACACTTCTCTAGCTTGACATACAGCTTGTGCTCTCTCAGCTTGGTAAGGGCCTTCTGAAGATGCTCCACATGCTCTTCTAAAGTGGAGCTATAGATTACAATGTCATCCAAATACACCACCACAAATTGATCCAAATACTCTTGGAAAACTTCATTCATCATGGTGCAGAATGTTGCTGGGGCATTAGTCAAGCCGAATGGCATGACAAGAAACTCATAAGAGCCATAACGAGTAACACAAGTAGTTTTAGGCTCGTCTCCCTCGGCAATCCTCACTTGATAGTACCCCGACCGAAGATCTAGCTTTGTGAAATACCTTGCCTTGCTCAATTGATCAAATGAATCTGCAATAAGGGGAAGGGGATACTTGTTCTTGATGGTCAGCTTGTTGAGTGCCCGATAATCCACACATAAGCGAAGACTACCATCATGCTTCTTCTGAAATAAGACAGGTGCACCGAATGGGGCCTTGGATGGCCTAATGAAGCCTGCTTCCAATAACTCTGTAAGCTGCTTCCTTAACTCATTCAACTCAGGAATAGCCATTCTATATGGTGCACGAGCTGGTGGTTTTGCCCCTGGCACTAACTCAATAGCATGATCCACACCCCGACGTGGAGGCAACTCCTTAGGCAACTGTTCAGGCATAACATCTGCAAATTGCCTTAAGACTTTCTTGATTGTGGCTGGGACAGGAGTAGCATCAAGAGCTTCATTCAACTTCAATGCTGCAACCCAAGTCTGCTCACCATGCCTAACACCCCTCTTGAGTTGCATAGCTGAGACAAACCGGTCACTGTTGTTGGTGGCCATAGCAGGAATGAGACATGGCTTATCCCCCATGACACACATACTGTTAGAATAAGGCATGACTGCCGTCTTGGTGCTTCTCAAGAAATCCAACCCAAGGATGGCTTGGAAGTCATCCATGGGCACTGCAGTGAAATCCACTCTTCCTTCCCAGTTGCTAACCTTCAAATGAACAGATTTGGCAACCCCATAGATAGGCTGCGCTGCCGAGTTAACCGCCTTGATGCGGCTGCCATCCTTCTCTAAAGATAGCCCAAGTCTTTCAACTTCAGTCCCCGCAACAAAGTTATGGGTGGCCCCGGTGTCAATCAACGCACGAAGGGGCTTCCCATTAAGTTTTACATCCACAAACATCAAACCTTTGTTGGATGACTTGCTCTTGTTCAACTTGCCTGATGATTCCCCACTATACATGGGTTTCTTCCCTTTGCCTTCATCTCTAGACTCCACAAGCTGTTTAGGATCTGAATGCTTGCCCACTTTGCCACTCTTGACATTCTTCTTAGGCCTCCCTGTAGAAGCCTTCTTCTCCATGGCATTCATCATATGAAAGGCTCCCACTCTAGAGCCAGCTGCCTTAGAACCCTTGCCACTTCGCTTAGACCGCACGTCCTCTTCCTCGCTATCATCATCACTTGGTTGAGAGACATGGTCAGACACAGTTGCTAGAGCATTCAAGGCACGCTTTTGTGGACATTCAGATAACCGATGTGGCCCATTGCATAAGAAACAAGAGATAGGACCCTTTGGCTTGCTTGTAGAGAATTGTTGAGGGGCTTTTGCCTTGTCACCATAGCTCTTCTGTTGCCATTGTCCTCCACCCGAATGGGTTTTGGATGTAGAAGTGTTGGCTCCCCCACTCTTGGGTTTGCCATAGCCTTGGGACTTTCCACCTCCCCTACTCTTGCGCGGGGAACTACTATCCCTTTGCTTAGGTTCGGCGTAGTCCGTAAGGCATTCTGCTGCTGCTTGTGCATGGGCTAAATCTTGCACTCTTTGCCTCTGAAGTTCAACTCTGGCCCATGGCTTCAATCCCTCAAGGAAGAAGAAGAGCTTGTCTTTCTCTGACATATCTTTGATGTCTAGCATAAGCCCAGAGAATTCTTTCACATAATCTCTTATAGTGCCGGTGTGCTTGAGATCCCGCAAAGCACGCCGGGCATTATACTCAACATTTTCAGGGAAGAATTGGAGCTTAAGTTCATGCTTCAGTTGCTCCCAAGTCTCAATTGTGCATAAGCCTCGTTGCATCTCATCATGTTTAGTCCGCCACCATAACTTGGCATCACCGGACAAATACATTGTGGCCATAGAAATCCTTGTCTCCTCAGCATCGGCTTTCACGGCTTTGAAATATTGCTCCATATCAAAAAGAAAGTTGTCTAACTCCTTGGCATCTCGGGCGCCACCGTAGGCACGGGGCTCGGGCACACGCGCCCTAGTGAATTCCATCCCACCACCAGGTGCATTGCCAAAGGCACGGGTAAGAACACCAACCCGGCCACTAAGGTCTTCAATCTCCAGCCTGAGTTCAGTGACAACATCCTCAAAATCAGGGCCATGAGTAGGGCCTTGGGCTTGCTCAAGATCATAAACCCGCTGCTCAAGGGTGGCTAATGAAGCTGCCATGGCCTCCATGTTGTCCATACGCTGCTCCAAGAGCTCAATTCTCTCCCTTTGAGTGGGTTGACGGTTGCCAGCACCCTCCATTTAGAAAGCCAATAATAGAGAAAGCCAATAATAGAGAAAGCCCAATAGACTGTGCTCTGATACCAACTGTCACACACTGGCAATGCGGAAGCCTTGTTGAAGATAACCAAGTGTGTGTGGCGCTAGTTGACACTCTTCACTAGCCCGCCAAGAATGCTCGAATGGTTTGCAAAGGCAAGCAAACACAATATTAGTCCAGTTGATGAGCCACAAGATGGAGACAAGCCACAAAATAACAATCAACAATCTCAAATTGAAGTAGCAACAATTGAAAGGCTATGCACAATGTAAAAGGCGAAATGAACTTTCATTACTCAAAAGAAAGGCATTACAAAAGTTGAACAATGCACAAAAGTGCTACAAGAGTTGCCTTACCATATATAAGATTGGGGTACATTAAGGCACAAGTGGTCTGGTTCAACACTTGGGTACCCCCTCCTTATATATGCTTGTTAAGCGCTTTTCTATCTGGCACGAGGAAACATCCACTATGCTTGAGGAGTCATAATGGATATTTAAAAATAAAATAAAAATAGAAAAATTACAACTCTTGGACTCAAAACACCTTTCATACTAAGGTATTTACATGAAAATTTAGAAGGCAAAAAGATTACATTTGACCCTCTAAATGTTGGCCTAAAGTTGTCACTTGGTGGCTAGCTTGCTTCCTTGCTTCATGTCTTGGACCTGCACCAACAACTTCTTAGGCATGTCTTTGGCTCTCCAAAGGGCACAAATGTGTGTGGCATCAAGGTGTTGACCCTTGGATGGGCGCACCTTGACACTTGGCTTAGGGATTGTCAAGCCAAGCATAGGGTTGAGAGGAGTTCACACTTCAAGTGGCGCAACTCGTCTCAATTCTTGGTCACCAAGACTTTTGACTAACACATGATAAGGCCTTGGATTTCATTTGTTTGTTTGCATGCATTACCATTAAAATGCAACCTTGGTTCCTTAGGCCATCATGCATCAAGATGCATAATTGATGGCCCAAGAACCAAGAGTCACGCCTCCTTGAGTCCCCAAGCATGATAGGAGGCATTGGCCATGCTTACATATGCCTAAAAACCCATGCCATGCATTACTGGTCTGCTGCTGCTGTCAAACTGTCCCCTGCAGGAACTTTCTGCCGACCGGCAGTTTAATGTGCCGACCGGCACTATATTCTCAGCCGATAGCCTCTAGATCAGCCGATGGTCAATGTAAGCAGCCGGTGGTTATTCCCTCTGGCCGGTGGTGTACTGCAGTTCATTTGGGAGATGTTCTGGGACTTTGGAAGTTTTTCAGAAAGGCAGGGCAGTGGAAACAGAGGCAGCAGTGGTGCGGTGTGGGCTTTCCGGGCAAGTCGGACTCGAGCATGCATCATTCACACATCCCGAGGCAGGGCTGAGGCCCTTTTATTTTATGATTAATATTAATTCGATAATTAGAAATTTCTGTAATAATTAATTTATTTTGTATTTGGACTGTACTATTTCGGACTGTATTATTCTTTTGGTCCCTCCGAGCGAGGGCGAATCTGTAATAAGTGTGCATGAGTGTGTGTATGTCTTCCAACCCCTATTTCTTTCTCCCTTTTATTTACCCGCTTATGATGGTAGATTAGGGCACGTTTATTTTAGCATACCTTATGCTATGCATGTGTGCACTCATGCATTTGTTGACATGCATCGGGCTCGGTACATCATACAAGTTGCATTGTATTTTCAATTCCAAATTGAATACGTGCATCGAATAAAGTGCATTTCACATGCCATCTTTAGGGTTAGCCGAGCCTACTCTAAATGGCATCTTCGTATGCGTTGCATTAGTCATCTTAACATGAGCTAGGTCATGCATATTTTGCTAACTAGTTTATTGTTTTGGCACGGAGTACGATGTAAGTATTTATGCTTTAGCATATCGCATGCGTGTGAATGTTGCCATGACAGTATGCTTACCATGCGGCTAAATACTTATGTGTGATAAACTGTTTGAATGCCTGTGGGTGGAGGTTGGATTGTTTGAGTTGGAAAAACTCATTGAAATCCGTGTTTTAGCCTACTTGCGAGTAGCAATTCCAAACTATTTTCAAAACTAACGGATATGCGATGTGTATTTCCAAATTAGGCAATCTAGTCTATACTTGTTTGCCGTGCGCATAACATAGTAATGCTAGGTTAATAACCGGAATAAGAACATATAATATTTTCAAAATCGGATATCACGGTTAGTAGAGGCCGGTCTTCGGACCGGGCGAAAGGGGGTGCTCATAGCTGACCTTCCCCAATCGTACCCAAGCTCCCGAGCCAAGACCATTTTGGTGATGACGGACATATGGCCTTCGGCACCGAGTCAGGGTTTCCTAAATTTCCCATTTTAAAATACTTAGGTGGCGATTTTGTAATCTGGCAAAGCAGTCCACGTTTGGCACTACTTTTCAAAAATCTATTTTTCTTCAAAACTATTTGCCGAATTTGGACTCTTTGGTTCAGATTAAGAACCGTGACACAAATTGAGTCCGAACTGTTAGATGGAAGCCCACGGGCGCGTCTACATCGTGTTTTGGAGTTTTTGGATGGGTGAATTTGTACTTGTGGTAGTTTTAGGGTTTAGGGTTTCTCACTGGTTTTGTGTTAGGTTTTGGGTTTTGGGTTACATGGCTCAAATTTAGACTGTGAAGTCAACATTCAAGGTTTAGCTCTATTTGGCAGTGCTCTTTTTTAATTTTTAATTTTAGTTGAATCTTGAAAATAATTTTCTCATAGTGGGTTGTTATCTGTGTTTTTGTTATAGAGCAAATGTTCAAACACATTAAAAAGTGGTGGTAGAAGCAGTTTTCAGCATGATTCTTTATTAGCGGTTTCTGAATTAATTTGTGTTTTTATTTGTGTTTTTATTTTTCAGGTCAGAAATTTCTTGGAAAAATGCAAAATATGGTCAAAGAATTCAACAACTTAGTTTTTTCAAGTTTTTTTTTTTATTTTTATTTTTTAATATATGTAAGCACAGTTAAAATTTTTTTACTAATTCCTTTGTATATACTTTTTAAACATTTAACTTTCATTTATGAAATATATGACGTTATTCCATTCAATATATGGTTATGATTCAAAATATAGTATATAGTGTGTATTACATTCTTCAAATGCATATAACATGTGATCTTATCTGATTATTAATCACGTGTTTTATTAGATATTAATCACATTTAAAATCTGTGATCTAAATGTTTATTATCACAGGTTTTATTAGTTATTAATCACATTTAAAAGATGTGATCTAAATGTTATTAATCACACTTAAAAGATGTGATCTAAATATTTTTAATCACATTTAAAAGGTGTGATCTAAATGTTATTAATCACACTTAAAATGTGTGATCTAAATATTTTTAATCACACTTAAAAGGTGTGATCTAAATGTTATCAATCACACTTAAAAGGTGTGATCTAAATATTTTTAATCATACTTAAAAGGTTTTTAATCACACTTAAAAGGTGTGATCTAATGTTATCAATCACACTTAAAAAGTGTGATCTAAATATTTTTAATCACACTTAAAAGGTGTGATCTAAATGTTATTAATCACAATTAAAAGGTGTGATTAAAAATGACCCCTTTTAATCACACTCCCAAAGATCACACTTTAATAAAACTGAAAAAGTGTGATTAAATAACAAACATCACACAAAAAAAGTGTGATCTTTATCTATTTTTGTAGTAGTAACTGGTGTTTTTTGTAGCTGTTTGGTCAAGCTTTGCAAGCTCTACTTGGCACATATTAGGAAGTCAGTTGTGTTACTGTCTTCCGAGTCAATGATATTCGCATGTTCACATAGCTAATATTGTGATGGAAATTAAAGTAATTAAATTTTGCTAAACACACAAATTTGTAAGTATCATAACTGTAAATTTGAATGGAAATTATACTTATCAGCAATGTAATGACACACCCCGTAACTTTTTCTGGAGTTTTGTGCAATGCTGTGATAGAATTGATCAATATTGATGTGATTGCTTCTAGCCAATCATACTGCTTCATTAATTCAAGAGGTTCCACGTACTTTATAAAAACCCACCCTATTGAATTCTCCACTTGTTACAAAAAATAGGGTGAGACACAAGTACAAGGTAACAATGATTGCTACATCTTTGAAGTCAAATGGTTGCTTGCCTTTCATTGCCTTGACCAAGGCATTTTTAAGAATAGGACCAGTGAGCCTTGTGTTCTTTGGGAATCTTATCCTTAGGAATGCAGTTTTTGACTTTTTTGAGTATCTTAATGACATGGCTCCTTTACCTCATTGCAAACCAAAAATCAAGGTCATGTCATTGGTTATAAAGGTCAAATTCTTTTTACCAACTGTGAATGCTTTCGTTTTTTCATTGTAACGTTGGATTATTTCACCTACATCATCATCAGATTTCCTAAAGTTCCTTAGATCCATCTTTCCAGTAGTTAGAGCTTGGATCAAATACCAGAATGCGGTCTTTTGAAGCTCTTCAAGTTGGTTTGAATTGAATTTAAGTGTTTGAAAAAGGGAGACAACAAATGAGAGGTTGGATCGGTATTGAATGCGGTAATGAGCTGTCTTTCTTTGGAGTTTAATAGGTTTTTTCCCTCTTGAGTTTGAGTCTTTTGAAGTTGGGATATTCATCTTGATGCTAGTTACTTTATCACCTTGGACTTGTGTGTTTTGGCGAGGAGTTTGGGGTATTTTGCTTTTTTTTTTTTATCTAAGATCAAAAGAAGATTGAGAGAGTTTCTGTTTCTTACTCTGTGTTTCTAGTGTTTTCCTGCTTTTATGTTTTGCCATTTCCAAACAATGATGAAAACATAAAGATGTCAACATTAAATCCCAGAGAAAATTGAATATGCTAGAGAAAATTACACATAAGGGAGAAAACTAAGGTGGCCAGGGAAAATTATAAATGTTAGAGAAAATTAGACACTGAAAATTAAATGTTAGAGTACTAATTGTTTTCCTGTGGAATACATCTTGCTACAGAAAATTTCCATTTCTAGAGTAAATCAACAAAGCAACATAAATATGCCAGAAAAATTTTCAATAATTATTAAAATTACATATGGAAGTAAAATATAACTATAGAAAATTCAAAAAAGAAACATTTATCTAGCAAGCACAAAAATGAATATGACATAGAAAAGTAAACATGGCAAGCTAGAGAAAATTTCCATTTCACAATTAACAAGATAAAATAAACGAAGCAACGTAAACATGCCATAAAAAATTACACAACATTGAAATCAAGAATTGAACAAAATAAAACATACTAGAGAAATTTGCAAAAAAGAAATATAAATCTAGCAAGCCACATAATATTAAAATGCCAGATAAATTTACACACACAACTAGAGAAAATTGAACATGACAGACAAACACAAGGGAGAAAACTAATGTGGCCAGAGAAAATTATAAATTTCAGAGAAACTTAGACACTCAAGAGAATACTAGGTGTTTTTGTGTGGAATACATGTAGCCACAATTAATTTTCTTTCCCATAGAAAATAACCAAAGTAACATAAACATGACAGAGAAATTTTCAAAAATTGCTACAAATTACATATAGATGTAAAATATAGCCAGAAAAAATTCAAAAAAGAAACATAAACCTAGCAAGCACAGAAAATGAAAATGCCAGAGAAAATTACACAATCTAGAGAAAATTACACATTCCAGATAACATTTCTATTTTAGAGAAAATTTCCAGTTTATAATATTAAAATGTCAGAGAAATTTACATACACAACTAGAGAAAATTAAACGTGATAGAGACACATAAGGGAGAAAAGTGATGTGGCCAGAGAAAATTATAAATGTCAGAGAAACTTAGACACAGATAAGAAAGTAATATTATATATAGATGTAAAATATAGCTAGAGAAAATTCAAAAAAGAAACATAAATTTAACAGGCATAGAAAATGAAAATTCTTGAGAAAATTACACATTCCAGAGAAAAATAGACATTCCAGAGAAATTTACAGAGCAGAGAAATTTACAGGCAAAATCACACAAACATGTTCAAGAATAAGATCAAAACAAAGAGAAATAACTTTTTTCAAAATAAACATAGTAGAGAAAATTCAAAGAAGAAAACATACATCAAGCAAATACCAAAGAAATTCAAATGCCAGAGAAATTTACAGATAAAATCACACAAACATGTTCAAGAATAAGTTCAAATTCATGTAACTTTTTATTACGAAATTAAAACTCTATTTAATGTAAGGTTAATATAAAATGCAATTAACTGTGTTTCTAGAAAAAAAACTCGTTGGATTGTAGAAAAACTTACTAGAGTTAGGAACGCTAATTACGAATTGATATGCCTTGAGATGAAGATGCAATGTGACGAAGATGAACTGAGATGACGATGAATAGTGAAAATGGAGTCAGAGAAATTTGTGAGGAATGAATGAGAAAGATTTTTGCAGAAGATAATGAAACTCTAATGTCGATGGTGAATATGATATTGAAACCCTAATTCTATTGTTCTCTTGCTCGTGAAGATGGTTGGATGTTTGGAATGAAACTCAGTCGTCGGAATCCAGTTTAGTTTTTGTGTTGATTTGTGAAGAGTATTTTGGTCCACGAAATAATAAAAAATGCGCGCGATATACTTGAGGGACCTGATGCATCACCTCTTTTTTTGGTGTTCTCTATCCTCTAAATTACTATTATTAGGGACCTTAAAAAAAATTTCTCAAAAAAAATTATGGTTTAAATTAATAAAATTAAAAATAAAGAATTTGTTTTGTTACAATTGTCAAATTATTATTATTGTTATTTGTAATTTTTCCAATCCATTACATTTTTTTTAGATGGATCCAATCTATTACATTAGACTAAGGCCAATTTTGAAAAGTGATTTTTTTTTGGCTTATTGATTTTTTTAAATATAAAATAAAATAAAATAAATATAGAGAGGTGATATAATTCAAATTAGTCAATAAACTGACTTTTTTTTCCTAGTTATCAAATTAGGCCTAAATACTATCATATTATAGAATCAAACTAGCATTATTGAATTTATAATCAAGCTCTATGTTAATATATATATATAGAGCGAAGAAAAATGATAATTCAATAATATTTTCACAAAATAATTAAAAAATTAAAAAAATTAATTATTAAAGTTTATCAAATATACTACCAATCGTAATTTAAAGAGTTATTTATACAAGGACCTCGAAACTATTAAAAATATCACTTTGACCCTTTAAATTATGAAAACGTACAAATAAATCTTTTAAACTATTGAGAAGTATTAATTTAAGGGGTTTTTTTTAGGGTCTATGAGATTAAGATTTTATAACATAAAGGACATTTAATATTTTCATAATGTCTAAGGTCCCTTAATATCGATTCAGAGAAATTCTCTCTAGAGAAATTCTAGACTTTCCAAAGAATTTCTCTTGGTTCACACTGGAGAAAATTGAAATTTCTCCGAGTCCAAACTAGAGAAATTCAGAGAAAATTGAACATCATAGAGAAAATTAAACAAGACAGATAAAATTAAACAAATTTCTCTGAGTTTGTTTTATTGAAATTTCACTGAGTTGTTTCAGTAAAATTTCACTGATACAACTTAGCAAAATTTCATTGTATGAAGACCCGACCCAACTTTTCGCCTTTTGTTTGACACCGTCAATGAACGGAGGTCACATCTCATATTTAATAAGTTTATCAATGTTATGTTAATAAATATTATCTATACTTCACCATTCGGGGCGGACCTATAACAAAACAATAATTGATAATCCTCTTCGAGTGTGTCAAAAATGAAACTCATAAAGATGTATATTTTTTCTTTAGGTGAAACGGATCACACCATCGAACTCAGAATGTCGAAATTAGTCAACAGTGATTAAATGAAATTTTTCTTGAACCGATTTTCGGACAGCCCGGATGTCCACACACTGCATTTTATCCGAGCAGTGCAATTTGTGGTGGTAAAATCAGCCACCATGGCTGTAATTTCTTGGTGAGGTGAAAGATATATCCACTTCACTCCCCTTTTTACCACATACTTCGCCATTCAATCCTAGCTATTGATCCTATTTACCCCTTTCTTCCTATATATATATCCCATATGTGCAGAAACTTCACCTTCTTGCTGAAAATCTGTAGATTTAAGAGAAAAAATCAAACACTTTCGTCTATGTTCTTCAAGCTTCAAGTTTAGGTAAATTCCTCTCTATATCTACTTCAATTCCATAAGTTAAAGCCTTCATTTCTTTCCTTTAGTTTCACGTTACAATGAACCATGAATCTAAATCCTAAAATACATATTTAGACTTTATTTCCTCCCATTGATAGCATGTTGCAATGATCCATAAGGCTAAAGCTCAAAACAAGGATTTTACCCAATAAACAGTTTTTTTTTTTTCCTGAACAGACAGTCTACTTTGAAAATTTGTCAAAAAATATTTAGGCCACTTAAACTGTTGATTTTTGGACCAGAGTTAAATTAGAGTGTTATCTTTCCAACCCAATTTGTTTCAACTCGATTCAACGGCTACATTGTTGTGGAAATGATTTTTTTAGAAATTGCAATGGATTTGCATCAGCTTTGTTTTGCTGTCATTTTACCTTGTTTATGAGCATTTTTGGGAGACAAGTCCTTCATGAAAAAGTTTCATAACATCTTGATTGATAACCCTGTAAAATTTCATAATATTTTAAAGTGCTTTGATTAGGATTTTAGCCTTTGATCTAAAGTGCTGCAAACTACGAATTTCTGGACCATAAGAGAATGACTCCTTTTAAATTGTACACTTTGGGATTATGGTTTGAATATTTATTTCATGCTTAGAATTAATTCCTAGACCTACTATAATGTAGTTTTTCATACGTTGTGTTTAGATCTCGGTTCTGGTTGATTTTACCAAACTTCGTGTACATTTAGGTGAGTTCATGCTTACGCTTTTTACATGTATTTGAATATAATGACATGCTTTGATCGATGAATTATTTTGGAGCATGTGATTTCATTGATTTATGAATAACCGAATAAACATATGATTTTGAACTTTAGCAAGTATGCCTATGATTGGAAAAGTACCTTGAACACATTTTGAAAATCATGTTATGTTTTAGAAAACGTGAGTTAACGGGATAAGCCGACTCACACGTATTGCTTATATACATATTGTTTTTATGAAGCCATGGTTAAAACATTGTTATAAAACTCTTGTAAATGTAATAACGTACATTCGAATGGAACATCCCGGACGTTGGGGGAAATTAAAGATACCAACGAGTGAGGCGTTATAAGGGTGGTTGTTGGGACGCGGCCATCGTCCATTGGCATGATCATGACCACTTTATATTAATATGGGTAGCTCCCTACTTCTCTGGCAATATATCCAGTTGAATGGACATATGTATGTATATTTTGATATATATAAAAGAGCATTTATTTTGTCTTTTCAGCCATTGGGCTTTTGAACATAAACAGTTATGCTTGAAACTTGAAATATTTATGTTTGAATCGTGGCAAACTTGTAAATTGTGTAAATATGTTCTCACAAGCTTTATAGCTCACGGGTGTGTTACTAACCCATTTTAGGTAAGGAGAATGCTTAGTGGATAATCAAAGGCCTATTTGTAACAACCCAGATTTTTAATTATTCTATAGAATTTATGCTAATATTATTTAATCTTGGTTAGGACAATATATAATTTATTATATATTATTATACGTAATTTTGTAAAATAATATAATTATTAAAATTTTAGGGGTCAAAATATAAATAATAATAATATAGATAATAATAATAATAATAATAATAATAATAATAATAATAATGAGTGTGGTATTAAAATAAATAATTAATTTTATGTTGGTATACGATAAAATGTAATTTACTTAAGAATTAAATTATTTATATAATTATATTAAAATATTGGGTCAAAGGGTAATTATCTTAAATATTTATTTAGGATAAGATTGAATCTATATATAGTTATGACGAATCTGGAGGGAGAGAGATGGCTCGGCCACGTGTTGGCCGATGAATGGCGTCGGCTCCCTATAAATAGGGAGAGTGATCAATCTGGAGAAGGGAAAGGAAAGAAGAAAAGAAGAAAGAAAAAGAAAGGAAATATGGTGGAAGTTGAAAGGATTTTTAATAGTGGAAGAAAAGAGTAAGGTATTAAAGTTAAGGTGAGTTATATTATACCTGGAGTTACTGTAGACACCCCATTTTTGACCGACCTTAAGACTCAGACGTCTCCGGTTGAGCGCTCGGTGATGTTGCATGTTGTGCTCGTTCAGAAGTCTCAGAGTCGCGGCCGTGCGCCTTGCCTCCGGACTTCCGAATTCTCTTCTATGCCTTGTCTCGGTTTGCGAACCAGACTCGGTTTTCTCTGTTTTCTTTCCTGAGGGAAGAGAGTGGTCCCCTAGACTATCTCCCGGTGGCCGTGAGCTACATTTCGTGGCCGTAGGCCATTTTGCCCATTTCGGAGCCCGGTTCCCGGTTTTCGGGACCGTTAGGCCGTGTGCCTCTGTTCGGGACCGCCCAACCATCTCCGATTTCTCCGGTTCTTGGCTAGTGCCTCTGTTTTGTCATTCCGAGGGACACTGGGGTCGCAGATACCCACTTCGCTGCTAAACACCACTTCCGGCATCTGCAGCCCATTTTCGGGATCCCGAATTGCTCGGTTTTGGCCCCGAGCGTTCATTTCTCATTAGTTTTTGTTCAAATTTGGCAGGTACCTCTGTTTCAACACCAGGAAGAGCACTGGGGGGTGGGAGGCCATCAATTATCCCAGATAACCAGTTTCGCTCCTCCAGCGTCCGTTTTGCTCACTTCCGGGCCAATGTTGAACACCCTGGGGATATTTTCTTCCGACCAAAACTACATATCTGTGATCAGGGCACATGGGAGGACCCTAAAAACTATTGGTCGGCCAGCAATTGTTGATTTCATTTTTGAGCCCCTCCTTCAAGCTCTATGTTGTGGCTCCTACTTCAGTGTTGCCAATTTCCGACCTTGGAACCTTGTTCTACACATCTGGGAGGACCCTAAAAGTTGGTGGTCGGCCAGCAATTGTTGATTTCATTTTTGAGCCCCTCCTTCAAGCTCTATGTTGTGGCTCCTGCTTCAGTGTTGCCAATTTCCGACCTTGGAACCTTATTCTACACACATGGGAGGACACCAAGAAGTGGTGGTCGGCCAGCAAATTTGCACTTCATTTTTGGGCCATGGCCGGCCGGCCAGGGTGAGTGGCTTGCCGACCAGGTGGGGTGGCCGGCCGGCCACCTCCCAGAAATTTACCTGGCCGGCCAGCTTTCTGCTTTCCAGCTCTTTCCAGCTGTCCGGATATTTTTCAAAATATCCCGGGCATCCGGGGGATATTTTGGGAGGGAAAGCTTGGGTGCTTTTCCCTCCTCTTTTACACTCTTTTTGGCCTATTTAAAGGGCTGCCCTCCTCCTTTGCTAGGGTTGGAATTTTTGACCTTAAAACTTCATCTTCCAAAACCTCCATTTTCCTATTCAAAAACCCTAAAAAGTTTCAAGCTTCCTAGCTCAATCCTTCATCAACCCTAAGCTCTACCATCCCCACTTCCATTACAGCAGCAAGGAAGTGTTCTTCAGAGGCTAAGAGTCAACAAATTGAAGCCAAGAAGCAACCAAAGTTAGGTCTTCGAAGGTAAGCCTCCAATTCCCTTTTTTGAGCATAATTTTGAGTTATTTCTTAGCCCTATTTTCTTTCAGTTTTGGGCTCCGACCCCTACTGTTTTTAGGCTTATTTTGAGCCCCTCTACAACTTTGTAGAAGGGCTCAACCTCATTTGGTGTCTCCATAATATACTTCCTTCAATATCACTCTTTAGGCCATTGTTTTGCATGCTTTATTTGCCTTATGAGTAATCTGATTTCGAGACTGATGTAAACTGTTAGTGGGCTTATATTGAGCCCTTCTTTAACATTGAAGAAGGGCTCCATCATGTTTGGCTTCTCTATCATGCACTTCCTTTGAAATTCTTCCATTTTACCGTAAAATTGCATGATTGTTTTGGCCTATTTGTAATCTGAGTTAGAGCATGCAACATACTGATATTGTGCTTATTTTGAGCCCCTATTTAACATTGAAGAAGGGCTCAACCTGGTTTTCTTGCTCTACATATCACTTGCTTTGAATTCTTGTTCCAATCCCATTTTGCATGCTTTTTTAAGCTCATCATGCTTCTGTTTTTGGCCTTCATCAGGCCTAGAGAGTGCCTTATTTTGGTCCATTCTTCATTCTTTGTTAAGGGTCTTAGGCCATTTGATGATTGGTTTTGGTACTTGTTTTGTAATCCTCCATATTTTCCGTAAAATTGCATGCTTTGTTAGGCTTGCTTAGCTTCGGATTTCAACCTTCATCAGGCTTAGAAAATGTCTTTTTTTGGTCCATTCTTCAAGTTTTATTAAAGGTCTTAAGTTTTTTGGTCATTGCTTATGATACCTCTCTTTATAGCCCTCTTTTGGCCCAAATTTTGCATGCTATATTTAGTATATCTACACACTGAATTGGAGGCTATCATCTATTGTAAATATACATATTTTTGTTCCCTCTTTAGTTTTGTAGAACTGATTTCTTGGGTTTGAGCATTGTACATACCACTTGCTTTGTAATTCCCCTCTTTTCTCCCATTTTTGCATGCCATTATTGCCATATCAATGCTCACAATTTGGCCATGTTTTGTACTGAAAAGATGCTATTTTTGGGGCTACCTTGCTACTGTTTTTGCTTTCATGTACCAATTTCGCATGTTTAGCATAGCCGTAGGCCATTTCGGGTACTTAAAATCATATTTCGGGATGATTTCATGCATTGTTTGTCATTTCGTATCATTTCGGGGCTGTTTTCCCCTTCATTTAGCTGCTGAAATTTGGTTTGCATGCTCGCATATCATTTTTCATGTCATTTCATGCTTTAGTGCATTGCCTCGGTTTGGGCACGCACTTCGAGGCACTCCGTTTTCATTCATTGGCTTCCTATGTGAATAGGCTGAGGCTCTCTCATGTTGGTGTAAGCCCATCATTGCATTTCTGTACCATTTTCATGCTTGTATATCATCGCCTCGATTCGCGTGCCCGCGGGCACGCACTTTGAGGCACCTCTGTTTTACCCGACGGCAGCCTATGTGAGTGCGGCTGAGGCTCTCTCATGTTGGCGTAAGCCCATCATTGCATTCTGTATGCCATTTCATACATTCCTCGGTTTGCGTGCCCGTGTGCGCGCATTTCGAGGCACATCTCTTTATCCGACGGCAGCCTATGTGAGTGCGGCTGAGGCTCCCTCATGTTGGCGTAAGCCCATCATTGCATTCCGTATGCCATTTCATCACCTCGGTTTACGTGCCCGTGTGCACACATTTCGAGGCACTTCGATTTTATCCGATTTGCATTTCACATTATCGCTTCGGTTTACGTGCCTATGGGCACGCATTTCGAGGCACTTCAGTTTTATCCGAATTGCATTTCATCATCGCCTCGGTTTACGTGCCCGTGCACACGCATTTCGAGGCACTTCGGTTTCATCCGATTTGCATCTCACATCATTGTCTCGGTTTGTGTGTCCGTGTGCACGCATTTCGAGGCCACTCTTTTTTCATCCGACGGCAGCTTATGTGAGTGCGGCTGAGGCTCACTCATGTTGGTATAAGTCCATTTTGCATTCTGTATGTCATTTGTAGTCCAATTTGCATTCTGTATGCCATTTCATGCCTGTATGTCACCGCCTCGGTTTGCGTGCTCGTAGGCACGCATTTCGAGGTATCTCATTTTAGTCCCATTGTACATCGTTTTTCATGTCATTTCATGTTTTTATGCTATCACCTCGGTTTGCGTGCCCGTAGGCACGCATTTCGAGACATCTCATTTGCATAGCATTGTGCATACTAGGATATATGTTAGTTGCATTTCATGCATACCATGCATATTGCATCGTGTTTAGGATAGGCGTTAGCCCGGGCACGGGAAACGAGGCACGTTTCGTACTCCAAGTGACAGAACGGGTCTCAATTCCCAAGTCACCGATGCTCCGGATTACCCGTGATGGAGATAGGTTTTGTTGTAGCATTCATGTGCATTCATCCTATATTGAGTTGTGCAATTCGATTCCTCGGCTATCATGCATCGAGATGCGTGATTGGTGGCACGAGGATCGAGGCAGGCATATATCTGTGAAATACACTGCTATGCCTCTCTCCTGCTCTCTGTTACAGCAAAACCGAGGACCAACGACTTTTTGGAGTCCGGCGCGCATTTCGAGAAATACTGCAAACAGAGGCAAATTGGGGTATCCCAGTGGATTTCCGCACCAGGCAGCCCAACATACATCATTCATCAGAAGCAAGGCAGCCCCTGGCCTGCGCGCCAGTTTACCGCTTTCTTGTTTAATCTGTACATTAATTAGAAATCTGTAATATTCTTTTATTCGGACTGTATTATTTATTCGGACCCTCTGCGCGAGGGCAAAACTGTAATAAGTGTGGGTGAGTGTGATGTATGTCTTCCAACCCCCACTTCTTTCTCCCTTTTATTTACCTGCTTACGATGGTTAGATATAGGGCATATTTCAATTAGCATACAGTATGACAGCATGTTTGCATCATTCATCTGTTCTGCACGCACCGGGCTCGGCCCATCATACAAACTGCATTTGTATTTCAAATTCCAAATTGAATACGTGTTAGTTGTAGCATCATCATATGCCATCTTTAGAATAGCCGAGCCTGCTATAGTTCGCATCTTTGCATGTGTTGCATTAGGCATTTCAGCACATTTAGGATCATGCATGATTTCTAATCAGTTTTTGTTTTGGCTTTGAGTACTCGGTGAGTTTTATGCTTTAGCATCCTTGCATGCGTGTGAGTGTTGCCATGAATAGCATGCTTACCATGAGGCTATGTGCTTATATGATATAACTGCCTTGAATGCCTGTGGGTGGAGGTTGAGTTATCTGAATTGGGACAATTCATCGACTGTTTGTTTTAAGCCCACTAGATAGTGGCAAAATCATGTTTTCTAAGCCCACCTGAGGGTGGCAAATCCACGTCTTAGCCTACTTGCGAGTAGCACCATCAAACCATTTTCAAACAAACAAACATGAGATGTTTAGTTCCAATTCAGGCGATTCAGTCTATACTTGTATGCTGTGCGCATCACATAGTAACCTAGGCTAATAACCGGAATAAGAACTCACAATGTTTTCAAAATCAGATATCATGGTTAGTAGAAGCCGGTCTTTGACCGGGCGAGCGGGGGTGCTCACGAAGTGACCTTCCCCAATCGTATCCAAGTTCCCGAGCCAACTTTGGTGATGACGGACACATGGCCTTTGGCACCGAGTCAGGGTTTCCTAAATTTCCCATTTTAAAATATTTAGGTGGCGACTCTGTTATCTGGCAAAGCAGTCCATGTTTGGCACTTCTTTCAAAAAATCTGTTTTTCTCAAAAACGATTTGCCGGATTTGGACTCTTTGGTTCAGGATTTGGAACCACGACAAAATCGAGTCCGAACTGTAGTGAGGTCCCTCGCGGGGCTTGTTACAGTTACCAAAATGTATTTTACGTATATTTTGACTTACCAAAATCTGTTTTACACAAGTTATGTTTTATTAGAATATTAATAAAAGTTATGTTTTATAAAGGTTTCAGTTACGTGGTTTTATTTCTGAACCCTATTTGCTTAAAAGGAAACTCATGGATATGTTTGTTTACATTTTAAAGAATATTTGACTATGACCTTATAAACAATTATGTTTTGTAAGTACCACCACGGGAGTCCCACGCCTTGGGGGACTTAAATAACCATTGGTCTCTGTTTGACCACTTTGTGGTCCTCTGTTTGTCATGGATCCATTGACCTCTGTTCTGTGCGGAACAAAGTGTTGTGCGGAGCTAAGTGCTACACTATTGTGGGAGCCACCTCTAGAATCTGTACGAGCCATCTCTTGAATCCGTACCTCTGTTCTGACTGTCACTCCTGTGACCTCTGTTCTGTTCTGTTCTGTACCGTGGTTATGGTTATATATTTATATAATATTGTATTTCAGTTTTTGTTATTCAAATGATTTATTTACCAAACTGAATTATGTAAATGTTTTAGCCTAACTAGCTATCCATGGTTATTTCGTGTCTCTTATACTTTCGGTATAATATTTCTCACTCTGCCATATGCTTATAGTTTTTTTACCAATTTTCAAGAAACATGCAACTCAAAAATAACTTCTGGAAAATCTTAGATGCGGGGCTGCGAAATAGACACACATAATACTTTTATGATATTTCTCTATGTAAATAACGACATTTTTTGTCAATATAATTTTGTAATAAAAATAGAAGCTCCAATGATTATTTTTGGTACCCTTATTTAAATATTACTTCCGCTCGTGTTTATTGATTTGTTTAAGAATTGACCGGAGGTAACTTCAGTTACTGGCCATCACGATGCTTAACCCTTAGGTACGGGGAGCGGGTCGTGACACTATTTTTGTGGTGTCTCGTGGCCTGAGATGGATTATAGACTTATAGTTTTATATAAGTCGTGTATTATCTCTTTTGTTGGCATAAGGCCAAGTTATTGTTGTAACTTAACTTTCCTTTATGACTTGTATGACTTATATAGCAACGCTCTAGTTAAATATAGTCACCTAGCATTTGCGATGATTTATTTCTTTGTTCTCTAAACTAGTTAGTAGTAGGCCTAGGGTACGAGATGAGGCGCTGGCCGATCGCGATTCCGATTAGCCTCTATTTCGGGTCGTGACACATTGAGTGTACCAAATAAACAAAACAAACAGTATAAATGCATACATATACACATATGTGTTGACCTTGACATCTTCACCAAACTCATATACTAGCAAAGGGTCTTCAAACTCATATTTGTGTTGACCAAAGGATTTTGCAATAATCGTGTCGATGAGGAAGCTTCAGTCTTCATTTGATCTTCATCTGATCCAGCACCATCGTCGATGTCTCTTTCTCTTTATCTGTTTGCTGCCTGCAAATCTGTGTCTCTTTCTATAGAAAAAACGATGAAGACCAGTAGGGAGTAGACGGTGACGCGGGAGAGTTGTTGAAGCAAAGGTCCACTTGGATCTGAACGAATGATGATGATCTCTTCAACGGCGGATTTCGTGATGAAGTGGTTATAGTCCAAAAAGCCGAAGAGAAGAGCTATGATGTTGTGGCTATTAGCGGTGAAGAAAACGAGGAGGAATAGAGGGTGTAGAAGAGATGCGTTGTAGAAGGTCTGAAAGATTGCAATTGTTGCTTTAGAGAGAGAACATTTTAGAGAAAGAAAGAGACATAGAGAAGAGAGAAAGAAAGGAGAATAGGTGAATTTAGTAGAGGAAGAGAGAGTTTAGAGTGAAAAAGAGAAAAAAAAAAAAAATGAGCTTTGATTTGGGAGAGTCAAATTGCTCTGTGATAAATGGGTGTAGAAGTTGAGGGGACCTTATACATCACAAAATCATATTGTGAATAATGGAAGAGGTATCTTAGACTAATTTTCTCTTAATTTAATCTCCTAAGTTATAAAAATATATATATTTTTAATAATTTAGGAGATCTTAAGTAAATAACCTTAATTTAAAAATGGTAGTGTTACACGTACCAATTAGTCTACTAACTAGTGTTGATACACTAGTTATTGTATTATTATTAACCCCACTCATTAATTATATTATAAATACTAAAAATATATTAAATTATGTCATATCATCAATTAGTACACTAATTAATACACTAATTAATGGATGCAGCATTATTCATTTAAAAAAAAATTAAAACCCTACATCGCCACCATCTCCCAGTCACGTGATGACCCTTTACTAAAATCTCTCGCTCAGATTTGTTCCTCTCACACAAGTTAGGGAATCGAGGACTCTTTACACTTTTTTCTCTCTCATTTTTTCTCACAATTCTCATCTCTCTCTCTCTCTCTCTCTCTGGAATCATCGAAGACATTGATCGATTGTTCAAGGTTTGAGCAAAAACATTCTCTTCTCTGCAATCTTTCCACACATCTGATTCATCGTAAGCTTTCTCTGCATCTAACCATGTCTATCTATTATGTCACATATGTAGCTCACAATACTTGTGTATTCAATTCATTTTCTGTGTGACAATAATAACCCAATTAATTGAATTGAATTTCATTCACAGAATCAATCAAGTCTCATGTTCCACCAATTAACTTGTATTTGTATTTGAAACCGACATAAAACCCTAGCACTGCTCAATAGTTTCAATTGGTGACTTATGGATATTGTTGGACCCATTTACTAGTAAATTTATTTTTTTGGCCACAGATCATGGTTGTGTAACTGTGATGGGTCTATTGCAATTGGTTAACTATTAAGTATTTTTATATTTCTTTATCTGCAGAAGTGTATAAAAAAAAAAAAAAGAAAACCCAATTTGAATTTGGGTTTGAGTTGCTACACTTGGGTTGGTTAGTGGGTGGGGAGTTCGAGATGTCGGTGAGGTTTCATGTTGGTGGGAAAGTGGTGGATTCTGTTGATTTGTTGAAAAAGAGACATTGGTCATGGCGCTTAGATGTATGGCCTTTTGCGGTACTTTTTGCTGCTTGGATAGTCACGGTACTACCTAGCTTGGACTTTGTGGATGCTGCAATTGTTCTTGGTGGCCTTGCTGTTCTTCATATTCTGGTGTTCCTCTTTACGGGTTGGTCGGTGGATTTCAGATGCTTTGTCCAATATTCTAAGGTATGTGATACACTAAAATCTGCTGCAAACAATTATATATGTTATTTTTCTAATGTATCATTCTAGAATTTAGTTTTGTTATATTGTTATTCTAAACGCTAACTTTAGTGCCAATAAAACTTCAACTAGTTTTGTCCCTTCTTTGATAATTTTGTTTTTGAGAAGTTGATGATGGAATGAGAAACAATTATTGGGACTACATATTAATTGAATCTCATCATGCTCTGAAAAATGAATTGAAATTTCATTATAACAACCATGACAAATCAAAACAAACAAAAGGCACAAAAAAAAAAAAAAAAAAGGAAAAAAAAAAGAAGAAAAGATTTCAAATAAATTTTTTAACTAATTAAAAGTTCAGCAACAATTCATGAGATCCAAACCAGTACTCAATTTATAGGGGAAAAAAATTTTGATTTCTGACTTTGAAGTAGGAAGATTATCTGTAGGAATATGTTTTATTGGCTACATTTAGTAAAATTCTTCGTATTCAGTTATATTTGTAGTAAGAAAGTAGTGAATTCAGAAATATAGTATTTCCTGCCAATAGCAACATTTAAATTAGAGTAAAGTTAATTACAAATACTAAATCATGTTTGTGGGTTCAACAAAATTCGCTGGTAGTGGCAATCATTAAAAACATTAGTTTGCAGAATTTGAGGTTGAACCATTCATTTTTGCAAGTTTTTGTGCGTTCTATGTTACTTCGTACGTACCTGTTTGATATTGTCATTTCATTAAGTGACATCTTACACTGACATCCCATGCCACCTAAACTGTGTTTGTAATTTGAAATTACACTTTTTTTTTTTGTGGACAAGTTCAATTTAAAGTCAAACTTGAAAGGAGTGGTATTGGTCAATCTGGTGCCAGCCCAATAGAAGCAAAAATTGCTATGGATGGTAGTGTATGAGTCCAGTGATAGCGTTGTTGGATCAAACCCAAATAGTTCACAATTTGGCCTGTAATGTTTAAACTGGCAATATAGAACTTTTGTTAGAAGTAAATGCTTCAGTTTATAGGGTCGAAAGCATTCAACTAAGGCTTACAAGTTATGGTTGAACAATATCTTATTAATATCATATTTGGTGTTTTTTTGACAGGTTAAAGATATTCATCAAGCAGATGCATGCAAAATAACTCCGGCTAAATTCTGTGGTTCTAAAGAAGTTGTGCCACTTCATTTTCGGAAGGTTGTCTTTTGAGTTTATATTCTTAAGTTCTATTTTTTATTTATTATTATTATTATTTTTTTGTGGATTTTGTAGAGCTTACAACAAATCCGTATGTATTTTGAATTTCCATTTTTTGATTGCATGATGCCATTGTAGTAGTTTTTGTCAATTCATTAAAAAAAAATCTAATGTGTAAAAAGAATTTGTAAATCTGCATAATGTAATGCCTCTGTTATTTCATCTTTGAAAATGTAGCAAGTGTGTGTGCAGTTACGTCTGTTTATCTCTAAAGGTCAATAAACTACATTTCACTGATCAAGAAGATTGACAATACATAGCCTTGTTATTGACCAAAAGCAGTTTTTATTTTTTATTAATTGCAAGAGAAGTCTTGGAAGCTTTTTACTTTAGACAAGAGTGTGTCAGTTGTGAAAGTTGATCTCTATCCCTCATCTATGTCTTCTATGCTTCAAGATGAGGTCCCATTCTTCACATTTACCGCTGTTCCCAGACCTTACTCTTTTAACACTTGTATACTTTCTAAATAGTTAGGCGGAGTAAGCTTTGAGATGTAGTAAGTGCCTTGTGGTCAAGGTCATTTTGGATTAGATTATTCTTGATAGTTTCAAAACAAAGTAAGCATAGCGATTGAGGATATCCTTTGGCGACTGAATGAGAGGTTTCAAAAGATGGAAGGATATATTGTAAATAGTGTTAGAATTTCTTTAGAGATGGCTTAAGCGGAGAGGTTTACTCAATTTTACTTGGCGTTGGCAGGAGGGGTTCACTCTCAAACTCTGTCTTTTTAGTATTTTTTGGATGGAGCTCATTCTACTCTTCAATCTTCACCTTTTGTATATCTCTAGTAAACTCATCCATCAATCGGACTCCCATAAAAAACTGCCAGGAAAATTTCCAAAGCCTGAAATTCCCTTCATCACCTCACCCTATTTGGATGATTCACTAGTATCCTCAATCCCACACTGCCTCTCCCGTTAAGAAGGTTGAGAGCATTGCCACTGACTTGCAGAAAATAGTGGCTGGAACACTCTGGACACTATAGGTTTTAGGTGTGGGATTACAGGCCAAAGGGTAGAGGAGTAGGTTTGGAATGATTTGATTAGATAGGGTTAAGTGGTTCAAATCAAGGTAGTTGTAGGGTTATGAACAGTAATCAAAGAATAAGTTTTGTGAGAAAAAAGAAGAGGAAGAGGAAAGCGACCCCCCCAAATTCAGGTGGCACCCCTATATGTCATTCTTTCCTTGGATAATTTGAGAGGCAGGTTTTGATGCTCCCCGATGGGCGTTTAATGTTTCTGTGGGTGGAGGAACCATGAATCATTTATCGTTCATTACTTCATTGTTTGTGATAAGGACTTGTGGAGTTCTGATTTTAAGAGCCCATGGGGTTATGGCACCCAGTCTTACTACTCTAGTTGGGTACTTGGAAAGCGGGGCTGATGTGTTCGGTGTGGTATGTTTGTAGGTTATGGAATCTACATACTTTTGAGGAAATATAGACTGCGATATATAGGTTTGAAGATGTCAATCTTGTTATTACTTATTAGTTTTGAATTTTGAGAGGGAAGTTTTGTGGATTTTGTTTTTGTTTTCTTTGGTTGATTTCATTGGCCACTCCAGCTTTGTGGGAAGGGTTTTAGTTTAGTTTTTTTTTTTTTTTGGTATCTGTGAATTTATGTCTCTTTTGATACCCTTGGTGGATTATTTTTTTTATTCATTAAAAAAAAAAAAAACTCTTGGTTTGTCCTTATAGATGCTACCTGTCCTTTTATCAAAGACTTAATGAAGCTGTATGCAAATTTTCTGTCTAGACAAACAAAAATAAGTGTTTTAATATTCTCTGTTTTAAAACACATTTGGTTTGCACAGCTGGCAGGTTCTTCATCCTCAGTGGAGGAAGAGATTTATTTTGATTTCAGAAAGCAATGTTTCATCTACTCAAAGGAAAGTGAGACCTTTTGTAAGCTTCCTTACCCTTCCAAGGAAACATTTGGCTACTATCTCAAAAGTACTGGCCATGGTTCTGAAGCAAAAGTCAATGTTGCAACTGAGAAATGGGGACGCAATGTGTGGGTTTCTATTCCTTTTATTGTTACATCTTTATTTTTTGAATATTTGTAATTATTTGAATTTACTTGATACTTATGATTTTGTGAATTTAAACTATTTCCATACTAGAGAATGAAGATTCAAGATGTTAATTTTTTTCCTCCTGAGAAAAAGTTCTATAGTTGCTTCTTTCAACTGGAATCTGTAATTATCACTATTTAAATGGGTTGCTTGATGTCATGGGCGTATTGCCTTTTACTAAAGCACTGTGCTCTGTTGAAATGTAATATTGCTATTTTTTACTACCACTTCTGCTGCATTGGGAAGCGTAACACTTAACTGCCCTTTATGCATTCTTGTGGTGAGGGCTTTTTAATCTTGATTTTTTGGTGGGTCCAAATATTTATGAATAATTTTGAAGCTTATTTCAAAAGCCACCTGATGTAGGAAGATGATGTACGCATGCTTAGGGATGGCCATTTTAGCCTGACCCGCGGGGGCCCGAATATGGCAGATTTTACCCAACCCAACACTTATGTTGGGTGGGGGTGGATTAAATTTTGGTCATCCGCAGTGGGGGGCAGGTATCGCCTCCCCCTATCCAAACTCAACCCGATATAATTAATAATATATATGTATATATATATATATATAATATCATTAGATATCAGAAAGAAATACAAAAAGTCTATAGCTCTGTTTAAATATAAATAAATAAAAAGCCAAATTGTCATTCCCTTATTTTGTTATAGGAAATTATTTAGTGTGTTAAGGATTAAATGGTTCTCAATTTTTGTGGCAATTTGAAATGTGGTCGGGTATCTGTGGGGGCGGGGATGGGGTTGAAAAATTTCACCTGTAGTGGGGTTGGGTTTGGGGCGGGGGCAGGGATAGGGGATGACAAGCCCGCCTTGTGGCCATCCCTACTCATGCTACTCCAGAGATAAAATTACTAGATCATATGTTGCTTGATTAGTATATCTAGATTAATTGCCCAAGGTGCATGTGGTTGCTTTCTCCCCCTCTTGCTAATGGGCCTTGCTTTGAGTCTTCTCTCTACCCTACTTTTGATGCATTTTTTTTTGTTTATGCACTTTTCATTGGCACATTAGTTCTTTTTTGGTTGGGATATTATGTCAGATTGAACCGACTTATTATTTTTCTTTTTCCTAGTTAGTAAACCTATATCTAGTTACCTATTGAGTACTTTTCTTATTATGGTTAAACAATTTTTTCTGTGGGACCTTGGTTTTTTATTTTTAGTTGCTTGTGCTTCTAATATGGATGTTTCTTGGCCATGTAGCTTTGAGTATCCTCAACCCACTTTCCAGAAATTAATGAAAGAACACTGCATGGAGCCTTTCTTCGTATTTCAGGTTTGTTCTGATACAAAGTTTGCCTTCATAATTCCCCTGTCTGATTTTCCCTTTCATTTTAGCCTTCCATTTTGGTCAGTTTTTTACTCTTTTCACAATCTTATTCATTACTTCTTCTTACCTTTAGGTCTTCTGTGTGGGTCTCTGGTGTTTGGATGAGTATTGGTATTACAGTTTGTTCACCCTATTTATGCTGTTTATGTTCGAGTCAACAATGGCAAAAAGTCGGTTGAAGACTCTGACTGAGCTTAGACGTGTAAGAGTGGATGGCCAGACTGTAATGGTGCATCGTTGTGGGAAGTGCGTTATCTCAGTAATGTTTATTTTACTTTTTTATCTTGTTTCCCTCCTACTTGTTTGCAGATTTTTTGTGCTGACTTTTGACTACTGAGGATTATAGGTGGGTGAAACTCTCTGGGATGGATCTTCTCCCTGGGGATGTTGTGTCTATTGGACGCTCTACTGGTGAGAATGGAGAAGATAAGTCTGTACCAGCAGACATGCTTATATTAGCTGGAAGCGCTATAGTAAATGAAGCAATTCTCACAGGCGAATCTACTCCCCAATGGAAGGTGGTTCCCTTTTCTGTTTGCTCATTTTATCTGCTGTTGGTCATTAAGCTTTACTAGTTTTGGATCTGATAACTTAAGGCTGTTTGTTCTTGTTTTGTGGTGGCTAGATGTTTGTATTTCTGCCATATTTTTTTGTCACTTTATGCTTTTATTTTTCTTGTTTTTGTTGTTCTGCTTGTAATTGTTAGTGTTTTACTGCAAATTCTTTTTGTTATTTCACCTGAGTGTTAATTTCTCAGAGATGTTTAAGTTTTGCTCTTTTGCCTATATTGTTTTTGGTTATGTGGTTGACTTAGGGTGGGGTTTGGTGGATTAAGAGAATATATAGATCTTCTAAATTTTTCACAGTTTTCCTGTACCATAAAGTCAGTAACTCATTCGTTAAGGAGAGTGCATCTGTGCCTTTGTTAGTGTGGAAATGTTAAGGATGTCTATATACATTGATAAGATCTGCATCTGCAACTGACTTTGCATTTAATTGTTTAGATGGCAGCTATGCTGCATGTGAAGCTATTCTGTATTTGCTTATTGGTTGTATGATTGTATCACTAGATTTTTCTAACTCTTCAAAGCATGACCATCTTTTCAGGTTTCGATCATGGGTAGAGGAGCTGAGGATAAGTTATCAATTAGGCGAGATAAAACCCATGTTCTTTTTGGAGGGACAAAGATATTGCAGCATACCCCAGATAAAGTTGTTCATGTTATTGATTTTTTTTTTCTTCTCTCATTTTTGTCTTTCAATGTTAAAAATCTTCTCATTACAATTCCATTTTGTTGCTATTTTTTCTCATTGGAGTCAGAGCTTTCTTATGAAAACCCCTGATGGTGGCTGCTTGGCGGTTGTTTTACGAACTGGGTTTGAAACAAGCCAAGGAAAACTGATGCGAACTATTTTATTTTCTACGGAGAGGGTATATAACTTTTGATACTTAGTTGAGCCTACGACTACTCTGTTTCTGCTTCCCTTTTGTGTAGTAATACTATCATACTTGTTATAGGTAACTGCTAACAGCTGGGAAAGTGGGCTCTTCATACTGTTCTTAGTTGTATTTGCTTTCATAGCTGCTGGTTATGTACTTAAAAAGGTATATAAGCTTCACTAGTACGGCTCCCGGATAAGGCAACTTCTTTTCCATGGTTCATATTGGTGGAGTGATGCTTTCTTCACTTCTGAATGGTAATGAGGATGTCTTTGATGCAGGGACTGGAGGATCCTACAAGGAGCAAATACAAGCTTTTTCTGAGTTGTTCATTGATTATTACTTCTGTGATCCCACCTGAGCTGCCAATGGAATTATCGATAGCTGTTAATACATCTCTTATTGCACTGGCACGGCGTGGGATATTTTGTACAGAACCTTTTCGAATTCCATTTGCTGGGAAGGTGGGTAGTGCAAATTTCAATACTTTTCTTTGATTATTAGTTGACATATGAATGCCTCTGTGACCCCATGTTACATGGACTTCGGTACGAATATCGGTTGCAGGTGTGTTATGGATTACCCTTCGGTGCCTTTTAGTGAATATCTTGACCAGTAAAAAAAAGGGGTAAAAATGTTTCTTGATTCTGTAACAGATAGCAACAACCAACAGCCTCTCATATGAACTAATATTTGAGTTTTGTGGAATGCCTACATGCTATTCATTGTTGGTGCATCTGCTACGTTTTCTTGTTTGCTTCCTTTCTCTTTTCCTTTCCTGAAGAATTCATCCTTCTTTGCGATGTATCTTGTTTCTAGCATTGAATACAAGTCCTTAACTGCAGAAAATAATATTTGTCAATAAAAAGGGGGGAAAAAAAAAAAACTAGAAAATAATTAGTTCAAGTTCATAAACAATAGTGTGTGTTTCTTTGTTCATTTACAGTCGTGTTGGGGCTGTAGTTTACATAATTTATATTTCTGTTTATTTTTCTATATCCTCCTGCAGGTTGATTTATGTTGTTTTGACAAAACGGGAACACTCACATCTGATGACATGGTATGGCATTTTCAAGTCTAATATTTTATGCTTATTTGATTAATTGACCTTTCATTTATGATTTTATTTTTTTTGCCATTATACTTGTGTTTTTCTGGAGTTTTCTCGAGTTGTTGGATTGACTGACTGAGTTTAGGAATAGATGTTTTTTTCTTAATTTTTTTTTTCTGTTACACTTCTGCTTTCAGGAGTTTTGTGGAGTTGTTGGCTTGACTGACAGCATGGAGTTAGAAACAGATATGAGTAAAGTTCCTGGCCGCACTGTGGAAATTCTTGCTTCTTGTCATGCTTTGGTGTTCGTGGACAACAAGTTGGTATGAATGAAAACCCGCACCAAACTTATACATTAATTTGTGAACAAATCTGCATTGTTTTATACATTTTTTTGATAAGGATTTTATAAAGGAGGCACCAAGTGGATGCAGCCAGTATACATGGAGAGAAAAGAAAAAGGTCTATTTTAAGGAGACTGCAAAATTCAAAAATTAATTTATGGAATGCACTCCATCTGAGAACCAACTATACAAAAATGCTAATATTCTACTTTTTGCACCTAAAAAAATGGATCTTCAACCCCCTTATGAGTTCTATTTTTTCACTTTCCCTACCACCAAATAATATACATCAAAGCAAATGGCACCAAAGAGCACACCTTCTTCTTTTTCTTCTCCATTCTAGATCCCCTTCAGGAATGGACAAGATCCATCATATTCTTGGTGAAGTCCCACTCAATGCGGACCTTCCCTAAGATCAAAGATCATAAATCTCTGGCCACCCCACAATGAATAAAGTGGTGAATAATACATTCCTCATCCTGCTTAAACATGCAACCCCAATTAACATTAATGTGTCTCCTAATCAAATTATCAATAGTTAGAATTTTGCCATGCATAACCTACCCCACAAAAAATGCCACCTTAGTCGGAGCCTAAGACCCAAACTCCTTCCCAAGAAAAAAAGAAAGATCAATGTTGACTGCTCAAGGCTTTATAATAGGTTATTACTTTAAAGCTTCCAAATTTTGATCTCGTCCAATGCACCCCATCCTCTCCCCCTCCAATGTGGGGAATGGCATAAAGGCAGCCAAGAAGATCCACCAACTCCCCACAGAAAGTAATATCCTAGAAAATTTGACTTATCTTTTTTGAGCACTAAGGTAGTCACTAATATCAGTTGTCCAGCATATTATATTCTGGGGCACTGGTCTTTTTTTTAAAAGAACTGGACATGTCAAAACAAAATGACCTGGGTGAGAGGCTTCAGTCATATCAGCCAAAAAATTATTACTAGATTTGATTGACATTTCTTGCGTATCCTGCAGGTATTGTTTAGATTGATTTGATGCAGGACTGAACACTATCTTTTATTGCATTTTCTACATCATGAGCAAACCAGTCTTGTCTAATTGTAACTTTTTTGTACTGAACTGCCTTGTGCTTAGAGGCAGCTACCGAATACATATAGAATCCTTGTTAAAAGTTTATTGAGCACTGAGAATTTCATATTTCAGATCTCTAATTGGAACTTTTTTGTACTGAACTGCCTTATGCTTTAGTTACTATATCATTCATTGTTGCTTGTAGGTCGGTGATCCTCTTGAGAAGGCTGCACTTAAGGGAATAGAATGGAGTTATAAATCTGATGAGAAGGCTATGCCGAAAAAGTAAGCAGCAACATTAATTGTCACTATTTAATTTGTACACAGTTATTGTTTGTCTTGGTCTTTACATTATATAAATTGTTCCAATCTTTAGTCTCTCTTGCACCCTCGATTTCTTCTAACTAATGTTATTTATCACTTTTCTTATTGTAGTTAGGTATCTTCAATGTTGTACTTATAAAAAGAAAATGTTGAGGGAAAAAATATGCTAATGGACAATATGAAAGGCTAAATTTTTTCTTTACTTGTGAAACAAATCTGAATCAAAGGCCGACTGCCCTCATTAATGCAAAGGAAAATATATTTCCAGCTCATTTGCACAGTTACAGACCCGAACACATATGTACAAGTGCTCCGGCAGTGCTTTGGGCGCTAAATGTGTTGAAATCTGATGCTCCTCCACTCTTTCTCCCTCTACTGCTCCTGCTCTTGCTATGTGAATCAGTCACCTAAGCAAGGAGCACCATTTTGTTTCTTTTCCATTGAAATGGTCGAAATGTTTACGTTTCTTAGGAAATCAAAACGAAACATAAATTGTAACGCCCTCAAAGAAAATACATAAAACCCATCATTCTTGACATGCAACAATATAAGAGAAATAAGCATCTTTCCATTTATCAGAGTAGTTCTTACAAAAGTATTACATGTTGACAACAAAAGTAAAGGCCCTATGGGCTTACAACTTTTCAAGCCAACACTTGGTTACAAGAAATGGGTACTAACTCATATACATATTAAGCCCTTGGCTTGAATTTACATGTAATACATCAAAGGAAAGCAAAACAATGAAAAAGTCTGTCTGCTTCTAGCCTCCCAAGCTATGTTCTTAGAGGTGGTATGCTACTTGTACCTGAAAATAATGTCCCATATAGGGTGAGCCACAGCCCAGTAGAAATATACTAAACCAACTATAAACAATGACTAAAATAACAGCATTCGATAGATGGTCCACACTTATATTCCCATTTATAACACGTTACAGTTTCATGACATTCAAGTCCATGTTACATTTCATTTCCCACTTCTTTTACAACCTTGGGTTTGAAAACAAGGCTTAGAACCTAGCCAAATAACTTAATGAGATTATGACTCATCTTTAAAACACTTTTGAAATTTATAATGGATACACATTTTGGTGCTGTATCAATAACACATAAACCATTTTCATACTTCACAATTGATAATGATATACATTTTAGTGCTATATCAAATCAATTCAAACACTTCTGTAATCCACACTTGATACACATTGTAGTGCTGTATCAATGTCAAACAAAATTCGGTTTAGAGGTCAATCCCCTATCTTCTCCTAAATCGTGGAGTACATCCCCTATCTCCTCCCACACACACAATGTATATAAACGTAGATCATATATATAATCAATCAATACATAAAGTTAATGTATTACTCCAACCGCTATATTTGTTAGTATACTCAATCGATTAGTTTTAGTTCGCCTAATCATCATGCATTGTCTACAACAATCAAGACTATCTTCCACCAATAGCTCAAAGTAGTTATTTCTAAACAGAAAATAAATGCACCAAATGGATAAAATATCAACATTTCAACTAGGTGAGTGATAAATGACCCAACTACACCCTTTAATCCCATACATTTCTAATTTCAACATTCTCAATTCAATTTCTTATTTCTCAAAATTAATTTTACAAATTAATTTATCAATGTAATTAGGGCATTTCCCATAATTAACAAAACAACCCTAAGGTTCCATTTCTATCAATAACCCAACATTTACCTCATTTCTCCATGCTAAACATACATATAGGTTTATATAAACAAAACCCCTTCTCTTGTGAAATTACATAACGACCCAAACTTTCTCAAAATTACCCAACAACCTCCAACACATCAAAATGTTAAAATTTAAAGACAAAGCTCATAAGGAGGAGTAGGATATCTCTACCTCGAAGTTTGAGCTCAAACGGAGATGAGGATAAAAAATCAACGTGCTCCAAATCCCAAGTTTTTCAGATTAGAACGAAGCCCTCAACCCACATCTTTTTAACAAAGGACTAAGGGTAGAAACTCACTTTAGATAGATCAAACCTTAGAGAGAAGACAAGTATAGAGAGAGAGAGTTGGATCTAGGGTTTGGTAGAAAAAGAGAGATGAAAAAGTGATGTTTAATCCGCTGCTGCGATCTGATATATAACAGGCTCGCTCGAGCGAAGGATTTATCGCTCGAGCGACCAGACACAGAATACTCGCTCGAGCGAAGAAAGTCTCGCTCGAGCCAACAACTAGAAGCTTCAGGTCTGCAACCCAGAAGCACGCTCGAGCGACAGAATGCTCGCTCCAGCGAGGAAACTCAAAACATACACCTTCCTCGCTCGAGCGAAGGAAAGCTCGCTCGAGCGAAAAACTGCACCCTTCAGGTCCAGAACCAGATGCAAACGCAAGCTCGAGCGAAGAACCTCTCGCTCGAGCCACCAGATACAAAACTCAACTGTTGCTCGAGCGACCAAACCCTGGCTCGAGCGAAGGATCCAAAACAAAGAGCTCGCTCGAGCGACAATCTTCTCGCTCGAGTGAAGGCCCAAAATTCTGGACAGTAACCATTTGCTCCCAAACACAACCAACCTGTAACAAACCTGCCCAACACATCCTATAACTCAAATACAAAGTACGAAAGGATGTAAACAAGATATAAACAACTGCTAAGATCCACGGAAACAAGTCCGGATCACTGTACCACAAGGGGTAAAACCCGGGATCGCTATATAAATGAATACTGAAATTGCATTGTTTCCACCGAAACATACCAAAATGCACCAAAACACATGGGACAAGTGTGAATATTTACTTTGTTGCTCGTTTGATCGATAATAACTCCAGTTCCCCTCTATTTGTTGTCTTGCATATTTAGGTTACATGGACTAGAAATAGTGACATTATAGTTACTTGTGCAGTCTATAATTCATTGTTTAATGAATAATTGTTTCCATCTCTTGTTCATCTTTCACTTCATTGGTTTTTGTAAAACGCTATTATGTTAAGTTTTTCCCAATCCTAATTTTATTTTCAACAATTTCAGGGGAGGTGGCAATGCTGTTCAGATTGTGCAGAGACACCACTTCGCATCTCGCTTGAAACGCATGGCAGTTGTTGTTCGTGTTCAGGAGCAATTTCTTGCTTTTGTGAAGGTTATCTGGTTGCCTGTTTTCTTTTCCTCCTTACTTTTAGAGTTTGAGTTGATGCACAAAAGTATAATTAATAAATAGACGTACTATATTTTAATAAACATTACATGACTTGAAATTTTGAGAAAACATTGTAATGGTTCATATATTTTAGTAAGGTTTGCTATCATTTCTTCCTTCCAACAATAGATCGAAGCATTTCTTAAAAATGTGTATCATTTACAGTAATTATGCTTTTGTATTTTTTGAATTGCATTTGTAGTTGAATTTTTACTTTCACTTGACTTCATTTTTCGGTCCCTGCTTCCTGTGCAATTAAATGGTTATTCAGTTTAGGAAACATGCCATTTATCTGTCATTTTTTTTATTGGATGATTACAAAAAATATGTCTACGTTTGACTAAACTTAGATCCTTTTGCTTGTTGATAATGTCCAGGGTGCACCAGAAACCATTCAGGATATGCTCATTGATTTACCTTCATCATATGTTAAAACTTACAAGAAATATACACGTCAAGGATCTCGAGTTTTGGCCCTGGCTTATAAGTTTATTCCAGAAATGACAGTAAGAGTTCATTCTCACTTTCTGCAAATTCTTTTGGATGTACCATTGATGTTATGTTAGTCAAACACACACACACCCACACACTCTCTCTCTCTCTCTCACACACACACACACACACGTGTGCACGCGCACGTGCGTGAACGCACGCACGCACGCACGCACGCACGCACTTACATACAAACTCTCACAGACACATTCATGCAGACATACAGTCAGAAATACTCAAACAGTGCCCTTCAAATTTTTTTTAACACTCTTCCCATATGCTTGTGTCTATTTTTAAGTTGCCATGTTCTATTTGTTTACTGCATGTAGGTCAGCGAAGCTAGAAGCTTGGATAGAGATGTTGTGGAGAGTGGGCTTACTTTTGCTGGTTTTGCGGTAAAAAGCAGCTGCCATCTTTCTCAGTTTCCTTTAATTTTGAAATTGTGTACAAACTTACTTTAGGAAATTTATATCATTTTGCTGATGAGATGCTGCTGTATTTCATTTTTTAATACATATTTTTGCTAGCTTTCTTGTTATTTGATGCTTTTATCTGAATTCCAGGTATTTAATTGTCCTATTAGAGGAGATTCGAGCACTGTGCTGTCTGAGCTGAAAGCATCGTCACATGACTTGGTGAGTTTGTGTTTCTTTAGATATAGCATGATTGATGTCTTCTCTCAAGCAAAATTTTTGACTTCTGATTTTGACACTTCAGTTAATGCAGAAGTTATTTAATTGTGGAAATTAAAAAAATTGAAACATAAAACATGTGTTAGATTTAATATAGAGTGAAGCATAAATTCTATCAAGAGAATCAAATTGTTTATGATACAAGTAGTAATCATACATAGTATTAATTGGATTTTTTACATTGAAGAAATGGTTGAGGTGATGTTTTAATGAGAGAAATGTCATGTCAATACTCCAAATATGAGAAGTGTAAGCTATTAGGAAGGCGAACGTTAAAATTGTGTGTATTATATTCAACTGAACCACATGTTGTGGATCAACTAAAGAAAAAAAGTTTACATTTGCAGTTATATTGCATTAATTTTCCTTACAGGTTACTTTCTGACTTGTAGACTTCAATTGTATTTTAATGGAACATGGTTCTTTCAGGTGATGATCACTGGTGATCAAGCTTTGACAGCCTGCCATGTTGCTAGTCAAGTTCATATTATTTCAAAACCAGCCCTGATTCTTTGTCGGTCAAAGAATGGCGAAGGATATGAGTGGGTTTCACCAGATGAAACTGAGATTATTGGTTACAGGTAAGGTTTAGTTGTAAGACAGTAAATTAGGTTCTCTCTCTCTCTCTCTCTCATTAGCTCTATTTTAGTCCTCATTTTGCATATCCATTTAACTTGCTTACCATAAGGTTTGTTTGTCATTATATTCCATGGCTCTAATGTCCTTTTACTCTTGTTGGCAAAAATTTCTTTTGATTGCTTTTTGACTTACTGTATTTTATGATTAATTTTTTAGGTAATCTTTTGAAATTGTTATTTTAAATTATTTACAGTGAGAAAGATGTTGAAACTTTATCAGAGACTCATGATCTCTGTATCGGGGGTGATTGCTTTGAAATGTTGCAGCGGACCTTTGCTGTTTTTAAAGTCATCCCATATGTGAAGGTTCATACTTTTTGCCATCTGCTAAACACTTATTTGACAATGGCTTCTTTGTGACAAATTATGCATTGTTTATCAGGTGTTTGCTAGGGTTGCTCCCGAGCAAAAGGAGCTCATCATGACTACCTTTAAAACAGTAGGGAGGATAACATTGATGTGTGGTGATGGAACTAATGATGTTGGAGCTCTGAAGCAGGTAAATGACACTTACAAAAATTTATAATTTTTTTGTTTATGGTGACCTTTGTAGGATTATTATAGAAATGATTCAAAGTTGGATATTTATTTGTAATCTTCTGTGTGACTACTCCATATACTTCTGATTCACCTTTTAACTAGAGCTAGCAGGAAAGAAAGATAGGGCGAGTGGGGGATTTCTCATTGTTCTTTTATTTATTTATTTAAATGTAGTTTCTTTTTCTTTTTCTTTTCAGGCCCATGTAGGAGTAGCTTTGTTGAATGCAATCCCACCGCCAAGTACGAAGTCCAAAGATGAAAAATCTTCTAAAGATGAAAGTACAAAGTCTGCCAAGTCAAAGAAACCTAAGCCCGCATTAGAAGCCAGCAAAGCCTTGAGTGCAAATGGAGAAGGCCCTTCAAAAAGCAGAGCTGTTGCAAGGTTAGAATCTGCCAGCCAGTCAGCTGGTAACCGTAATCTGACAGCTGCAGAGAAGCAACAACAAAAGCTGAAGAAGCTCATGGAGGAACTAAATGAGGAAGGTGACGGTCGATCTGCTCCCATTGTCAAGCTCGGTGACGCTTCAATGGCATCCCCATTCACTGCGAAGCACGCATCGGTGGCCCCCACCACTGATGTAATCCGTCAGGGCCGTAGTACCTTAGTAACTACTCTCCAGATGTTCAAAATACTTGGTCTTAACTGTCTTGCAACTGCCTATGTGCTGTCTGTCATGTACCTTGATGGTGTCAAGTTGGGCGACATACAAGCCACAATTAGCGGGGTATTCACAGCCGCATTCTTTCTATTTATCTCACATGCTCGTCCACTCTCCGCCCTCTCAGCTGAGCGGCCCCACCCCAATATCTTCTGTTCCTACGTCTTTCTCTCGTTGCTAGGTCAGTTCTCTCTCCACCTGTTTTTCTTGATTTCATCGGTGAGAGAGGCAGAGAAATACATGCCTGAGGAATGTATCGAACCAGACTCTGAGTTCCACCCGAACCTAGTGAATACCGTTTCATACATGGTAAGCATGATGATCCAGGTGGCGACTTTTGCTGTGAACTACATGGGCCATCCGTTCAATCAGAGCATAACAGAAAACAAACCATTTTTATATGCCCTTTTGGCTGCTGTCGGGTTTTTCACTGTCATCACCTCCGATTTGTTGAGGGACTTGAATGATTGGTTGAAATTGGTTCCTTTGCCATCAGGACTGAGGGATAAACTATTGCTTTGGGCTTTTCTCATGTTCTTGGTGTGCTATATGTGGGAGCGGTTATTGAGGTGGGCTTTCCCGGGTAAAATTCCAGCCTGGAAGAAGAAGCAACAGCTGGCTGAGGCCAACTTAGAGAAGAAACGCATCTAAATGAATAGCGGTATGAAACAGTACTAACTTTATCAGCATTTTTGGCCGAGGCAGTGGGCAGAAAAACATTTCAGGAAGAATAGCAACTGCTATACAATAGAAGGGAATGATTATGAAGTTGAGGGACTTATTTTAAGCTTACGGTATGTATCATTATTCTTTATAATTAAGGCTGCCTATTTTTTTGTTAAATTTGAGGTGGGAATATTAAGTTGAATATGCTTTTCATGATCTTTTGTTTGGAGGGGTGGTGGGTATAACAATGCTGGTTGAATTTTGCTGGGAAGAATTGGTATATGTATAATGGACACAAGGTAACATATATCATATGGAGAAGTTGATTTTTATTTTTCCTTCTTTCTTATCTCTTAGCTTGTGTTTGGATCTTGGCTTTTATTTTCCCTTCTTGACTTTGTAAAGGGAATTTTATTTTTATTCCCTTTCTTCTCTCTTGGGTTGTGTTTACCTTGACTTTGTACGGGGATTTGTATAGGGAAAAGTGACTGAAAGAAAAAAGGAAAAGCACCAATTATTATTCATTGGATGGTTTCAATTTTTTAGATTTAATTTTTAAAAAAATTGAGGTTTTTTTTTTTTTTTTTTTTTTTTTTTTTTTTTTTTTTTTTGTGTGTGTGTGTGTGTGTGTGTGTGTGTGTGTGTATTTTGTTTTGGAAAAATTAGTCTAAGGTCTTTCTCTCATTTTTAGTGATGGAAGAGATCGACAACATTATTTTTTGATGTCCCTAAATCTACACCCATATATCAGATCAGAGAAATTTGACATTCTCTCTCTATCTGATCTTCATTCTATACAAACCAAATCCTTTCTCTTTGTGCACATTTTGATCTTCACCTTCACCTCTGTCTCTATCACATCGTCATCGGAATGCTGCGATCTGAGCTGCGAGAGTTGGTGAATATTGCACTTTTTACTACTCCACTGATGAGTTAGTTCGAAATTCAATAACCGATGGAGGAATATATATCGGTTCTTTATTTTTCACTGTGAAAATGATCGTGTTTAATGGATTCTGGGAAATGGCCATGACAATATTGTGATGCTTCCCATCTTTCACAAGCAAAGGGACCTTCTCTTTTATTCTCCCTCGGCATATGCTTTTCCCAAATGAATCCTCAAGATGCCCATTAGATGTGTCGAGGTTGCTTTTTGGGTGTTCCCCGCTTACTATGTCACTGGATATGATTCAAATGTGAGAAGGTAAATACTTGAGAATTTATTCATATCTGTTTTGCATGCTTTTTTTCTTCCAAATTAAGACTAACCTCCTAATGGCATCACTGCAAATTGATTTTGATTATGCACAAGTTTGTTTTGAAAATATACAAAATATGTACAGAGCTAGGGATATGGATTTAACAAAGAAGGTGTTTCATGAAATGCCAAGGAGAGAATATTTAAGGTCCCTCAAATTAATTCAGAAAAATTTCAATTCAAACCAGAATTTTTTTTGGATCAACCCAGAGAAAATTCAGTTCAAATCAGAGAATTTTTCTAGACTAACTGAGAAAAAATTGAGTTCAACCCAGAGAAAATTTAATCTAAACCAGAGAATTTATCTGGACCAACCCAATTTTCTCTGAAGCAGAGCAGTAGTCCTCATTGTTGTTTAGAGTAATTTGGAATTTTCTCTGTGATATGTCCAAAGAAATTTGAAATTTTCTCTGTGATGAATTTTCTTTGGATTGATGTTGAGAGACCTTAGACATTATAAAAATATTGAGGGTCCTTTATGCTGTAAAATCTTAACACCAGGGACCTTAAAAACAAATTCCCTTTTGTTTTTAGTGAATATTTTTAAAATTTTAAGCAATTTTTTTTTATAAAAAATAAAATATTTATAAAAAATTAATAAATACACAAAGAATATGAAAAATGTATTAAATTTTTGTTTTGTTTTTGTTTTTGTTTTTGTTTTTGTATTTTTAATATTTAATGAATTTTTTAAATATATTTTTTTTTCATAAATATTATATATTTTAAGTGTATTTATGTTAAGTGTATTTAAAAATTAAAATAAAAATTACTTAAAATATTAAAAAAATTCAATAAAAATAAAAAATACAAAAAATAAAAATTTTAATTTTTTGAAAAGTGAATTCAGAAAATTCAAATCAAAATTCTTTTTACCTTTTTATTATTCACGAATTTAAGATCCAAGCACTTCATATTTCTTCTGTATTATTATTTCAGTATCAAAAAACGAAAGAAAAAGTCATTTTTAAGCAGGTGAAAACTTGTTCTACTTGAGCAAGCTTGGAATTCCCATTCTGCGAGCTGTCTCCAACAGGTAATCCATGTCATACGTGATGATGTGTTATCCCTTCTCCGAGGAGAAATTATTTAATGAAAAAAAGTTTAAGCATCATGAAATTTTTTTTCATGAAAATAATTATGAAAGATTTATAATTTTTGGATTACCTTGATTAGTGTGTGATACTTTATTCTAAATGTAATCTAAGGATCACAAAACTTTCATAATTATTTTTATGAAAGATTTTTCATAACATTCTAAAATACATATGACACATACAAACATGACGTGTGCAAGTAACCCAAAAATTCAGATAGTATTTGATAGAATTTTAGAATTATAATTTGAGAATAGAGTTGTATTTCGAATTTGTGAATTTTGAAATTATGATTTGAGTGTGAAAATTTGTTTGGTTATGAGTTTTAAAAAGAATTTTAAATTGAGTTTGAATTGAGTGATGTGACATATGATATTTGATACAAAAACTTACAACTTATAACCAAACATAATCCAAAATTTTGTTCAAAGCTCATAATTTTTTTTTAAAAAAAACTCGCAAATATTTGTTTTGTAATATAAAAATAACAAGTGCTAAAAAAAATAAAAAAATAAAAAAAATCCGAACATTGTTCTGGTCAACCGGCTAGACGACCGATAGAACGATCGGTTAGCTCAAATTTTCCCACATTGAAAAGAGTTTTAAAAAATGATTGTGAAATTAATTTTTAAAAATACTAAACAAACACTACATTCAAAAGTGAATGTGAAACTATATTTTAAAAACTCCATCAAACGGAGCCTCAATTTCTCTCTCCCCTGTTCAGCATTTCCATTGTAAATTCTAGGGGTGTGCGCGGTGCGATTCGAGCGGTTTGAGAGTAAATTTATAAACCGAATGGCAAGTTGACGAATTAACGGATTGACAAATTGCGATTTGAGCGGTTTTTGACAGATTGGCGGATTGAAAAATATTCTAACTAATTATCATACATTTGTATAATATATAACACTAATTTGTATAATATTTTTTAGATATGTAACACAATAATTTTACATAATTTGTAATAAATTTCATATCTTAAATCTCTCTCACACTTATTTTTACATTGATATTTCATTAGAAGTTAAAAAATATATATGTATTAACTATAATAGAGCGGAGCGATTCGGTTGGCGGATTATAATTTTTAAAGTTTAAACCGCGGTTAGCAGTTAGAGCGGTGCAAATAGCTGCAGATCAGTGCGATTTTAATGGATTAGGCGATATTTTACACAGTCCTAGTAAATTCATAGCAAAAACCCACAAATACGAGACAAACCAAAAGTTAATTTCCACGGCAATCACTTCCATTGCGGCTCAAGCAGACTTGAGTGCATCGATTTCATAAGCAGACTTGAGCATTCCATACCAAGACTCGAGTGCTGGTTCTTGTCAACTGCACCAATTCCAAAAGCAGACACAGCATTCTTGACAAGAAAGAATCATTCTTCTAACAAAGCTGTGAAAAAGTTAAATCCAACAAACTGATTCTTGTTTTGAACTACTTAAAAACGCCTCATTCATACTTCCAAAGCATGAAAAACAAAGATAAACGTTACATAAAATCAAGCAATGCACGGAAACTATATTTCCAACACAATAAATAATGATATTTTATACTGAAAATGACTCTTGAGGATATATGCAATTCATGTTGACCAACAACATAATTATAAAATAGGATATTTACAAACCACATGCCAGGCCAACATTTACAAATACCTATAAATATATTATCCAGCACAAAACATTTAACAAATTTATTGAAGATATATTTTACTTTGTTATCAAACTCATAGTTATGACATAAATCAGAAAAAGCAAGAAGCCTATGAAGTTCTGGCTACTATGACTGCAATCTTACTTGCTATCATTATTATTGCCGCCATACTGTGTAGAATTTCCATTCCAGAAGGCATTTTTGTCACTAAACCGGCTATCGTCCTCATCATGCTTTAGTGTGTGGATATTGCTTCCAATACGGGATGATGTCGCTTGCTTACTCTTCTTGCTGTCATTTTTGCCAGGTGCAGGAATGTTTTGGTCTGATGAGTGGACAGTGTATGATCTCCCTGTGCCTCTCAGGTTATTTTGCAGTGCCGGATTTGGATCTACAACATCCAAATCATTATAGTGAGAATACAACTACTAAATATTCAAATCGCAGTAATCAGGAAGGTCTAGGGGCATGATAAAAGAAACAGACCACAAAATGGCATGATCATTTAAAACATAACTTTATTGTAGCCCACTCAATATCAAGTCTCATACATTGCACGCAACATTATATATCTAGAATGAGACATTCTATAACACCAATTCTATATCATGCGAAGCGTAGAAAGGGCATCTCAAATCTGACGTACAGAATCTTGCAGCATAAATGGTAACAAGGAAAACAACATACAGAGAAAATACATGAATCATTAATTTTTGTTTTGTACAAGATTAATCCTAGTTCGCTTCACTTATTCCACCACTTATTCTGCATTCCATATGAAATTTTTTTATATAATGGTGGCCCGTTGCATGTCAAAGGCCATGGTTTTTAGAGCAAGGATTATACCGAGGTTACAATATGTAAATACAGAACGCAAGTTTAGCTTGGTTCAGGCATGTATAACATTACCACAACTAGTTGAAGTATATGATGATCATAAATTGTACAAGGATTTCTACAGCCTAGAGCTTTTTATTAAGATTTAAATGAAAAACATGATAGAGAAACTCACTGTATTGCCACATGCTGCTTTGAGACTCCTGTGCAGAATTTGGTGAGGTGGCACTACCACCAGCAAGATAGGACAAAGGATTCACGTAAGATAAAACCCTTTTCATCAATCCCCAATATCCTTCATTGCTTCTGTTTGAAGAATCAATATCAGTGGTGGAACTTGTTTGGTTATGGGATGAAGATCCTCTTCGGTAAAAACTAGTAGCTCCTTGACGTGGAACCACTATCAATGCTTGTCTGCCAAACAAACCCAACTCTGACAATGTTTTGTTCAAATCTGCATCCATATTAGAAGTATAAGCCCATAAAGTAGAAGAAGAAGAAGAAGATATTTGACATGCAAGTATGGATTTATCAATGTAACCACCAATATAAAAATATTTCCATTTACCGAAACAAGTACTTGACTCTGTAGGGTTATGATATGTTCCTGAATAGAATTGATTCTAAATTTCTTTGTTCCACCAACATATTGCCTCTATGTGTGTGTGTGTGTGAGAGAGAGAGAGAGAGAGAGAGAGAGCACATTGATTAGGCTTAGAGCAGTACATCATGTAGTAATACTTAAGGGTGTTCAAATTACCGAACCGAACCGAACCGAACGAACCGACTTCTTTGGGTTGGGTTGGATTGGGTTTTTTTTGGACGCATTGATTTGGTTCTGGGTCTTCAAATCATCAAACCAATAGGATTAGGTTGGTTCTTCGTTTAGGTCGTGTCTAAACCGAACCAACCCAAGAACTGAACCTATTTATATATATGTATGGGAAATACTATGGTGAACACCCTTCCATATGCACCTTATAACTAAAAAAAAAATGTCATAATTTCAATTTTCAGAGTTATAACTATATAAAAAAAAAAAATGTCACAACTAAACATAATATGAGGCATAACAAAAGAATTCATGAGTCATAACTAAAACAATGTCATAACTAAAAAAGAAAATTGGTCATAACTAAAGAAGAAAATGACATAACTAAGGGTGCATATGATGCACCCTTTTTCAAGAGGTGTATATTAGAATTTTCCTATATGTATATATATTTTAAAATTTTATTTATATTGACATGTCTTCACTTTATTGCTCTATCACAATGGATTTGATTATATTTAATAATTTTCATATACAAAATTTATTAGATAAACGAAGGAAGTACTAGAAACTTGAGTCAGATTTTGTAGTTAATTTAATTTGTATTGGTTGTATTAGTGAATTTAATTTGTATTTATTATATTTAAGCTTGAGTTAAATTTAATTTGTATTGGCTCGCATTAAACAATATATTGCTCTTTGTTTGTGCTATGTTTAAATGTTAAAGACTTATTTTGTTTGTGCTATGTTTAAATGTTAAAGACACATTTATTTTAATAATTTATTATTGACTGATTTGCTTATTTTTAATATAGTGGAACCGTGGTTTCAATCCAAACCAACCCGAGCTATAGCGATCCCGGTTTTCCTTTTCTGTATTTATTGTACTCCGGATTTTGGTTTCGTGGAGTTGATAGTTGTATATCTTGTTGTCATCCTTTAATTCCCTATGTTTGAATTTTAGGATGTATTGGGCGTGTGTCGAACAGGTAGGTTGAGTTTTGGTCTCAAGTGTTGTTGCCCAGTGTTTTGGTGTTACGTTCGAGCGGGTAATTTTGCGCTCGAGCGGAGTTTGCTTTTGGTTATCCGCTCGAGCGAGTCTTCTTGCGCTCGAGTGGAGTTTACACACTCCCAGTATTTTGTGCCTCTGCAAAACTTCTGCAGGTGTGTTTTTCACGCTCGAGCGGGTTTTCTTACGCTCGAGCGGACCTTTTGGCGCTCGAGCGTGTAGTGCTTTGTCTGTGAAAGTTCTGGGAGGAGGGAATCTACGCTCGAGCGGACTGGTTTTCGTGCTCGAGCGGATGTGCTTTATCGCTGTGTCTTGGCGCTCGAGCGGGACTTCTTGAGCTCGAGCGGACCATGTTTTTTGTTCTTGATGCTCGAGCGTTGTGTTTTCCGCTCGAGCGGACCTGTCATATATCAGATAGCAGTTGGCCTTTTTTGAATCACTTTTCACTTTTCTTCTCTCTCTCTAACTTTTCCAAAATCGATTTTGAGAGCTTCTCTCTCTAGAAATTCCCTTCTCTCTAGGGTTTGATCTAGTTAGAGTGTTCTCCTTTCCTTTGGCCTTTGTAAAAGTTGTGTTGATCGTCGAGGGCTTCGTTTTAATCCGAAAAGTTTGGAGTTTGGAGCAGTTTGGTTTTGGTCTTCTTCTCCATTTGAGCTCTAACTTCAAGATAGGGATCTCCTACTCCATCTTATGAGCTTTGTCTTTGAATTTTGGTATTTCGATATGTTGGGGGTTGTTGGGTAATTTTGAGAAAGTTTGGGGCCTTTGTGTAATTTTCAAAAGATGGGTTTTCAAATATATAAACTCTTATGTATGTAATACATTGGAAAATGGACTTGGTGTTGGATTGTTGATGAAAAAGGAACCTTAGGGTTGGTATTGTGAATTTGGGAAAAAACCCTAATTGCATGATAAATTAATTGGTATAATAAATTTTGGGAAATGAGAAAATTGAATAGGAAATATTCAAATCGGAATGGTATGGGATTAAAGGGTGTAGTTGGATTAATTTATCACTCACTTAGGCAAATGTTGATAATTTATCCATTTGATGCATTTATTTTCTGTTTAGAAATAATTGCTTTGGGCTATCGGTGGAGGATAGTCGGGAGTATTGTAGACAATGCATGATGATTAGGCAAACTAAAACTAATCAATGGAATGTGTCACTGAATATGACGATTGAAAAATACATTAACTTTATGTATTGATTAATTATGTATATGATCTGTGTTTATATACATTGTGTTGTGTGGGCGGAGATAGAGGATGTACTCCACGGTTTAGGGGAAGATAGGGGATGGACCTCTAAACCGGAATTTGTGTGATATTGATACAGCACTAAAATGTGTATCATGGTAAAGTATGGAAGTGTGTGTTTGATTTGATATAGCACTAAAATGTATATCATTATCAATTGTGAAGTATAGAAGTGTTTCTATGTTATATCGATACAGCACCAAAATGTGTATCACTTGTGAAGTAAGGAAGTGGTTTATGTGTTATTGATACAACACCAAAATGTGTATCCGTCATGAATTTCGAAAGTGTTTTAGTAATGAGTTATAGTCTCATTAAGATTATTTGGCCAGGTTCTGAGCCTTGTTTTCAAACTCAAAGTTAAATAAAAGATGGAAGGTGAAATGTAAGATGGTTATAATTGTGATGAAACGGTAATATGGCATGAGTTAGAATATAAGTACGGACCATCTGTTGAATGCTATTATTTTAGTCATTGTTTATAGTTGGTTTAGTATATTTCTACCGGGCTGTGGCTCACCCTATATGGGACATTATTTTCAGGTACATGTAGCATGCCACCTCCAAGGACGTAGCTTGGGAGACTTAGTGGCTGGGACTTCTTTTGTTATTTTGTTGTATTACATGTATATCAAGCCAAGGGCTTTCTATGTATAGAGTTAACACTCTTTTTTTGTAACCAAGTATTAACTTGGAAAGTTGTAAGCCCTTAGGGCATTTACTTTTGATGTCAACATGTAATACATTTTGTAAATATTACTCTGATGGAATTCAATCATGCTTTATTTTCTTATGTCTGAGTACGTTATTGTTGGTTGATTTATGGGTTTATTTTGAGGGCGTTACACGAGCTACATTGGGTTAGGTTGGTTCTAGTGCAAGATTGGTTCGGTTTTGGGTCCAAAAACTTAGAACCAATCATGATTGGGTTAGTTCCAAATTTAGTGCCAAACCAAACCAAACCGACCCATGAATGAACACCCCTAGTAATACTTCCATGAAAAATAAGGAAAATCCACTGACATAATTTTCAGAAGCACTCCATTCACATACAGTATGCAAGGCATCTCAGAATCACATTTCCTCCATCAGGAAGCCCAACACCTAATAGCTAAATGTAGTTCCTGATGTTGTCTACCATATTTGTCTAGACCTTTCACTAGTCTAGGGTACTTGTGGGGATTCCTCAACTGCACAAGTTCCGAGAAGAATCGATACTCACCAAAGAAAAGAGCCACTGCCATGTCGGAGATGTGTTAGACATGAACTCCTTGAATACTATTGAACATGCAAAATGGGAAATAACCAGTGGTTTAGGATTTTTTTTTTTTCTTCTATTAACTGTCTTGACTATTGAACAAGGTTCGCTAGCGGTCCCTCTCCTGCATGAAACCAAACTCTTAGGAATTTGGCACCATATAAGGGAAGATGTTAGGTTGTAAGAAGGCTCATCAACTTCGGTTCTGGTTCAAATTCTAGTTCTACCATGCAAGGCACATGAATTTTGTACCACTCAAGACAATACATCTTTGAGACAAAAGATCAAACAGTGACCAACAATCTTCACAAATAAGTGCATGGCTTCTTAATAGATACATTCTTGACATTTTTATTACTGGTGTAATCATTGCAAATGGCGCAAGAAAGTACCAGATAAGTAGGAAAAACATTACATCTGTATTTAATTGAAAACAAGCAAAACAGCTACTCCCTCCATCCCATTTCGTTGGTCCACTATTCCATTTTGGGATGTCCCAAAATGATAGCCCCATTGAAAAGTCAAAGTAAAAAACATTTGATTTTCCAAAACTACCCCTTTTGAGTAATTATAAGTATATTAAAGATTTGAAAAGATAGTGGCATTTATGGAAAAATATTTTGAAATTTAAATTTGAGTGTAATGATTGCATGCCCCCTTAAAAAGTTGGAATCTCCAAAAGGGACCAACAAATTGGGAAGGAGGGAGTATAAAACAATCATACTTAACTGTAGATGGTGCTGGACCATCAAAAATTAGTTCAATGCAATGAAAAATCAATAGAGGAGCTTTTAGAAGAAGAAGATTCAACGAGAGTAAACTTCAGCAGGTGAAATAGCAAGCCAAAAGGAATCAGTAGATTAAGCTGGCAGAAAGTCTTCAGATTTACAGGATATAAATTTAATGCCAGTCAAAAATAGTAGCTAAGCTTCAAGTAAATAAAGTAAGCAGGCTGATATCTGATGCTCATACCTTGATCACTGAATACCTTGCGGGGATAAGGAATGGCAAGATCATAAGAGCCAATGGAACTTGCTTGGTTCTCATCCACATAGCCTTTTACCATTCTCAAAGTGCTCGTTAGAAGGAACTTCTCTTGTAGGTTAGCACCATCAAGCAATCGGATATTTAAATGAACATCAGTTGATTTACTTGAACAGGAGTCTAAAACATCAATTTTGTCTTCCTCTACATCATCAGCCTTTTTATCCTGGACAGCTTCAGTTGCCTTGTTGGCAATCACTTGACAAGTTTCTCTTGTAACTTGTGATTTAATTTTGTCATCAGCTTCAGCCTCTTTGTCTTGTACTGCATCAATTGCCGCATTAGCAATCACTTGAGAAGTTTCTGTTGTAACTTCTGAATGATGATCAACCACATTTAATTTTCCTTCTTGTGCAGGACATTCATCTCTAGCAACAGAAGACGTATGGCCAACTCCAGCGTCATTTGGATCTACCTTCACAGGATTAATTGATTCTTTGGCTGTTTCAATTGAAGAGATGGACCTTCCAACCTCACCATGTTCCAATATATTAGCCAAAACTGATCCAGTAGATGCCTCATCACCTAGTTTGGAATTTATCTCCTGTACATGCACACAAAACATGATAGGCTAGTAATATCAGCACACTTCAGTTGATATACATTCTACTTCCCAAGGACAGCAATTCGAGTTTACCTCATCAGTCTGATCAGACTCTTTATTTTCCATCTCCGTGCTAGCTGCTGCTCTAGCTTCAGAATGTAGGGCATGTTTATCTGTTGAAGGTGAAGGAACATCCATGCTTGAAGAACTTCCTTGCTCAAATGAGGCAGTATCAGAACCGCTAGCACCCTGTGGTTCAGATTTCTTTGAAGCAAGTGCCGCAGTTAGGAAAGTTGCGGTTGTTTCCTGCAATTTGTAATAAAAAGATTACCCCTTGGTGCATTATTGTTCTATCAGACTAGATCATAGAGTGAGTGCAGGAACGCAAGAAAATTATTAGAAATCTGGGCACAGAGTGTCTTCAATGCAATTAACTATACGCTTGTAAAGTAAAAATTCAACTAGACTCCGAATTGGTGTCTGGAATTAAGACTGGGAGCAGAGTCATAGCCATAGGAGTATGACACAGGCTTAGAAGATATACTGAAGACAGTAAGAATCATCTACACAACCTACCTGGATATGAAGACTCAACCATGCCTTCTCAAGGCTAGATGCCAGAATATCAGCACTGACAAAGCCCTCTGCACATTAATTCAATTTAGAAGTTAATTATAAATTGTCCAGTATGATTTCCTAAAATAAATGAATAAATAAATTTCCATTCTATAGAGAAACCACACCATTTTGCCAAAGTTGTAAACCGTTGTATCCAATAGCAGTAATACAAGGGATGGATTTCTGGGGATCTGTGCTGGATGATGTAAGGACACATGCTTCATTTTTCACATAATAGCAAAAGCTTAAGATAAATACTTATTAAAACAAAATAGAACAACAGCAGTGGCCAGAAATTTTACCCCAGCATCACCACATGGCAAAAAAGAAAAAAAAAAAAAAAATTGGAAACCCACTAAACGTTTGGAAACATACACTGAAACCTATGTACATAAATACAAGCCCAAGAATTGATTAGCTGAACATGTTTCAGGTCTATACTCTATTTACACAGGTAAAAGAGGACAAATACGGAATAATTGTTAATGCAAAGCAAAATTCATAAACAAATGTCAAATAAATCATTGTGTTCAAAGACATGTATATATGATTCTAAAGGTGCATAAAATCCCAACCAAACAAGGTCAGCAATTTATCAAAAATAATAATACTAAGTTAATGCCCATCCTTTAGAGGTTAAAGTTCTTTTAGTAAACAAATATAAAGAGAGCCTTTTCAATAATAAGTAAAAGTTTAAAAAGGTTAATCTGAAGGTCAAGAAACTGTGAAAGATAATGTCACGACCCCGTCCCGCCCCTAGTAGGATGGTGCCGTGATGGCCAGTAATCCGAGATTACTGAAGGCCAGCTTTCAAAATTCACACACAATCAGAGTATAATATATGGGGCTCACAAATGAGGAAGCAATAAATCGAAATACAAGTGGTCCATAAGAGCTGTGCATAGTTCAAATGGAATGACAAGTACAATGTGGTTCCTCATCCAGTTCTTAATAAACAAATTACAAGTTACATCTTGATCAAAAGGCTTCTCGAGCCGACATGCACGAAATACAAAAGGTGTAAGTCAAGAAGCATGATTTTCAAGATTTGCCGACGTAAAAACAACATTGCCGACATGAATACAAAACAAAGCCGACATGACAGGAATCCAAAACAAGCTTTGCAAAACACATCTAGGCGTCGCCACCGTCCTGCTCATCACCTACATATATAGATGATGAGCTTGGATACTCAGTGAATGGTACAAATAATAAAGGTTTTGCATGAATTCGCCGAAGTCCTTTCAAAACAAAACAAGCCAAAACCATACAAATATTAGCCGAGGTCCTTTCCGAACAAAACATATCAAAATTCTTATCGAATCAAGGGATGAACCGTATTCATCTATCTAGCCTTACAAGTCTCGAGGGATGCTTACTGGCATCGGCAAAACACAAATCAGGCTTTCCGAACAAACAAATCCACGCGGTAAACCGTCAGTGGCAAAACAAAGACGAGGCGATCCGTAATCGATATGTCAAGGTACTGCGAAAGTTTATAGTCCTCCAGCATAAGGGACTTGCGTTACTTAAGCCCGTAGCTCTTTTTAACACGATGGTCTTGTGTTACTTAGGCTCGTAGCCCGCTTTAACACGATAGTCTTTACAAGAAAGGACCGTATCCTTTTATACTTAGTGCTGCAAAAGTTTAAAGTCCTCCAGCCCGAGGGACTTTTAAACGTGGTGCTGCGAAAGTTTAGAGTCCTCCAGCACAAGGGACTTTTAAAAGATGACATCAAAACAAAGCTTATACTTGATACATCAAAATAGAGCTAATCATTCATGCTTAACAAATACTTTTCAAAACAAAGCAAAACAAAGCTCATCGAAACTTGATAACATAACTTTATTAAAAATATCACTCACCTAAATCTTCTTGGGTGTAGGCTCAAAGCAAAGGTCAAGGTCCTACAATCACATGGCAAATCACATTCTCAAAACAAGCTTTACATGCACGCAATGATCTTGGCATTCTCACCAGATCCAAATCAATAACAAAGCAAAACATGCTGGTAGTTCAAAAACATGGACCTGGGTACCCATGCAAGGAAATCACGCAAGAACAAACACAAAACATGACTCTTGTTCCAAACTTTCGGATCAAAACGAGACTTTTTTTCAAAATCACATGAACATTATTTTTTATCTTCAAAAACCAACTTCAAATCAATGCATGGCGTGCAAAACGAATTCAATCATGCAATGCAGCTAGATAAGCAATAAGAACAACCAGAGCAAAGCAAGAATCTAACCTCAAAACTCAAATCTAATGGTTTGATCCTCCAAGATCAAGCTCGGAACTCTACTTCTCTCTCCAAAACTCTTCCTTCCTCCTCTAGAGCTTCTCTCTCTAAAAACAAAGATTTGAGACAAAAATGATTTGTTTCTAGGTCTGCCGGCTGTCTTAACACTCAGCTCGGACACGTGGCACTACCGAGTTGGTTCAACTCAAAAGTGACTGATTGATAAGACAAGTCTTTGACAAAGCGTATGCAACAAGCTAAGGCAAGACACATCGGCAATCAAAGACATCGGCTAAAGACAAAGCTTCGGCAACAGGGTAACAAAGACATCGGCTAGGGAGGACGACACTTGACTAAGCTGTGCCACACCTTGGCCTGGATGTGCCACACCTCGGTCTAGGCCATACCTGCCCAAGGACAAAGATCACTAGGTGCAAAACATCTCGGCCTCAAAAGCAACATCTCGGCTACCATGCCGGGGTGGAGGTGAAGGTCAGCCAAGTGGTTCCGAAATAGTTCTAAGTACAAAGGTTCAAAGGTGAACTAAGCTCAAGATGACCTCGGACACACACCAAGCAAGGAACAAAATCATGCAAGCAATGCTTTAAGCAAAACAAGGCAAGTCTCAAACAAAACAAGACAAGGCAAAACTTTGCAAAACAGCATGACAAGACAAGATCATACATGAATGTATGCAAGTATGACTAAATCAAAGTGAGGGTCGTTACATCCTACCCCCCTTAAAGAAGTTTGGTCCCCAAACTTAAGGTACCTTGTTCCAAGAATAATTTTGGATGTCAAATTCTCATTTCCTCTTCCATTTCCCATGTAGCATCCTTGGCGAAATGCTCTTTCCATTCTACCTTTACCATTGGTATCGACTTGTTTCTCAATTGCCTAACTTGTCTGTCAATAATAGACGTTGGCTTCTCCTTATAGCCCAAATTCTCATTAACTTCCATCCCAGAATAGTCAATCACATGCAATGGATCTCGAATATACTTCCTCAACATCGAAATATGAAACACATTATGGACTTGGCTTAATTCGAGTGGCAAAGCAAGTCTGTAGGCAACGGAGTTAACCTTGTCAAGAATTTCAAATGACCCAATATAACCAGGTGCTAACTTACTTTTCTTCCCAAATCTGGAAACTCCTTTCATTGGTGAAACCTTCAGGAATACATGATCCCCAACTTCGAATTCTAACTCATTCCTTCTCTGGTCGGCGTAACTCTTTTGTCGGCTCTGGACAGTTTTAATCCTTTGTCGAATAAGTTTAATCTTCTCTGTTGTTACTTGAATCAATTCGGGACCAAGCAGAGCTCTGTCTCCAACTTCGGTCCAACATATCGGCGACCTACACTTTCTTCCGTACAAAGCTTCATACGGCGCTATGCCAATGCTAGCTTGATAACTGTTGTTGTAAGCGAATTCCACTAAGGGCAAATGCACTCCCCAACTTCCTTGGAAGTCCAGTACACAAAGTCTAAGCATATCTTCAAGGATCTGAATTGTTCTCTCTGTTTGCCCATCCGTCTGGGGATGAAAAGCTGTACTAAACCTCAGTTCGACTCCGAAGGCCCTCTGCAGACTCTGCCAAAATCTGGAAACGAACTTCGGATCTCGGTCTGACACAATTGACATCGGTACTCCATGAAGTCTAACAATCTCATTCACATATAGCAAGGCAAGCTGATCGGCGTTGAAGGTAGTCTTAACAGGCAAAAAGTGTGCTGACTTGGTTAGTCTATCAACAACAACCCAAATCGAATCCATACCTTTCTGTGTCTTCGGCAAACCAATCACAAAATCCATGGAGATGTGTTCCCATTTCCACTCAGAGATCGACAAAAGTTGAAGAAGTCCTGCTGGTCTCTGATGTTCTGCTTTCACTTGTTGACAATGCAAACACTGGGACACGAACTCGGCTATCTCTCTTTTCATATTCGGCCACCAGAAAGTCTGTTTCACATCTTGATACATTTTGGTATTTCCTGGATGAACAGCAAACTTGGAAGCATGAGCTTCCTGCAAAATTTTCCTTTTCAACTCTGGAACGTTGGCCACACACAATTTTCCTTCGAACTTGAGCACTTGATTCTCAATAGTGTACCCTTATCTCGGCTTGGTAACAATCTCATCGGCTACCCTTCTGAAGAATTCATCCTCTATTTGTCTTGCCTTTACTTCTTTGACAATAGTTGGTTCCAGTGAGATCATGGTTAGACATGCCAATTTTCCAACTGACTTTCTGCTCAGGGCGTCGGCTACGCTGTTAGCTTTACCTGGGTGATATTGAATCTGCATGTCGTAGTCTTTCAGCAACTCAAGCCATCTCCTCTACCTCGAATTCAGTTCCTTCTGAGTGAACAGGTACTTTAAACTCTTATGATCTGTAAAAACCTGACAAGAAGCTTCATCCAAGTAGTGACGCCAAATCTTTAAAGCAAGTACAACGGCTGCTAGTTCCAAATCATGGGTAGGATAGTTCTTTTCATGTGGCTTCAACTGACGAGATGCATATGCTATGACTTTACCCCCTTGCATTAATACACAACCCAAACCCTTATGCGATGCATCACTATAGATATGAAACTCTTCATTACCTGATGGAAGTACAAGTACTGGTGCTGTGACTAACCTCGTCTTCAGTTCCTGGAAGGCTGACTCCCGATCTTCAGTCCATTCATACAGTGCTCCCTTCTTAGTTAATTGCGTCAACGGAATTGCACTCCTGGAGAAATCCTTCACAAACTTCCTGTAATAACCTGCCAAACCCAGAAAACTTCGAACCTCGGACACATTAGTCGGCTTCGGCCAATTCACTACGGCTTCAATTTTACTAGGATCGACCGAGATACCCTCTTCATTAATTACATGACCCAAGAACGAGATAGTAGGAAGCCAAAACTCACACTTGTTAAACTTAGCATATAATTTCCGGTCCCTCAAAATCTGTAAGGCAGGTCTCAAATGATTCTCATGTTCAACTTTACTCTTGGAGTAAATCAATATATCATCAATGAAGACAACTACAAACTCATCTAAATGTGGCTTGAAGACTCTGTTCATTAAATCCATAAATGTAGCAGGGGCATTGGTCATCCCAAAAGGCATTACTAAAAATTCGTAGTGGCCATATCTCGTCCGAAAAGCAGTTTTCTCAACATCCTCGGCTTTAACTTTAAGTTGATGGTAACCCGACTAAGGTCAATCTTAAAAAAGACTCGTGCCCCTTGTAGTTGATCAAGCAAATCATCAATTGTAGGAAATTAATGTATAGATATTATTGAGTGATTGATATCTAATGTGTTTACAAGAGCTCTCTTTTATAGAGAGAAATGGGATACAATGGAGCCATAATTAATTGAGCAATAAGAACAAAATGGAGCACTAAACTAAATGGAGCACTCACTAAACTAAATGGAGCACTAAACTAAATCACTAACTATATGGGGCAGGTGGAGTAGGTGTAGGAATTGTTACATTCAACAGCCCCCCTCAAACTCAAGGGGGTTAGGAACTAACCAACTTGAGTTTGGAGAGAGTAACAAAACAGGAAAAATAATCTGACAAATAAAAGTAGATAGGAGACACTGTATGGTCGTGTCAGACCGTTGTAGAAGATAGTTTATGGGGTCATGTCGGACCGATGTAGAAAACAGTTTATGGGGTCATGTCGGACCGTTGTAGAAAATAGTTTACGGGGTCATGTCGGACCGTTGTAGAAAAACAGTTTACTGGGTCATGTCGGACCGTTGTAGAAAACAGTTTACTGGGTCATGTCGGACCGTTGTAGAAAACAGTTTACTGAGTCTTGTCGGACCCATATAGGAGCTAACCGGAATCAAAGTCGGGACAGTTTACAGAGTCTTGTCGGACCCATATAGGAGCTAACCGGAATCAATGTCGGGACAGTTTACAGAGTCTTGTCGGACCCATATAGAAGCTAACCGGAATCAAAGTCGAGACAGTTTACCGAGTCTTATCGGACCCATATAGGAGCTAACCGGAATCAAAGTCGGGACAGTTTACAGAGTCTTGTCGGACCCATATAAAAGCTAACCGGAATCAATGTCGGGACAGTTTACAGAGTCTTGTCGGACTCTCAAAAGTCGCACCCTCAAAAAATGTGCCAATTCTTATCAAAAGGCGTGCCATCAAAAGGTGTGCCCGACAGCCATCAAAAGGCGTGCCCGACAGCCATCAAAAGGCGCGCCGATTTGTCGTCTTGTGTTGAGAGGCGCGTGATACGCGTGTCTGCCTTGCCTATTTAAACCAAGGCGAGGCTGCCGCTTATGCAGAACAAAACATCTGCTGAAAAATAATAATACTAAGTTAATGCCCATCCTTTAGAGGTTAAAGTTCTTTTAGTAAACAAATATAAAGAGAGCCTTTTCAATAATAAGTAAAAGTTTAAAAAGGTTAATCTGAAGGTCAAGAAACTGTGAAAGATAATGTCACGACCCCGTCCCGCCCCTAGTAGGATGGTGCCGTGATGGCCAGTAATCCGAGATTACCGAAGGCCAGCTTTCAAAATTCACACACAATCAGAGTATAATATATGGGGCTCACAAATGCGGAAGCAATAAATCGAAATACAAGTGGTCCATAAGAGCTGTGCATAGTTCAAATGGAATGACAAGTACAATGTGGTTCCTCATCCAGTTCTTAATAAACAAATTACAAGTTACATCTTGATCAAAAGGCTTCTCGAGCCGACATGCATGAAATACAAAAGGTGTAAGTCAAGAAGCATGATTTTTAAGATTTGCCGACGTAAAAACAACATTGCCGACATGAATACAAAACAAAGCCGACATGACAGGAATCCAAAACAAGCTTTGCAAAACACATCTAGGCGTCGCCGCCGTCCTGCTCATCACCTACATATATATAGAGAGGATGAGCTTGGATACTCAGTGAATGGTACAAATAATAAAGGTTTTGCATGAATATAGCCGAAGTCCTTTCAAAACAAAACAAGCCAAAACCATACAAATATTAGCCGAGGTCCTTTCAGAACAAAACATATCAAAATTCTTATCGAATCAAGGGATGAACCGTATTCATCTATCCAGCCTTACAAGTCTCGAGGGATGCTTACTGGCATCGGCAAAACACAAATCAGGCTTTCCGAACAAACAAATCCACGCGGTAAACCGTCAGTGGCAAAACAAAGACGAGGCGATCCGTAATCGATTAGTCAAGGTACTGCGAAAGTTTATAGTCCTCCAGCACAAGGGACTTGTGTTACTTAAGCCCGTAGCTCTTTTTAACACGATGGTCTTGTGTTACTTAGGCCTGTAGCCCGCTTTAACACGATAGTCTTTACAAGAAAGGACCGTATCCTTTTATACTTAGTGCTGCAAAAGTTTAAAGTCCTCCAGCCCGAGGGACTTTTAAACGTGGTGCTGCGAAAGTTTAGAGTCCTTTAGCACAAGGGACTTTTAAAAGATGACATCAAAACAAAGCTTATACTTGATACATCAAAATAGAACTAATCATTCATGCTTAACAAATACTTTTCAAAACAAAGCAAAACAAAGCTCATCGAAACTTGATAACATAACTTTATTAAAAATACCACTCACCTAAATCTTCTCGGGTGTAGGCTCAAAGCAAAGGTCAAGGTCCTACAATCACATGGCAAATCACATTCTCAAAACAAGCTTTACATGCACGCAATGATCTTGGCATTCTCACCAGATCCAAATCAATAACAAAGCAAAACATGCTGGTAGTTCAAAAACATGGACCTGGGTACCCATGCAAGGAAATCACGCAAGAACAAACACAAAACATGATTCTTGTTCCAAACTTTCGGATCAAAACGAGACTTTTTTTCAAAATCACATGAACATTATTTTTTTTCTTCAAAAACCAACTTCAAATCAATGCATGGCGTGCAAAACGAATTCAATCATGCAATGCAGCTAGATAAGCAATAAGAACAACCAGAGCAAAGCAAGAATCTAACCTCAAAACTCAAATCTAATGGTTTGATCCTCCAAGATCAAGCTCGCAACTCTACTTCTCTCTCTAAAACTCTTCCTTCCTCCTCTAGAGCTTCTCTCTCTAAAAACAAAGATTTGAGACAAAAATGATTTGTTTCTAGGTCTGCCGGCTGTCTTAACACTCAGCTCAGACACGTGGCACTACCGAGTTGGTTCAACTCAAAAGTGACTGATTGATAAGACAAGTCTCTGACAAAGCGTATGCAACAAGCTAAGGCAAGACACATCGGCAATCAAAGACATCGGCTAAAGACAAAGCTTTGGCAACAGGGTAACAAAGACATCGGCTAGGGAGGACGACACTTGACTAAGCTGTGCCACACCTTGGCCTGGATGTGCCACACCTCGGTCTAGGCCATACCTGCCCAAGGACAAAGATCACTAGGTGCAAAACATCTCGGCCTCAAAAGCGACATCTCAGCTACCATGCCGGGTTGGAGGTGAAGGTCAACCAAGTGGTTCCGAAATAGTTCTAAGTACAAAGGTTCAAAGGTGAACTAAGCTCAAGATGACCTCGGACACACACCAAGCAAGGAACAAAATCATGCAAGCAACGCTTTAAGCAAAACAAGGCAAGTCTCAAACAAAACAAGACAAGGCAAAACTTTGCAAAACAGCATGACAAGACAAGATCATACATGAATGTATGCAAGTATGACTAAATCAAAGTGAGGGTCGTTACAGATAAAAAAAAGGGGAAAAAATTATAATACCAGGAAAAAAAAAATTTATTTTTTATTTTTTATAAGGGGTCAAATTTAGGGAGGGGAGAATTCCACTTCAAATAAAACCTTAAGAAAGAAAAGGTTGTAGAAGTCAAGCAAAAAGGAAGAAGAGTTACTTAGTGAAAATTGCAGCCTCAAGATTTCAATCAACTGTAAGTGACACAAACTATTGCTCTTTTATTTTTTTTGTTCCCAAAAGAAAGAGAAAGAAGTTCTCCTCTTTCTCTTCTACTCAGTTCCTCTTGTCTCCTCTTTCTCTAGAGTTTTCAAACAAATCCGAGATGTCTTCTCTGTTCTTTTACTATTAAATTACTATTATTGTTTTGACAAATATTTTGGAAAATTGAACAAGTTATGTTACAGATTCATGATTGGTGTTAAGAAGCTCGTTGTTCAAGTTACTTCAATTTGTTTCAACAGAAATACTAGAGACGTTTTGGCCACTTCAAAGGAAAGGAAACTAATTTTGAGGAAAATGGCATGGGCCAAATCCAATCATACCTTGCTAAAATTATGACTGTTTAACCTATTATCACCAAGAGATATCTTAATTACAAATATGCCAATTAACGTATAGCGAATAATGAATATGAATTCAGAAGTGTAATTTTCTCATGGAATTGCACAGAAGGAATGTCATTCAGCAAAGGATACATATTGCAGAAAAATTTGCCGCATCAGTACTCCCCTCTGAGATGTGCAATAAAATGCAGTACTTCGAAATAGACTCTGCAACCTGAAAGCAGCATGCAACTATAAGAGCATGGCACCGATATAAAACATCACAAAAATTTTCCATTCGAATATTTATTAAAAGAAGAAGACAGCAAGGAAACCTACATTTGAATCCAACCACGTTGATTCCTCTAAATGAGTTGACTCTGCATTGTTGCCTAAAAATGCAAAATTGAAGGCATTAAATGAACAAATCAAGTAATCGTTTAATTGAAGGAAAAGAATAGTGGGAAAAAAAAAAAAATTAAGCAACATTGAGCAAAATTAAGTCTCAGATCTAGAAGCATCTAGACATTTACTAATGGTGAAATGTTCTAAATCATTTGCACAAAAGAAAGCCATTTTACAAAGTAGAATCACCAGCAAAATACAAAGCAAAGGAAAAAATGATATTCCTTGCCTCAAAGGTTCAAACCCACAACCTCAAGCTCTTAACACCATAGAGCCAACAAAGGGAGTAAATATTGGATATAACAGTGACACAACATGTTAGTATCACCATCCAATGAGCAATTTCACTTTGAAGTAGGGACCATAACTGAGAGAATTATCCTATAGCTTGTGTTTAATGGTGGGAAAAATATTTTTACACTGGTTTCAGTGATATTAAAAGGCCATGATGCAGAAAATTACTAAGAAGAATGAAAAGGAGAAGAAAATTCTAGAAATCACTCCTAGAAGCCTTTAGCATCACACAATCCACAAAAGAAGAGCTTGAAAAGCTTCACAAAAGGAATAATTCAGTGTATCTTCAGCACCTTTTCTTTTCCATGTTTGGACATTCTGTTTGATGAGATCATACTAATTTGATTTAGTACAGCATATAAAGCATCACTAACGCATACGTTAGCGACATGCTAACACTATATCCAAACATGAAAGAATAATCATATTAAGAAACATTACCTGAAATGTAAACTAAAAAAATTTTCTTCTGCCTCTTGGCCTCAGCAATTGCTTCAACAATAGAACCTTTATAAGCAAGAGAAGAGATAGAACGTTCCATCTGTTTTAAATTTTATCATGTGAGTGAAGATTTAATGGAACTTATATTTCCTCTGCAGTCCTATTTGTCACATACAAAGCTCAAAGACATGTAAAGAAGACAAATCGTGGTTGAAATCCACAATTTGAAGATACGAAAGTCACATGTTCATTACATAAGATAAGGAAAAACGGAAAAATAAAAATTTGCCTACTGAACCAAGGACTTAGAGCCGCTAGCATTCTCATTATTCAAGTTTTTGCACACCAAATTCATAAACTCCGGTTAAAGCTATTAAGGTCATGATTGTTTAAGCACATACATTTATATCTAAACTCCTATAACTATATCTACAGTACTATAAAATGTCTCTAAAGATGTACAATATTTTAGGAATAGGATGGAATAATCCCTACCACATCAAACTATCATTGCTCAAAAATATTGCTCCAAATGAACATTAAATACTCTTAGAAAAGTTACTATCAATTATGATGCTAAATTATCATGGAGGGCCTAGTTTAATTCCATCTCAGATTATTAACTCCAATGCATTATATTTCGGTCCAGCATTCCCCACTTTTAATCAACATTAAAACAATTTCACGCCTAGTACTTAAAGTATCCAAGTGTCAGTTTCTCAAGATCTATAGCATTTCTAAAATGTGGCCCACTAAACAAACCCAGAGAAGTTCATCTGTCTAATTAACAGAAGTCAAACCCTAACATCATAATCATATGATCATATCATAAGCACATAAAAATCAATCAATTTAAAAAAATAAAAACAAAAAGCTAGGGAAGTGTTAGCACAATTCAAAATCCCATTTTTCAATTTCTAGTTGACATTTGGATACAAATCCCAACAATGTTTCCTCAATAAAACTTTTTTTTTTTTTTTTTTGGGGTTCCTTTTTCTTGGAACATGGTGTATGATCTTAAATTGTTAAAAAAATTTGTTGGGTTATAAAAAGTATCCAAAAAAAGAGAGGAAAGAGAACAAAATCAATAAAACACGGTATACCCACAACTCCTTCAGTAAACCTAAAACTAAAAATCACTACTAGGAAGCAACAATGTCTGATATTCTCATACAACAACAACTTAAATTAAATTCGAATCCCAAAATGATTCTGGTCATAAATTGAAGAGATATAAACAGAGAATATAGATAGAACGATGAAACAGAATTTGAAACAACATTAAAGATAATCAATACAACATTAATCCCAATTGTTTACAACCTATCCATACATATATATGTTGTCTATACATATATATATACATATAGAGAGAGAGAGAGAGAGAGAGAGAGAGAGAGAGAGAGAGAGAGAGAGAGAATCGTACTCTGAATTCCCCAAAATCAGAGCTTTTTGGACTTGCAATTCAGTAACGATTGAACTGTATTACTGTATACGTACATACATAGATTGATGAGAGTTATATATCTATGATGGGTTCAACGTCAAAACGTACTGAGTCGAACCGGATACCGAGTCAATCCAGAACGGTTTAAGGGCATGTCTGGATTTTTGGGGTGCCTCTATTTACACACCACTTTATCTCTCAAGGCAAACCATTAATTAATTTTTTTTTATTACAATTTTAACCTTAAGTGAAATGACTATAGAGGACAAGTTATGATACACACCATTTGTGTATTTACCATAAAGGACAAGAATGAATATAATATAAATGATCAATTTCAAACTTGTTCCTTACGTATCTTCTTTGTCAAGAATACAAAAACCCTAAAATCAAAAACTCTTCAATAAATAATCAAAAATATAGTATTATTGAAGATTTTGAATGGATTCAATGAAGGATGCATCTGGCAACTTTGAATCGCAACAATGGAGCAAGGAATAGGTTATTTTTTTTGTTGTTTTTGTTTTCGTTTTCGTTACTTGCTGAGTGGTAAATAGTTGGTACAGTTCGGGTAACCAGAGGTGGATATTATATCATTGTTCAACATACTACGGTCGAACAAAATGTTTTTGTTCAACATACTACAGTCGAACAAAATATTTTTGTTCAACATACTACTGTCGAACAAAATGCCTTTGTTCAACATTCTACTGTCGAACAAAATGCCTTTGTCCAACATTCTACTGTCGAACAAAATGCCTTTGTCCAACATACTACGGTCGAACAAAATGCCTTAGTTCAACATACTACAGTCGAACGAGCCTTTTGAGGTTCGAAATTACAGTATTGAATGGTTTGGAACTCATTAATTCATGACAATGGTAAAAAATACATAAAACCCTAAAATGTAAGCAAAATAAGAACTCACCTAATGCTTTACTTGAGCTCTTCACCACTTACTTTACTCTGTGTTGAGCATCAACACTGTTCACCGTTGAAACAGAGAACGGAGGGGGGAGATAGAAGAAGGTGGGTGTGTGGGGATGTGGAGGGTAAATATGAGAGTTTGTGTTTATATTATTGTGGATGGGTGTTTCAGTAAGGGTGTATATGTAAATTTGGGGTGTGTGAGGAGTGAAATATATATTTATCAAATAATTAAAGGTGTGTCTTTAGAAATGGTTTGCCTTGAGAGATAAAGTGGTGTGTAAATAGAGGCACCCGGATTTTTGCCAAGCCCTAATTTCAAGTACCTTGAATATTTAAACTCTGGGGCTGTTTAATACTGGTGTTATTTTTTTTAGGGCATGTGTGTGGATGAGTTTTTTTTAGTTGTTTTTTATTTGACTTTAGTAAAATATAAAATTAAAAGAGAAAACAAAATTCACACTAAAAACTCATAAAAAAAATTAAAATTTGAATATTGATTGAAATATTTCTGTAAAAAAAAAAATGCTATAATTCAATTATAAAAATTTATTGAAAAATTTGATCCAAATAAATTATTTTGTCTTATCTTGTTTTGATTGGCAAGAAAAATATAAAATCAAAAGCTCAACCTCAATCTTTTTTTCACTAAGATTATTAATCAAAAGTTTAACTCCTCACCTAATTAATCAATATTGCTACTTGTCGTTCAAAACCTTTGAACTTCACTACGAAGGACAATAACTCAAATTTCTCCAACTATATGCATGAAGAATTGATTGAGTTTTATTATAATAAAATGACTAAAATTTAATGCCCAATGTAATTGAGATTAGGACAGGAAAAAATAAATTATAAAAAATAATAAAATAATAAATAACTAACCAAACCAAACTAACTCCTCCATTCAAGTCATAAGTGTAATTTGCGTGGACTAAAGTAATAAAAAAATTTAAATTTAATACTTTGTATAGTGTCGGAATGCTTATTATACAAAACTCAAACAATTTTCATAGTTGTAATTATATATATATATTTTAATTTTCAAAAAATGCAATGGTCAATTAAAGACATTTGTGTGTGTGTGTGTTTTTGAATTTGAGTAACCAATCCTACACAAATTATCTGGGATAAATTTGAGCTTAAATTTGGACAAGTTGGTCGTGACAAATCCCTTAGTCTGAAGAGATCCTCAAATTGACCAAACTGTTAGTGTCCAGCCCATTCTGCAAATGGAGAAACCACTATGGATAGTGGCTCTCCCACTCTTCCACTCCATCCACCCCATTAGCTAATAGAAGGGATTGGTGGCAACCAATAGGCTCCTTCCTCAATTGTGTATAAATTGAGGTGAGGATGAGGGGTTGGAAATATAGACAAGAAGACAAGTGATTACAATGTGTGTAATCTGAGAGATTGTGAGAAGTGAGAGTGCTATAGTGTGTAAGTGAGGTGTGAGTGTGTAAACTCCCTTCTAGAAAATTGTATAGTGGATAGCTCTCCGTGGGCGTAGGCAATTGCCGAACCACGTAAATATTCTTGTGTTATTGTGTGTGATTGATTTCTGGTGTCTCACAGTCCCAACAAGTGGTATCAGAGTTAAATCAGTTGCGTTTCGAAAAAACAGAGTATGTTTCTTCGAAACTACCAGAAATCAAGTTGCTCAAAATCAGGTTTTGAGCATACTAGGAGTAAGGTCTCGAAGAGAGGAGTCCAAAACTGCCAAGCAGAGTCCCAGAAGCCCTGTCAAGCGTCCACACGCGCCACCCAAAGGAGCGTGACAACCACTCTCACCACGCGCTGGTTGAGCTGTCGGCGCGACAACCCAGGCGTGCACACGCGCGTCTTAAGGAGGAAGACGACCACATCAGCGCTACATCAGTGCATAGTCAGTGCCACGTGTCTGCTACGTCAACGCCACCTGTTTGTCATGTCACCTGCCACGTCAGTGACACGTGTCAGTCTTTCTGCCACGTGTCAGCCTTTCTGCCACGTGTCAGCCACGTTAGCCCTTCAGTTGACCAGTCAACCTGCGGAATGAGTGATCCAGTGCTTCGCGGCTAAGGTACACCTGCAGATCAGAACCGTCCAAACTGTTTTGGCTCGATCTGAGTCATTCTAAGTCCGTTTTTGACGATCCAATAGTACTTTCCAACTACTTGGAGTATTTTGAACACATCTGTATGGTTAGATTTTGTAAATCAAATTTCAAAAATTTTTAGTTTGTATTTGGGTAATCCGAAGTGCTTTTCTGGCTAATTTGACTAGTCTGGACTCAACAACGAAGCCTGTTTTTCAGACAGAGATTATTTTCTGTATAGACAAGTGTTGATGGGGGAATTAACGTCGCCTTCAGGATCTATGTTCAAGTTGACTCCTTCCAATTATGCAATTTGGAGGTCACGGATAGAAGACACCTTGTATTATAAAGACCTGTTTGACCCTATTTTTATAAAAGAGGTTAAACCAGAAGCAGTGAAGGATGATGACTGGATAAAGATGAACCGCAAAACTATCAGTTGTATCAGACAATGGATCGACCACGGTGTGTACCATCATGTCGCTGGGGAGACAGATGCCTACGCTTTATGGACAATGTTAGACGACATGTACTGGTCAAAGACCGCTCGGAACAAAGTCTTGGTGATGAGAAAGCTTGTCAATTTGAAATTGAAGAATGGTATGTCTTTCGCCGAGCACACCAATGAATTCAGAAGTCTGGTGAATCAGCTTGCAACCGTTAAGATGCGCTTAGACGATGAAATGCAAGCCGTTCTACTGCTCAGTTCTTTACCGGATAGCTGAGAGACATTGGTGGTTTCTCTCAGCAACTCTGCACCAGAAGGAAAACTGACCATCAGTATGGTCACTAACACCATGTACAATGAAGAGACAAGGCATAAAGACTTGGGTGGAGATCAATCCCATGCCCTCGTCACAGAAAATAAAGGTACAGAGACAGAGGAAGAAGCAAAAGCAGAGGACGCAGCAGAGGAAGATTTCAAGATAGAGGGAAATCCAAAGAAGGTACGAGCCAGCCGAAGTTCAAGTGTTACCATTGTGGCCAAGAAGGGCACATAAAGAAATACTGCTATGCCTTGAAGGGAGAACAAAAACAAGGCAATAAACAGCCAAAGACTGAAGATGGGAACACTGCAGTTACTGTCTCAGAGGATATTGCATTATTCTCTGTTGAAGAAGAAGAATGCCTCCATATGTCAGACAACGACACCGAGTGGGTGGTAGATACAATAGCTTTTCACCACGCCACACCTCGGAATGAGTTCTTTAGCACGTACCAAGCTGGAGATTTTGGTACAGTGAAGATGGGCAACTCTAGTTTTTCAAAGATTATGGGAATCGGTGATGTTCGCATCCAAACCAAAGTTGGGTGCACGATGGTATTGAAAGATGTTAGGCATGTTCCCGATTTACGCCTGAATCTTATCTTAGGGATAGCCTTAGATCGACAAGGCTATGAGAACTACTTTGGCAAAGGCATGTGGAAGTTAAAAAAGGGATCTCTGGTGGTAGCCAGAGGATAGGCAAGTGGCACGTTGTACAAGACTCATGTGGAGGTGCATTCAGATAGCCTCAACGCAACAGAAGATGAGGCATCACCAAATTTGTGGCACAAAAGGCTAGGTCATATGAGTGAGAAAGGGTTGCAAATTCTGGCAAAGAAGTCACTTATTCCCTTTGCCGAAGATGCGAAATTGAACCCTTGTGACAACTGTTTGTTTGGGAAGCAACATAGAGTTGCTTTCCACTCATCATCCGGAAGACAATCAGAGTTGTTGAGCAGAGTATGCTCTGATGTATGCGGTCCCATAGAAGTGGAATCTTTGGGTTGCAGAAAATACTTCCTGACATTTATTGATGACGAATCATGAAAGGTATGGGTTTATGTCCTAAGAACCAAAGTTGAGGTGTTCCAGCATTTTCAAACATTTCATGTTATGGTGGAAAGGGAGACCGGAAAGAAACTGAAATGTCTCCGAACAGACAATAGAGACGATTACACGTCAAAGGAGTTTGAAGCCTACTGTGCTACTCGCGGCATTCGACATGAGAAGACTGTTCCTGGAACCCCACAACACAATGGTGTAGCCAAAAGAATGAACTGGACCATTGTGGAGAAGGTTAGATGTATGCTAAAAATGGCAAAGCTGCCAAAGCCATTTTGGGGAGAAGATGGTCGTGTTGCATGCTATTTGATCAACAAATCGCCATCAATTCCACTGAATTTTGAAATTCCAGAGAAAGTATGATCTGGAAGGGAGATTTCTTACTCTCACTTGAGAGTGTTTGGGTGCAAAGCATTTGCACATGTATCCAAGGAGCACATACAGAAGCTGGATGATAAAGCTACTCTATGCATCTTTATTGGCTATGGAGATGAAGAATTTGGATACAGATTATGGGATCCGAAAAACAAAAAGATCATTCGAAGCCGAGATATGGTATTTCAAGAAGGCTAGACCTTAGAAGACTTTGGGCAACTAGCCAAACCCAAAGTTAATGATGTTTTAGAAATTGTTCCCAATCCTGCACCATCACAGCATGCCACTAATGAAAAAGAGCTACCGTAGCATGCAACCAATGATGTAGAGTTGCAGGATGGATTGCTAGAAGAAGAAGATCCAAAAGAAGAGGGTGTTGAGCAGGGGGAGCCACAACCTCCTCCACCAGAGATTGTTGGTCCACAGTTGCGAAGATTAACAAGAGAGTCTAAGCCGTCATCGAAATACCCTACTTTTGATTATATTTTGCTTACTGATGAGGGGGAGCTAGAAAGTTTTCAAGAAGCTCAGAATCATACGGAGAAGAGTAGCTGGCATCAAGCTATGCAAGAAGAGATGCAGTCATTGCAGAAGAATCAGACTTATGATTTGCTAAAACTTCCCCAGGGTCGAAAAGCATTGCAGAACAAATGGGTATTCAAGTTGAAGAAAGATGGCAGCGGAAAGCTAGTCAAGTATAAGGCTCGATTTGTTGTCCAACGTTTCAGGCAGAAGAAAGGTATTGATTTTGACGAAATCTTCTCGCCAGTTTTGAAAATGACATCCATTCGAGTAGTTTTGGGACTAGCCGCCAGTTTGAATTTGGAACTTGAACAGATGGATGTGAAGACGGCATTTCTCCATGGTGATTTGAATGGAGCAGCCTGAAGGTTTTGAAGTAAAAGGGAAAGAAAACTTAGTCTGTTGATTAAAAAAGAGTCTTTACGGCCTCAAACAAGCGCCTAGATAGTGGTACAAGAAGTTTGACTCATTCATGGTGGGCCATGAGTACAAGAGAACTGCTACAGACCAGTGTGTCTATGTTAGGAAATTTCCCGATGGAAATTTCATCATACTCCTGCTCTATGTTGATGACATGCTGATTGTTGGATAGGCTGCCACAGCAATCAGATCACTGAAGAAGGAGTTATCACAGTCCTTTGACATGAAGGACCTAGGCCCTGCACAGCAAATGTTGGGCATGCAAATTGTGCGTGACAGGAAAGCCAAGAAATTATGGCTATCACAGGAGAAGTACGTTGAACGGGTGATTACAAAGTTCAACATGAAAGATTCCAAGCTAGTCAATACTCTGCTAGCTAATCATTTCAAGCTGAGCAAGAGTTCTTGTCCCTCCTCTACTAAAGAAAGAGAAGAGATGGAGGCTATTCCTTACTCATCCACCGTAGGGAGTTTGATATATGCAATGGTGTCCACCCGACCAGATATTGCTCATGCTATTGGAGTAGTAAGCAGATTCCTTTCCAATCCAGGAAAAGAGCATTGGGAAGCAGGCAAGTGGATTCTACGGTACCTCAAGGGTACAACAAAAATGTGTTTGTGCTTTAGAGATGCTAAACCAGTCTTGGAAGGTTATACGGATTCCGATATGGCTGGAGATCTTCATGGTAGAAAATCTACATCAGGATTTTTGTTCACTTCGTAAGGGGAGCTGTGTCTTGGCAGTCCAAGTTGCAGAAGTGTGTTGCTTTATCCACAACCGAGGCATAATATATTGCCGCAACGGAAGCTGGGAAAGAGATGTTGTGGTTACAGCGGTTTCTCCAAGAGTTGTGATTAAAGCAAGAAAAGTTCACGGTACATTGTGATGCCAGAGTGCCATCGACTTGAGCAAGAATTCGATGTACCATTCTCGCACAAAGCACATTGATATTCGGTATCATTGGATATGCGAAGTGATGGAAAAGTAATTATTGGAATTGATCAAGATCCATACAGATAAGAATCCAGCTGACATACTTACAAAGGCAGTCTCGAGAGACAAACTTGAAATCTGCAGAGACATTGCCGGGATGGACTTCAAGTGAGAAGTCAGTTCTGCATATGGGTGTGGAGGGGGAGACTTGTTAGTGTCCAGCCCATTCTGCAAATGGAGAAACCACTATGGACAGTGGCTCTCCCACTCTTCCACTCTACCCACCCCATTAGCTAATGGAAGGGATTGGTGGCAACTAATAGGCTCCTCCCTCAATTGTGTATAAATTGAGGTGAGGAGGAGGGTTTGGAAACATAGACAAGAAGACAAGTGATTACAGTGTGTGTAATCTGAGAGATTGTGAGAAGTGAGAGTGCTATAGTGTGTAAGTGAGGTGTGAGTGTGTAAACTCCCTCCGGAAAAATTCTATAGTGGATAGCTCTCCGTGAACGTAGGCAATTGCCGAACCACGTAAATATTCTTGTGTTATTGTGTGTGATTGATTTCTAGTGTCTCATAGTCCCAACACAAACATGGCCAATTTGCAGTGCAACTTCAAGCTATTATTTGCAATTTTTGTTGGGGGGTTTTTGGTGAAAAGGCCTTCATATAGTAAGTTTTTGTTGCCAACACTCAACGAACAATAGATTTTGCTTCAAGGATGCTTGCACTATGAATCATCAATTCTCTTAAAGGAGCTATTCTTTTGGGATAAACATGAATAATAAATAAGATTTGAACACTTACTAATTTTAAAGACTTGTACATGATAATGATGACAATGGAGGTTGATCATAGCAAGTGCACTCATGTTTGCACTCTTGCATGCATTCTCAAAATTAAAAATAGAATAAAAGAGTCTTGGACTTGTCATGCTGTTATAATCGGATACGTATTAAGATTTTAGACTTTTGACAACGATATAAGTTGATTATCGCGAATATTAATACATATATTTTGATACCCGTTGCTTAAAACCCATGAGGAGGACTTTCATTTGGCCATTTTCATTTTTTCATGGTTCCCATTGGTTTTCTATCCTTCCTAATCCAATTCATTGTTAGGAGTTGAACTTGTTATGGATATCTCAAGTTTAATCTAACAATCTTTAAAATTCAACAAAATTATCATTTTGCTAATAAACGTCCAAATCGTTGCATAAACTTCCTACTAATCACCATTCCATCATGGAGTGTACTTTGTTTGGACAGCACTCCCAACTATGTATTTTTTAGAATTCTTTTCTTGCAAAACTTAATATCTCATTTATTCTCCTCCATTTTATAAATAGAATTTCTTGACAACCTTTACTTTGCTCTCAAGACTCCTATAATTAGCAATTCATTCTTTTCAAAAAAGTTTCAGAGTTTGGTGAGAATATTAATTGTGGTATTATGTATCAATTAGGTAGGTTGCTAATTGTGAATATGCGATTGATTGTATAGGGTTATTTCCTATTATAGATTAGGTTTAGGATTGCTATTAATGTTGGTTGTAATCTTTGTTTTATACAATTAGATTATATAGAAAAGCTTTCTGGAATCTTACATGGTATTAGAGCTAGTTGTGAAACCCTAGCGTCGTCGGTTGAAGAGTGTCGTAGTCGTTGGCCGTGAGTCTTCTCCTTGACTCAATCTGGCTCGCGATCTCTCTCTCTCTCTGTCTCTCACTCTTAGCCCTGGGTATCGATTGAAGCTTCTTGCTTCATTTATCGTCTGGTTCGTCTGGGTCTAGTTTGATCAAAGCCCCTTTTCTCTTGTTAACGATTGCTGGTCTTCTCTCGCGCTACAGGACTCTCATCTGATGAGGTTTGTCTCTTTTTTTTGCTAGTTCTGCTTCTTCTAAGGGGTGACCCATCTGTTCGACATCATCTGGTTGCTTCTCTTGGTCAACGTATTTGATTTATTAGAAGTTGACCCACTGTGACGGTCCTGAAATTAACAAGTTCTTTGTTATTCTTGTTTGGACCCAACAAGTTCCTGATTATTACAGTTTGCCCCTCAAATTTTTGAGTATTACACTTGAACCCCTAGTTTGGCTATTTTGTTTGATTGCACTTGAACCCCTCAGTTTTTCTAGTTACTATAATGTCTCTGGCTTCTGATGAGTGTGCTTTTTGCCATCAGAAAGGCCATTGGAAGTATCATTGTCCTAAAAATAAATGTTTATCTGCTTCATCGATGTCTGCTCTACCTTCACAGCAGTTTTTGACCTCTTGCTGGTTCTACTGTATCTGCTCCGGCTCCTGATCCTGGCTTAGCTTCCTTGACTGCTAGGATTAGTCAGCTTCAACATACATTGTCTACCCCCCAGCCATCCCTGTCTACCTTCATTGTTTCCTCTCTTCATTTAGGTTTGCTTGGGTCTTCTTCAGGTATTTCTTTGTCTGTCTGGCTTTTTGACTCGGGTGCCTCTCATCATATGACTTCACATCTCTCCTTACTTGAAAATTGTACTCCTCATCCCTTTCCTATTACTGTCAATGCTGTTAATGGGTTTGGTATGTCTATTATATCTGTTGGGTCTGTCCTACCGTCTGCTATGTCTACTGTCTCTATTTCATCTGTCATTTATGTTCCTTAGTTATCTGTTAGTTTATTATCTATCAGTAAGCTTGATGTTTCTGGTTTTGATGTTATCTTTTCTTCTTCTACTTGTTTTGTGCATGATTGGATGTCTAAGTAGTAGATTGGGACTGCCCGTAGAGTTGGAGACCTCTATGTAGTGGAGAGCTTGCATCTGCCTATGACAACCTCTCTGTTTGCCTTTTTCTCTTTTCAGTTAGATTCTCTGTCTAGTCCTTTCTACTTGTGTCATTCTAGATTAGGGGCATTTGTCTGCTAATCGTTTATGGTCTTTAGCTCAGTCGGGTATATTAGGTAAAGTTTCTTCTAGTGAACTCACTGAATGTCGGGGGTGTAAACTTGCCAAAATGATAGCCTTACCTTTTCATAAAAGTACTTCTATATCTGATACACTATTTTCTTTAGTTCATACTGATGTTTAAGGCCCTTCTCTTGTTCTCGCCAAAGGAGGTTCTGCCTACTATGTGTTATTTGTTGATAACTGCACCCGTTATACTTGGGTTTATCTTATGACTCATAAGTCTGACTTTTACCAGATATACCATACTTTCCAGTCTATGGTCACTACACAGTTTGGGTCTACTATTAAATTATTGCGGTTTGACTTGGGCGGGAAATATTTTAAAACTGAATTCTGTGAATACTTGGCCAAATTGGGTACTGTAGACACCCCATTTTTGACCGCCCTCAAGACTTGGGCATTACTGATGGTTTGCATGGTGGAGAAAGTGTGCAGGGCAAAGGTTCAATTTATTCGGCAAGGGGAGAGACAAATCTCAACTTTACACCCCATGTTGGACCAAAGCTATTTTGGATGGTTTTCATACCTTAAAACCCTCTCTTTCAAAATATTTTTGAAATAAAGTTTCTACAATGTTCCAAGGCTCACATTTTGTCAAATAATGAGCTTTTCGATAAACCGAGCAAGGACAAAGTGGAGATGAATGAAAGAGAGATGAAATCTTTGAAAAATCTTTCAAAACAACTTACTTAGGGGTTTGAAGTTGAAGAGAAGAGGAGAAGAGGGGAGAAACCAAGTTAGAGAAGAAGTTCGGCATAAATCTGGGTAGAAGAGGGACGAGCAGTCCTCGCTAAATCAAGCCCATCTGTCTACACACTTGGAGTTAAGCTAGAGGCCACTACCATTGGAAAGAAGACTTCCGGGGCTTCATTTTGCACTCAAGAATCTCTTAAAGCCAAGTCCGGATAGGGGAGATATGGTTGGTTGAAGTAGGGGATCAGTCCGGTTGGATCGAATCTGCGCGGCTTCACCAAAAAGGGCATAACTTTTTCCATAGGAGGAATTTTAATGCAAGGTTTACACCATTGGAAAGATAACTTCCGGGGCTTCAATCTGGGTACTGACCGGCCATTTTTTGACCTTGGAAGCACCTATCGGCAATCTATTTAGCTGACCGGCCATTTATTGTGCCGACCGGCCATTAATTTTGGCCAACGACCTCCTTTTCTGGCCGGTTTGACCTTTTTGCACCTTCCAGGCATGGTGCATGCCAGTTGTGCCAGGTGGGACGCATAGACCCTGCTCCCCCGTGCATATATGTGGCTATTTTGCACCTTTGACCACATTTGATCCCTCTTTTTGCACCCTTTGCTCAAGGCTTCTTGAGGAAGCTTTGACCCCTTGTCTTGGCTTCCTCAAGAAGCTTGCACCCTTGCCTTAACTTCCTTGATAAGCCTTGACCCCCTTGACCCTTCTACAATAGCTTCTTTAAGAAGCTTGGAGCCTTTGCCTTTGCCTATATAAGGAGCTCTCCTCCTTCATTGTTTAGGGTTGTTGAATCAAAAGAAAACCAGAGCTTATAGATATATACATCTGATATATACACCCTCTCTCTCTACATTTTCCCTCTCTCTCCTTTTTTGTGTGTGTTTTGTGGCCTAAAAGTGTATTTTGACCTTACTTTTGCACTAATACACACACCATTACACCTTGCTTCGAGTTTAAGAGGCGTTGAGGGTTGATTCTTGAGGTTTTGGACTGATTTTGGTCAAAGGAGGGTGGCTGGACCAGCTGTTCTTGAAGTGTTCTTCAAGGGTGAGACTTTTGCTTTATTTTGCCCAATCTTGCAATAGTTTTTGACCTACCTTGCATGCTGATTTAAGCTTTGTGTATAACATAAAAAAGTTTTTTATTTTCATGCTTAACATCTTTCATTAAGGTTGTTTTGGCATTGGGGGTCGAACTCCTCCTCTTAGGCCTCTTTTGGCCTATTTTGGTGCCTTTTCTTTAATCCTTGTTTACTTTGTTGTATTAGCCTTCTCACCACTGAAATCCAGTGGATTTTCAGTGGTGATGAAGTGATTTTGAGGTCTTGTATAGGGGAGGGACACCCCTCTCCCTTCATTGTCTCATTTGCTTGTGTTTTGGCTCATAAGGGTAGCTTGTATGCCTAGCTTTGTTTGGCTTCATTTCAGAGATTATTTAGGGTTTATTTAGCATGTTTTACCTTTGTCCCATGTTGGTTTGTTGACCCTTAGCATGTATTATATACTTGCTTTGTATTCCTCCATTTTGCCTAGAAATGCATCTCTCCATTGGACCACCATGCTCTCATGTTTTGGCCTTACTTTGTAAAGTTCTTAGCCATGTCTCATCATGTTTGAGGTCTGTTAGGTTTTGATTTGGTCATATCTTTCATGCTTTGTATAGCCCCTTTGCATTCTAGCATGTTGGCCTTAAGTGAGTGAGTCATTAGCATGCTTTGGTTAGGTTGCTTAAATGATTTGGAGTCATTTCTTATGCTATCTCTGTCCTTATATCATGCTTGTATGATTGCATTTATCATCCCTTTCATGCCTTGAAGAGTTGTTTTGTTGTGCCTTGAAATGAGCCTTGGTGCATGCCTTTTGTTTAAGTCACTTGGGCTGCCATTCATGTGGGTTTTGGGGTGTATTTTGATGCATTAAAACTCTGTTTTTGGTTGCATAATCCATGCCATGTGTGGTTGGGATAGTTGTATTGGAATCCCCCTTTCATGCTTAGGTGATGGTCCTTGGTGTGTGCATGTTTGCATGCATGATTTGTGTCCTTATGCATCATGTTTGGCCACTGTTTTGGGATGGGTTGAGGTCTGCCCTTTGCGGTTTAAGTCCACCATTGCATGATCATGTTGCATTACTTTGGTTTCATGCTTGTATTGTATCATGCTTGCACATGTGCACATTGTTTAGCTAGTTGCATTTCATGTCCTAGCTTGCATGATAGATTACATGGCATTGCATCTTGTATGATTGGCACATACACTTAGCATGCTTGTCAACTTGGCTTCATATTGCATGCTTAAGCCATTTTGTATACATGCATTGCATTGCTTGGTTTGGGGTGTCAAACCAAGCATGAGGGGTGAGGTGTGTTCGTACTCAAAGTGACGAAACACGTCTCAACCCTCGGTCGCCGATGCCCTTGATCTCAATATGATAGGGTGTTGGCATTCATTTGTTTGTTCCATGCATTTACATTGAGTTGCACACTTGGCTTTTGGGCCATCATGCATTGAAATGCGTGATTGATGGCCCGAGGGTCAAGGGCCGCACTCTCTTGAGTCCATTGCATGATAGAGAGTGTGGCCATGCACACATTGCTTTGAAATTCCATGCCATACACTGCCTGTCTTCTGTTGCTGTCAAAACTATTTTCTGCAGGAAGTTTTTGCCGACCGGCAACATTTAGTGCCGACCGGCCATTGGTGAATGGCCAATAACTTCATTAGCAGCCGATGGCATTTTACCATGGCCGGTGGTCATTTCCCTTAGCCGATGGTGTTCTGCAGTGTTCATAGAAGATACCCTGGGACTTTGGCAGTCTTCAGAGAAGCAAGGCAGTGAAAACAGAGGCAGTAGTGTTATGGCAGCAAGTTTCCGGGCGGATCAAGCATGCATCATTCGCGCATCCTGAGGCAGGGCTGCGGCCATATTCTTTCTGCATTTAATTTGTTAAATTAGAAGTTTTGTAATAATTAATTAGCTAGGATAGCTAATTCATTATTCGGATTGTATTATTCTTTTGGTCCCTCCGAGCGAGGGCAAATCTGTAATAAGTGTGGGTGCGTGTGTGCATGTCTTCCAACCCCACGTCTTTCTTCCCTTTTATTTACCTGCTTATGATGGTAGACTAGGGCATATTCAAATTAGCATACCTTATGTTATGCATGCGTGCATTCATACATTTGTCTTGCATGCACCGGGCTCGGCGCATCATTCTAACTGCATTTGTATTTCAATTCCAAATTGAATACGTGTTAGTTGTAGCATTTCACATGTCATTGTAGATTAGCCGAGCCTATCTTAGTTGCATTTTGCATGTGTTGCATTAGCCATCTTAACATGAACTAGGATCATGCATATGATTACTAACTAGCTTTTGTTTTGGCTCGGAGTACTAGGTAAGCTTTTATGCTTTAGCATATCGCATGCATGTGAATGTTGCCATAATAGCATGATTACCATGAGGCTAGCTGCTTATGTGATATAACTGCTTGAATGCTTGTGGATGGAGGTCAAATTACCTAAATTGGAACAATGCATTGAACGCGAGTTGTAAGCCCACTAGATAGTGGCAAAACCATCTTTTCTAAAAAAGCCCACTCGAGGGTAGCAAAACCTGCATTTTAGCCTACTTGCGAGTAGCAAATCATTTTCAAAACAAACATAAAATGTTTTGTTCCAATTTAGGCGATTTGGTCTATATTTGTTTGCTGCGCGCATAACATAGTAATTCTAGGCTAATAACCGGAATAAGAACACATAACATTTTCAAAATTGGATATCATGGTTAGTAGAGGCCGATCTTCGGATCGGGCGAGAGGGGGTGCTCATAGCTGACCTTCCCCGATCGTACCCAAGTTCCCGAGCCGAGGCAACTTTGGTGATGACGGACACGTGGCCTTTGGCACCGAGTCAGGGTTTCCTAAATTCCCCCATTAAAATATTTAGGTGGCGACTTTGTATCTGGCAAAGCAGTCCATGTTTGGCACTTCTTTTCAAAAATCTGTTTTCTCAAAAAAACGATTTGCCAGATTTGGACTCTTTGGTTCAGATTTAGAACCGTGACAATTTGAGTCCGAACTGTAGTAGACCCACAAAACGAACAGAACGGGGGGTACTCATTCCTCCCGGGGCGTTCGGAGACGTCTACAGTTTCTGGCGACTCTGCTGGGGAATTTAGAGAGCTTGACTTGAACTCGTGATATCCTGTTTTGATTTCATTTATGTGTCTCTTTGCATTACATGTGCATTGGTGCGCCGAGGACACGGTGTTGGCCATCTGCTATTCCTGAGCGGTTTGCCGGAGGCTTGTCTTGTCAAGGCATGACCATAAGGCTGACCGGTTGCGGGCTCTGCCAGTATGGGAACACAAACCCCGGTTCTACTGGGGCACCTTTTTCGACCATTCGACCTAGTGCATATCAAAATCCATAGTGACTATTCCGAACTAGGACAGGTTGCTTACCCGATGTTAGGTTGTTTGAAACCGCTGTGTGCGTAGTGAAACCCTAGCTCCTGACAAAATAGGACAGGGAAACCCTACCCTAACATAGGGGTGTTTTGGCTCTTTTTACTTGCTATGTGCTTTTAGAGTGTATCTCTACAGGAATGCATATATCAGTTTGCAAGTTTGGGCATCAGGCCTGCGGGCACCAGTATCAGATATTTTGGGGAATCAGTTTTACCTGAGGGTATCAGTTTTGGGACAGATATTTGGGGAACAGTGATCAGTATTAAGCATAGTCATTCCGCTATGCTCATATCCGTTCCAGTAAAATTGAGCTGAGATGCTGTCTATTTTCTCTTTTGCTAGGTAGTCCTGGAACCATAGCTTTAGAAGGCTCCGATATCCCCTGGGTACATTGGACTAGTGCTGATAGACTTTGTTGGGTCAGAGATTCAATTCAAGGGCAACCAGTTTTCCTTCGCTAGTGGTAAGGCAAAGAAGGGCCAGACAGGGCTCATTGGTTCATCTGATCCGACAGTTACCAGTCACATCATCAGCAGACCCGTGATGGCACAGGGTTCAGAAGAATTTGTGGTCGTGATAGCAGCGTTAAATCAGGGAACTGCCATGCAGGCTGAGACCAGTATTGAAATGCAGCGCCCATCTGGGGCATCTGCCTCACATCCAGCTTTGGGACCCCAGCCGAACTTTGATCTACTTCTGCCAGTTGAAGATTTGCAGTGTCCGAATCCTCGGGAAAGGTTGACTCAAGCTCAGGTGCTTAGACCCATGGTGCAGCCTACTGAGAGGCTTCAACCCTTTCATGTTAATGAGCTCAATCCGACTGCAGTGAAAATTGCGAACCTTGAGAAGCAATTCAAGAAGGCACAGGGCCTTAACTCCATTCCCGACATTGAGGATGGGCACACTGAGTCTGCCGTGCGGTTCCCAGACAGATTCAAAATGCCATATATTGACCGTTTCGACGGGTTTGGAGATCTAACGGTACATATCCGACTTTTCTTGGATGTCCTGAAGCCAATGGGTCTGACTAAGCCACAGAAACTCTCTCTGTATGGAAGAACCCTGTCAGGTGTAGCAGCCACTTGGTACGCTAAGTTGGAGGACAAAGTGAAGCAAAACTGGGAAAAACTGGCTGAGGCCTTTGTTAATCAGTATTCGTACAACACCCAAGTTGAAATGACCATGCAGGAACTTGAAGCAACCCGCCAGAACCCAACAGAGCCTTTTGTGGAATTTGTTGCAAGGTGGAGAGCAAAGGCAGCACAGATGACAGATTGGCCTTCCGAGAGGGATCAAGTGCAGATGATGGTGCGAAACCTTGAGCATGATATGTTGCAAAAGTTGATAGTCGCTCCGCTATTCACTTTCAAGAGTTTGCATGAACTGGGGGTTCAGGTTGAGAATGCGTTCAACACAGGGATCATTTCCAGAACAAGTGAACCGACAAGAAGGGTGATTTCCGGGAGTACCAATGCTGGTAGTAACGCTGTTCCCAAACCCACCGAAATCAATACAGTAGCCACAGCCAACCCTTTTGCCAATCCAAGCCTACAAACAGCCGGCCCAGCCCGAGCTCAGGGCAGAACTTTCACCCCCCTCTATATGAGCTTGACTAGCGCACTAAAAGCCTTGATGGAAAGAGGGCATCTCAAACCCCTCGATCCTCAACCTCTGCCTGACCCACTCCCAGCCAGACATAACCCCTCCAAGTATTGTGTGTACCATCAACAGTGCGGTCATGGCACCGACCGTTGCTACCGCCTTCGTCATGAGATCTAAAATCTCATTGACAACCGGACGATAGCTCCACCTTCAGCCCCCAATGACCAAGTACCTCATCCACATCTCAACCTAATCCACACACTGGCTGTCCCTTACGACCCCAGCGTATACATCACCCTAGTCCATCTACCCAAGCCTAATGTGCTTATCCCAGAGAGCCTGGACTTATGCATGATGGGTGCATCTGAATCCCAATCATCTCAAACCCATGAACCCACTACTTCTGAGCTGATGAGGATGATCGAAGATCTTCAGAGAACTGTGGCAGATCTGGCCTTTGGGGTTTTGGCCCCATCATTAACCACATCATATACCAGGGAGTTCATATCTAAAGGCTCCCCAACTTTGGGATGGGTTGCATTGGAAGAAGGCCAATCTCTTGACAAAGTGGAAGCGACTGGTAAGAACAAGGTAGAGGCAGGCAATGGTCCCCATGAACACCTTCGGTGGGATATTGAGGCTTTGAAAGCTGAAGGACTGAACAAAGAGCAAGTCCTCGCAATTGTTACAAAAACTGTGGATGACACTTTCGCCACTCAGAATGAGAGCAGTCTGAATCAAGGGGTAAGCCGGGAGAAGGGCCTTTGTACCAGGAATGTTCCTTTCAGCCCTAATCTCGTGCTCGGAAAGGATCAACAAACCTAATCAACGCCTGCCAATCCCTTTGCTGGTGCATCCAGCAAAACTCCACAAACCTTAAAACACCCACCTCGAGACCAGAGGGTGTTCTCACCACTGTACATGTCTCTATCAGCGGCCTTGAGGGTCCTAATTAGAGAGGGGGATTTAAAACCCTTGGAGCCGCGACCACTGCCAGATAGACTTCCTCACTCCCATGATCCGACCAAGTACTGTGCCTTTCATCAGTAAGTCGGCTATGTCACTGATGGTTGTTTCCGTCTTCGCCACGAAATACAAGATCTGATTGACAATAAGGTCATTGTCGCACCAACTCAGCAAAGTCTATCGGCACTTGATCAGTGAACTTGTGGGGGATAATGTGATGTGATCGGGGGATGAACCACCTGCGGATGGCGCTCGATTTACTCCAGATATGGCGTATGGCACGCACTGTTTTAAGCATTTGCGAATGTGTCAGTCTTGTTGTGTTGTGTTGTGTAGAGTTAGTCTTTTTGTACTGAGTCAGTTGGGTCTGTCTTGTTGTATCGAGTCAGTCCTGTTTTGTTGGAGTCGGGTGATTTCGGGGGTGTTACCTCGGATATCACTTGCTCGTTTTGTGCTTGTCTTTTCATTTTCTTTTGAGTCTGTTTTTGCCTAGAGCCAGTTACACCAGTAGATCTAAATGGAACAACGGTAATTTTCACACTCTTGTGTTTACTTCTGCCGTATGCCAGTTGTGCCAGAAATTCTAAATGAGATGACAGTGTTTGACTAAGAACTCTGTCTTTTCTGTGCCTTGAAGTCATTGTAATGACCTGAGTTTTTCAAAACTTTTTGAACATTGTGTTGAAAATAACTCGGGATTTGCAAAATTTGATCAAACTGAGAGAAAGAGAGGCGTGCTAAGCCTTTTAATGAATGAAATCATGCTTGTTAATGTGAGTACTAAGAAGGATCCTAGCTTGATTCAGATTGGCTCCACACTGTCTTCAGCGTGAGCGATTTGTCGCTTTCTTAAAAATTTTCAAAAAATATTTTGCGCGGTTCTGCGAAGACCTGTGTGGAATCGCTCTTGCGATGTACAGCTTAGGATCGCTCTCAGCCTCTAGACTTGAACCCTTGCTTTCAAACCTTGAACCACAATTCAGAATGTTCAACGGTCAACTAAAGCATGAGGCCTGTGTGGCCAGATCAGAAGCGGCCCATGAACTAGGGGCGAGAAAGTCAAAAGAAGCTTGCAAAGTTGGATAAGAAATACCTTTGGAACTAGGGGCAAAAAAATGTCAGATGTGCTCGAAGAGCTAAAGATAGATCATTCCGCCAATCAAAGATGAAGATCGGCAAGAATGCCAAACCCCAGAAAGGAGGAAAGAAGAAGTATTGCTGAAGGACAACTGAGTTCCTATCCACAACACTAGGGGCAAATTCAACCCCCATTGGATGGACTCCAACATCATCAGCAAACAGCAGCCACTTTCTTGGATTCAGATGACTCTAGGATCTCAAAGCCATCTGACATGGACAAAGCTACACTTTTACCTCTTGAGAGGCTCGCTGGGCCGAAAACCCGGAAGGGCGACCCAGGCAAAAGTTAGAGCAAGAAAAGAAAAGAAAAGAAAAAAAAAAAACAACAAACAAAAAAAAGAAAAATGCGAAAAAGGAAATGAAAAGAAAAGAAAATTATGAGCAAAAAAATTGAAAAGGAAAGAAAAAGAAGCTCGCAAGGTCGAAAACCCGCAACGGGCGCCTTGGCAAAAGTTAGAGCCTAAAAAGGAGAGGTTAAATACACGAGTGTACCTTAACCCCGAACTACGTAAGGCTTGATTCCCATCTTTGGGATACGTAGGCAACTTCATTCTGAAGTTCAGCCGTAAAACACTTCAAATTCAATTGTGTCCATGTAATGGTTTGGATCATCTTTGCCTTCTTTGTATCCGAGAGTTCGGTTGTAATCATCGCTCCGAGGACTAATTACAATGCGCTGCGATGCCATTCAAACAAGGGGCAACTTTCTATTGCCATTCAATGCGCCACGGTGCCGTTCAAACAAGGGGCAACTTTCCGTTGCCATGCAGCTCTCTTCAAGCATGGGGCAGTTTTCCTTTGCATCCGAGGTTGTGCGTCTCAGGAGTAGGTTTCATGCTCGTTGAGCAGTGGCCATTTGCAAATATAAGTTTTTGAGAATTTTTACTGAGGTTGACTAATTCTCTCGAAAATTATTCCACCTTTTCCAAAACTGGACCGTTTCTTGGACCCAAAAAAGGAAAATTTTCAGTGCTCATAACCTAACTTGCATGATTTTGAATTATAAAATCGAACAAGTATGCTAATCTAACTCTCACGTTGGTCAAAATTGTTTTAGTAGAAAACCAAAACAAAAAATGGTCAAAATGATGAACTAGGGGCACAGTTGAGTCAGGTGTTCTGTCTTTTCCCCTTTGTCAAAATACTTGCCAGGAAGGGCACCATACTTGCCAGAAAGGGTACTCTACCTGCCGGAAAAGGGCACAATTGAAGTCAACAACAAAGGGCTGAAAGTTCTCTCACCCTCCAAGCAACGAGGTATCAAGCCAAGTACGAAGCACGAATTGGAATGGGGCAAGATATCCCACCCCATCATCTAGATAGATCAGATCATATCCAAACTCCCCAGTAGAGCATCGTCAACCGATGTCAATTGCAGATTTGCTGCACACCCAGTTGTAGCGCAACCCCTCTGTGGAAAAGTTCACTGTTGTGAGCAGAAGAAAGAGAATCTAGCAGAATGCTAGGGGCATGAGCCCGCAACTTCCTGTTCATCCGTCAACCACCCAGGGGAGGGATAAAAAAATAAGAGATTGAAGAATAGAGAGATGTGCGTTGAGGGAAAAAGTGAGAAAATGGCTTTTTCAGAAAAACAGAGCTTGAGGGCCGAGTGATGTGAGAATCACAAATGAGAAAGGGTGGGAAACAATACCCGGAGAAACTGGCTCCTCGTGCACTGAGAGGCCTCTCATCTTTGTAACACGCCTATGTGTCGTGTCTTTTGTTTTCTTTGTCTCGATTCTTGTTTTGAGTCATTTCGAGTGTCAATAGACGTGTTTAGGTTGTTTACCTTTGTTTTCCTTTGTTGAGTCGTGGTGCGCTGTGTTCAGTCGTAGGCTCAATACCCAGTTGAAAACTTATTTTCATTCTTAATTTCAAAAATAAATCGTTTTGTACTCAGAGTGCTGTGCCATTATCCACATTTGTGCAAAACAAGATTCTTTCTTTCATAAACCGCAGGGTTCAACCCAGGTCATGTGAGAACAGTAGAACAAGGACCTATCTGAAGCTATATGGGTTCCAGACTGCAAAGCAAAAGAAAAGAGGGAAAATTGGGAACATCTTAGTGTGTTTCAACTTCGGCAAATTCCGAGACTGCATTCCAGGTGCACCTTCTCAGGCCTTGCCATTTCTCTGGAGTATGAGTGTATCTCGACCCCAAGTGTGAGCTTGCTTCAAGTCAGAATGGCAGTCCAAGCAACATCTGTGGTTTTCATATGCAGATGTCATCTCTTGCCAATATAAACAGGGTGTCCCCTTTTGAGCTGAGCATGTTGCAAAGTCCTCTGAGAGGTAAAACGGAGGCACCAGAGACATTATTAAAAATAATAATTTTGTGGGTATTCAATATTTATTATTTATAAATTATTTTAATTAGAATTTAACATGATAATTATTCTTACTAAATACCTTAGTTAAAAATCTTAGTGTATCAATTTGAGAAACCCACACACACACACACACACATACATACACACACAAAATCTGAATCAAATTCTCGGTGGCAGAATAATGCCACCTGTTTGTTTGCAAGTAAATATAGGAACCCTCACCTCATCATAATTCTTGGGTTTAGAAGATACGACGTGACCAGAGAATGATGAGAAGAGAGAGAGAGAGAGAGAGAGAGAAGCCTCAGCCTCAGCCTCAGCATGTTTATTTATATGAGCATGCTACTCTTGGAGTAAAGAATGTAAAGGATACCTGAGAAAAGAAACTCTGCGAAGAAGTGAGTTACCAAGAGGAAGAGGTTAAGAAGGTTGCATATTTTCCTACCATTTCACTATCCCATTTCAATCCTACAACTACGTAAGAAAACCCTCTCAACCCTCTCATTTTTTTTAATTGTTGAAATTTTCAGATTATATTCATATGATTAAATGACTAACTTATAGATAGAAATTTTTATGTATATGTATATAAATTTTATGATGTGTATATCAAATATTCGAAGATATTGATAGTCTTAAAGTCATGGTATTATTGTGCAAATAGGCTTGCATGTGTAGTTTATACCATTAAAGAGAGGATTGAAGATTTTATTTGGTCCTTGAATTTGCCAGAAAATTTGTACGAATTTTTAGACAATTTTATACTCAAAATTTGAAGATGATTTCTTTACGAAGTTGTTGAGAATGATGTCTAGTTCATCCAGGAATTTTGGCAACAATTATTGAGATTTGTACGAATTTATACAAATTTTTAATTAAATCTGAAACTGTAAGATAGATTTTACCATAGGTTTGAAAATTTATTAAAAATTCTATATTAAGCCAAATCTGGTAATTTCTAATTAAAATATGAAATTTGAGAAATCTAGTTTCATAATAAATTTTTAGATTATGGAGTTGATCTATGACTTTAAGTATGGAATTAATTTAAGAAAATGTGATAAATCTGTGTCATAAAATTTCTGGGAATTTTACAGAATTATTTTTAACTTATTTTTGGGAAATTATTTCTGAAAAATGACCTACACATCTTTATTTAATATTCTGTAAATTTGCACGAATTTTAGAATTGTATAAATAATTTACTTATAATTTTTAATACTTAAGGTATAATTTGAAATTTTCTGGACAGGTTTAAGATCCTCACTTCAATCATTTGTTTGGATAAAAATTAATTATTGTGTTGGTCTAATTCATCAAATATTGTAAATTAGTAATCCATGTATGGGTGTATTGTGGTTTATTTAATATTGTGCTAGTCTAATTTTGCAAATTAAAAATTCATGCATGTGTGTGATTATGGTTTATTTCTTTGTATCTAAGTTATTATATTTATACCATGGTTTAAATTAATTGTTTATTTAAATTTTGTACATTGAATTATTATTGTGTGACATGTGTAATATTTTATGTTGGAAATTTTTATGAGTTGGTATAACATTATTGGTGATTGAAATTTGAATAATTTGTGATTAATATAAAAATTAACCGAAATGATTAATGGTATATATAAAGTTAATGATAGAGGGTTAATACTGGTTGTTCAGGGTGAGCCCTGATTTTTAATAATTTTTACATAAATTGTGTCGCGAAACCCTAAGATGGCACAAGGTTTATTTGAACCCTTATCGGTATTTGGTTTTGGAATAAGGGTGGATGTGCGGGTGGCACGCAGGGAAGTTATGTACCCCTGACAGACCGTTCCTTTGGGGCAGGCCACGGATGCCACGGCTTGGGTATATAACTCCGGGTGTGGGCATCTTTGGTAGTTCTTGAATATTTGACCAAGGGAGGGTTTCCGAATTAACCGTGGCCATGACTTAGTTGTTGGTAAGAAAATCTCTTGGATGAGATTTTGAGCATCACTTAAACTATTAAAATTATCAAAATTATTATAATGGTTGTTACATTTATCATGCTGTTAATTATTATGGTTTGATTATTTTCTCTTAAAAAGAATGGTAGGTTGGTTATATTTTCTTATTATGTTGCAAAACTCATGGCATATATTTTGTTGCCCTGACGTTTCATGCCAGATTATGTCGAAGAAGGGACTGAGGTTGAAATTGGAGCTGCTGCTAATATTGAACCTTGGCTAAGTTAAAGTCAAGACTTTATCAAAATAAAATTTTACTATCTCTTGTATTAGTATTTAAAAATGTTGTGACGTTGAATGTGAACTTGTAATTTTTTTTTTTGTTGAACTTTGACTATGTGAGAATTTAAAATTCCCTAATTAGTTGTTAAAATCTTATTTAGCAAGTTATTTGTTATTTAAATTTTATGATCCAATTTTTTTTTTTTTTTGGGTGTCATAGCGTCGTCCTCCAAACAGGTTGGGTTGGTTTAATACACATTTTTCTGCTTTTTATCATACTTTTTGTCTGTTATTCATTCTTTTCAAAACCTCAGTCTTACGCGGAGGTCTGTCAGGATCCTAATTAGGTTCAAGCTATGGAGGATGAATTGTTTGCCTTGCAGAAAACTAACACTTGGGAGTTGGTTTCTTTGCCTGCTGGCAAGAATCTGGTTGGTTGCAAATGGGTCTATAAAGTTAAGACTTATTCTGATGGTTCTCTCGAGCAATACAAAGCTCGTTTGGTTGCAAAGGGTTTCTCCTAGGAGTATGGTATTGATTATGAGGAGACATTTGTCCCTGTTGCCAAGATGACTACTTGTACCTTGATTTTTATTGCTACTGTTCAACATTGGCCTCTTTATCAGATAGATGTTAAAAATGTTTTTCTTAACGGTCATCTCACTGAGGAGGTCTATATGCGTCCTCCCCCTGGTCTTCTCCACTCCATTGGGTTGGTTTGTCATCTTCGGTGTGCTCTGTATGGTTTGAAGCAATCTTCTCATGCTTGGCATGATCACTTTCAGACTGCTGTTACCGAGCTTGGGTTTTATCTTTCTACTACCGACTCTGCTTTGTTTTTGAGACATACCTCGGCTAGTTTTGTTGCTCTCTTACTCTATGTAGATGATATGATCATCACTGGCTCTGACTCTTCTGCTATCTCTGAAGTCAAGCAACATCTCTTCCGCACCTTCAAAATAAAGGATCTGGGTCCATTGCGGTATTTTCTTGGTATTGAGGTTGCCTTTTCTCCAAATGGCTATTTTCTGTCTCAGGCCAAGTATGCTAATGAGGTTATTCACCGTGCCGGTCTTACTGATACTAAGATTTCTGATACACCTATTGAGCTTAATGTGAAGCTTAACTTTACTGATGGTGTCCGTTTGGATGATCCCACTTTCAATCGCGAGCTTGTGGGTTGTTTAGTTTATTTGATTGTCACTCGCCCTGATCTTGCTTATGTTGTGCATGTGATTAGTCAGTTCGTTTCTGCTCCTCATTCCACACATTGGGTTGTTTTGGTTCGGATTCTTTGTTATCTCCGGGTTACTATCTTTCAGGGTGTACTATTGTCTTCTACTTCCTCTTTGGACTTGGTAGCTTATGCTGATTCTGATTGGGCTGGTGATGTCACTGATCGTAAGTCCACTTTTGGCTTCTGTATGTTCCTTGGTGATTCCTTGATTTCTTGGAAGAGCAAAAAACAGACTGTTGTTGCGTGTTCCACTACCGAGACTGAGTACCGTGCTATGGCTCATGCCACTACTGAGATTGTTTGGCTTCGTTGTCTCTTGACTAATTTAGGTGTCCGTTAGTCTTCTCCAACCTCCTTTTACTGTGATAACCGCAGTGCTATTCAGATCACCCATAACACTATCTTTCATGAATGGATGAAGCACATTGAGATTGATTGTTATTTTGTTCGTCAGCATCTGTAGTCTGGCTCCATCTCGCTTCCTTTCATCTCTTCGGCATTGCAACTTGCTGATTTCTTTACGAAGACTCACACAACTGCTCGATTTTAGTTTCTTCTTGACAAACTCTCAGTATTTTCTGCTAAAAACACCTTGAGTTTGAGCGGGGGTGTGAGAATATTTATTATGGTATTATGTAATTATGGTATCACTACAAGAAAAGGTGTTATAAAACACGGAACTTTTTGTAACGGCGCGTTTCCCGTCGCAAAAAATGATCTTTTGCGACGGCAGTGTAAACCGTCGCAAATAAATAGCTTTTGCGACGGTAGTTATCCCGTCGCTAATAAACATACACGAAAAGTGTGATAAATACGGAAGTATTCACTACGCATTTGTGTACCATCGCAAAAAGAATTTTTTTGAGACGAGAGAAATGTGTTGTCGCAAATAGTGGACAATTTGCGACGGCAAATGTCCGTCGCAAAAAAAACCATTAGTAAAACGGCGTCGTTTTACCTATTTTTATTTATAATTTGTGATGGTTTAAATATACCGTCGCAAAAAGTAATAAATTTTTTTTGTCCCGCTTCTCCCATTGTTTGGCGCTCGATCATTTTGATCCAAAATCCCTAAATCTTTGAAACACGATCTTTTCCCCCCAAAATCCCCAAAATCCCCAATCGCTCTCGACGACTGACGAAAATCCCTAAATCCATAAATCTTTTGATCCAAAATCCTTAAATCTCTCTCGACGACCGATGAATGGCGAGCAGGCTCAATCGCTCTCGACGACGGCTAGCGGTGGTGCAGTGACGGCGTATTACGGCTAGCGGTGGTGTGGCGTCTCTATCTTTCTCTCGCGCGAGCTCAGTCAATCTGACGGCGTATGCTTTCTCTTTCTATCTCTCTCTCTCTATATATATATATATATATATTTGTTTGAAGAGTTTTCAGTCTGTGATGTTAGTTGTGGAAATCTTAACTACACAAATGACCAACCAAAATCGGCACGATTTGTGCTTAATTTTGAAATTCTTCTCTCATTTATGAGTTGAGACAAATGGGATTGTTCTCATCTACCATATATTTGATGATTTACTTTGAGTGAACTGTTAGAGGGGAAGGGGAAAAAAAAAAATTTTTAAATTTGATATTAATAGTCTCATCTACCAATATAAAATTAAAATTTTTTTTTTCGTAAGGGAAGAAACTAAGGAACACATTAACCTAAAAAATAAAGATTCTACCGATGTGTCTTTCAACTTAATAAAACTCTGTTTAACCCCTTGAATTTTTTTATTTATTTTTTTTTTAATCTTTTCCTTTAATGTGCACACAGTTCATTTTTCTAATAAGGTTTTTAAGTAGGATACATTAAAAAAATCACATAGAAGTAAAAAAGAATAATTGATAACACCATACCCACCACCAAAAAATCCCTAAAATAAAAATTGATGACATTAGGCATTGATTCTCCAGCTCATGTAGCTGGATTGGATCTCAGCTTTAGCATCCTCTCCCCCTTTCCCTTAGGCTAGGCTCTAAACTAAACATTAGCAATGTCAAAAGCTAAATTTTTGTCATGACCTTTTTTTGTTTTTTTTTTTTGGAAGAAGTATTGGGTAGATTAGAAAGCCATTGCATGTAGAATGACAAATTCATTGCTTCAATTTTCATTATTGAGATAAATAAGTGAACAAAGGTAAGAAAGACCAAGACCTTCAATTATAAAATAAATAATCGTAATCATATCACTGGATATATGACAAAAAAATATCAGTCCTTCTACGAACACAAACTAAACATTGAAATCAACACATTACAGAATATAGATGAATGAATAAGATTTGGTGGTGGATTCACTTTTGAAATTTTTTTGATGAGATTGGTGTTCTAATGCATTATGATCTTTTTTTAAAGATCATGAAACCACTAGTTGATTGGAGTCTTGAAAGGTATCAATCACATCCAAACTCTGACATTAACTGGTGATACACACTTTCTTAGTGCAAGATTTATGACTTAACATGTAATCATCTTACTTAATATGTAAGATTTGGTGCTAGATCTCTTATTAAAGCAACAGAAAATAAAAAAAATGATGATACGACAAAGAAGTTGACATTAATAGGCAAATTAGAGAAAAGACAACCGTGAAGGTCATTGACTAATGGATACCATTAATGCATTAGTGCATGACCACATGTATTAGATGGGGAGGTAGAAGTTTAACAAGCACAAACATTTAGAACTAAGTGTCTTATTCATGTCAAAACTTGTCATATTTTTTAGAACTAAGTGTCTTACTCAAAAGTTTTTTAAACTTAAGGAGTCTGAATGAATAAGATCTTTATATTCCGTCTCAAATCAATTCATTTTAGATCCTTAAAATTTAATGGATAGTTATATTTATTGCTATGGAATGGAAGTGTACTACTTGTTTTGAGAGATGAGGGTGTAATTATTTCTGTCTACATTTTTTTCCCCCTAGCTCTTAAAGCCTATGATGTTCTGTGCACCTCTTGATGTTCTAGACATGTTGAATTAGTGATGGAATACTTGGTGTTTTGCAGCATTTTTATGTCCCACGTGTTATTGTATAAGTATTTCATTTTTTATGTTCTCCCAGCAAATCTGTAAATAACTAACTAGGATAAGACCACCTACCAATTTTAAAGAAATTGGATGGTTTGGTACCATGGTGCATGAATACGTAGGTATAATATTTAGAGTTACTTTGATGAGATATTTTTGTGGATATGTGCAGAAGCGATATTTGATGGAAGTACAGATGATGGATAAGAGTTGGATTGATTTGCCAAATAGGATGTCGAGGGAATACATTAATGGGATTGATGAATTCCTTGTGTTTGCGTACACTAATATGGTTGAAGGTTCGATGATCAGTTGTCCGTGTAGGAAGTGTGAGAATCAATACCATCTTGTATGAGAGGGTGTACGAGAGCATATGATTTTGAATGGTTTTTTTTATAAAATACAAACATTGGATTAATCATGGGGAATCTTACGTATCTCTGCATGGTAATCAAGAGAATGAAACATTGGCTAATTTAGACATTGGGGATGATATGGTTGGAATGATACAAGGGGCTATAGGAAATCCACATGTTGGTACAAGTGTTGAGGGTAATGAACCATGGGGGCCTAATCCCCATGCATCTAAATCCCAGCTCGGTCCAAATGCAGAGACTGCAAAGTATTTCAAACTTCTTTAAGATGCACAAAGTGAAATGTATCCAGGTTGTCAGAAGTTCACATCTTTGCCATTCATTGTTTGACTTCTACATTTGAAGGTGCTTAATCAGTGGACAGACAAGTCTATTGACATGTTGCTTGAGTTATTGAATGAGGCGTTCCCGTTGGGTGTGAAACTCCCGGACTCATATTATAAAGCTCAAGAGGTCACAACAAATTTGGGCTTCACGTATGAGACGTGGGATGCATGTCGCAACAGTTGCATGTTGTTTCGAAATGAGGATGCCAATCTTGATAAATGTGTCATATGCAACAGTTGTAGATGGAAATCAAATGGTGATGGTGGTTCAAATGGTCGTAACAAAGGTGGCAAATGAATAGCTGCAGAACAGATGAGGTATTTTCCTTTAAAGCCAAGGTTGCAGAGGTTGTTTATGTCATCCAAGATGGCCAAGTTAATGAGATGACATGCAGAAGAACGAACTGATGACAGTGTCTTTAGGCATCCTGCTGACTCCCTTGCATGGAAAGATTTTGACCGTCAGAATATTGACTTTAGTAATGATTGACAAAGTGTAAGGCTTAGCTTAGCATCTGATGGTTTTAACCGATTCAGGACAATGAACATAGTTCATAGCACATGGCCTGTTGTGCTCATTCCATACAACTTGCCGCCATGGATGTGCATGAAGCAATCATTTCTAATTTTATCCATGCTTATTGACGGGCCGAAAGGACTTGGTGACAAGATTGATGTGTATATGCAACCATTGATTGAGGAGTTGAAAGAGCTATAGAATGACGGTGTCTCCACATTTGATGCATCAACAAATCAAATGTTTCAAATGCATGCAGCTTTACTGTGGACAATAAGTGATTTTCCTGCATATGCAAACTTGTCGGGATGGAGCACTAAAGGCGAATATGCATGTCCTTGTTGCAATAAGGAAACTACATCATGTTGGTTTAAGCATAGTAGGAAACAATCATACTTGGGTCATCGCAGATTTTTACCTAGTGGCCATAAATTTCGGAAGGATAAAGTATCTTTTGATGATAGTGGGGAAGTCAGCCTCAAACCAAAATTGTTGTTTGGAACTGAAATGCTGCTACAATTAGAATCTGAGGGTATTTTAACCCAATACAAGAGGGATGACCTTAAGGGGAGGCATAGGAGACAAGTAGAGAAGGAGAAAGCTGGACATCGCACCCATAGTTGGAAGAAAAAGAGTATCTTTTATGAACTGCCATATTGGGAGTATAATCTAATAAGACACAACCTCGATGTGATGCATATAGAGAAGGACGTTTGTGACAATGTGTTGTGGACAATATTAGGGGTTGCAGAAAAATCGAAGGATGGTGTTTAATGCTTGGCGTGATTTACAAGATATGAATATTAGAAAACCCCTACATGTGCAGTTAAGTGGGTCGAATAAAGCTTATTTACCACCAGCACAATTCACGATGACCAAGAATGAGAAAGATTTGTTCTTGAAAGTATTGAAGGAAGTTAGAGTTCCTGATGGGTATTCATCCAATATATTGTGTCGCATGTGCTTACATGATCGAAGTATTGGGGGTCTTAAGAGCCATGATAGTCATATTTTGATGCAACAACTAATTCTATTGGCTATTTGAAGATCGTTACCGAAGAATGTAATTGAACCTTTGATTGAATTGAGCAATTTCTTTAGACAATTGTGTTCCAAAGTGAATCGTGCAATGGATTTGCAATATATTCAAGATTGTATCACCGTAACACTTTGTCATCTAGAGAAAATATTTCCTCCGCCTTTTTTTGATATAATGGAGCACTTGCCTATATATTTAGCTGACGAAGCATTATTGGGTGGAGCAATTCAGTTTTGATGGATGTATCTTCTTACTTTGAAGCAACATGTGCGTAATAGAGCTCATCCAGAAGGTTCAATTGCTAAAGGATATCTTATGGAAGAATGCATGAATTTTTGTGCACAATATCTCAATGATGTGGAAACCAAATCTAATCGACCAGTGAGGAACTACAGTGGTGATGATAATCTAGGTTATGCTGTTGGTGAAAGCACAAGCTTTTATCTTGATAATACTTCTTGGGTACATGCTCATCGGTATGTCTTATTTAATACAAGCGCGGTTCAACCATTCTTAAAGTAAGTTATGTCACTCACTCAATATTTTATTATGTTTCATTGAATTTTGAACCATTTTTTTTTTGGTGATAAATTTTCAATCTACACAGCAAACACCTTGAAGTACTTAAGGTCAAAATGCCTCGTGTTGACGATCATTAGCTTCGGCATGAACATTTTGAAACTTTTCACATTTGGTTCAAGGAACATGTATATATTTAAATCTACAGATTCTGTTTACCTAAGTCGAACTACATTTTAAATTTTACAATTTTTTTTTTTTAAATAGGTTCAAACTTTGCGAAGGACTAGTGATGTCACATTTTTTGAAGAGATTATTGTATTGGCAAATGGTCCTCATAACTTGGAAAGGAGGTTCAATGGGTATACAATGAATGGGTTTCGGTATCGAGTAAAGGCCATGGATGACCGTCGAGCCACACAAAATTGTGGTGTAGGTTTGAAGGCAGATAGCATAAGTTATGCTAGTCGAAAAGACAAGAATCCTCGTGTGGGGTCTGTGTACTATTATGGACAATTGACAGATATTGTTGAGATTCGATATTCTAATGAGAAGAAGCATGTGTTGTTTAAGTGTGATTGGATTGACAACATTCATGGGAAGATACAAGATGTCTTCAATTTCACGTTGGTCAACTTCAATCATTTGTTGTACTGAGATGATCGAATTACTAATGAACCTTTCATTTTGGCATCCCAAGCGGAGCAAGTTTGGTATGTTGTAAACCCGTTAGAACCAGACTGGCAAGTAGTGGTAAAGATATCTCAAAGAGGTTTATTTGATATGAATTCGACTGATCCAGAAATCGAGCCATATATGAGCCAACAATTAAAAGAAAACATAATGCTCCATGATGAAGAAGTTGGTTGGGTGAGGGAGGCTGCAGAAGGAGAAACACTTGATGTGGCAATAGACTGATATTTAATAAACATCAGTAATTGAATTAAGGCCAAGGTTATAGTTAACATTCAGTTTCTTAATTTACTTTGTCTTTGTAATTGTATTAGTTCAATTAATGTCATATTATAGTTTATTCAAAACCATTCTCTACGTTTCTAATGTCAATTAATGTCACGACACTTGCAGATTATTATGGCAAGGAAGAGAAACCCTGATCATCTCCTACGCATGATGTCCGTTGTGGTACGTAAGAGGACATCAGTGGCACCACCATCAGAGGAGGCATCACATCGACTACCATCAGAGGGGCCATTAGTGCCACCACTATCTGACCAGCCACCGCAGTGACCACCATTAGTGGCACCACCATTAGAGGAGGCATCACAGCGAGCACCATCAGAGGGCCATTAGTGCCACCGCATTGACCACCATCAGTGGCACCACAATAGCTATCATCTACTTAGCCTCCATGCCTACCATCGGTGTGTCCACCATCAGTGGCACCACAACAGCTATCATCCCGACTAGAGTCCTCATCTTATGAGCCATCCGTAGGTATATAAATTTGCTTTGATTTGTATGAAAATTATTTAAATATACATTTATTTATTCTCATTATATATAACTTGTTTATTCTCATTATATTTTCTAGACCCTTCGACTTTTTCACAGCCCACCTCAGGTCTAAGAATTCGACTTGTATTGACAATATTTAAATTTGCATTTGTTTATTATCATTTCATGTTATTTATTCTTATTGTATCTCGCAGGTCATGTTAGTTCTTCATCAACCTCGACTAGGCGTGGTAGAGGATGTGCCAAGGGCATTAGGGAGTGGGGTACTGGTACAATGTTGGACATACAATTTGATGAAAATTACTGTCCAATAGGGGATAACGTGCCTAAGTTAACTACCCAACTTGGCATTATTGTGCGGAATGGTAACATTGTTCCTCTCACTTTTCTTGACTGGAACACTGTGCCTAATGATATTCTTGATGCTATCTGGAAAGATGTAAAGGTAAAAGTATATTTTTTTCCAAAAATTCAAATTCCAAAATTGTGTTATTATTATTTAAACTTTGAAATTGTGTTTTATAGGACAATTTGAAATATGTCCAGAGGAGTACAAGCCAATCTGCATGAAAACCTGCAACAACATATGGAAGGATCACAAGAATAAGATTAAGGCTAAGTATTTCAAGCCTAGAAGTTCTAATCCTAATATGAAAGAAGATGTTCCTTTGCACATTGTGCCAAGCCAATGGGAAGAACTTATGGAGTATTGGCGTACTTCCGATGCTGAGGTATACAAATAAGTTATATGTATGATATGTAAACATACAAATCATGTTTATATACTTACATTTGTTGAATCTGTTATAGAAAATTGCAACTAGGAACGCTAAAAATCGGCGAGCTCAGGGCATAGCTCATACCACAGGGTGTACTACTTTCGCTCAGATACAGCATGAGGTTTATATTTTATTGTTTTATTTTTGTATATAAATAAACATTATATATTTGCAAATTATTTGGATTCTAATTTTCATATTTCTAAAAAAATCTAGATGACCAATAAGGGGGAGTCTACTGATAAGATGAATGTTTGGCTTATGACACGTAGAGCAGATGACCCTGAGGTTATCCAAACCTTGGTAGTTTCCAAACACCTTTGATTGTATTTAAAGTTTATTTTTTATTTTTTGTGTGTCAACCATCTTAATTTGACATATACTTGTATGTCTTATTCAATACAGGATGAGTTTAATCGTCAACTCTCCATACTACCTAAGGATTGTTGGACTTTGAAGGCTAGGAATATCATTTTCCATGAGTTGATAGGTCATGACGAACATGAATATTGTCGCATATACGGGAGAATTGTGCCTCGGAGAGCGGTGTATAAAGATGGTGCTGGGCCATCACAGTCAACACCGCAGCCATTGACTATTGTTCAAATCACCTAGTAGGCTTGTGCGGAGCTAAGGGATGAGTTGAGGGAGGAGCTGAGGGAGGAGATGCGAGCAGAGTTCTTTACACTTTTACAGCAGATGAGAGTTGAGATGATGGCCTTTATGTCACAGGGGGCGAGTGTGGATCCCAATAGACAGGCTCGATATAAATTAAATTGTTTGATAGTTAAATTTTCACACAACATATAAGTACATATATATAATAAAATTCGAATATGATTAACACATTATGTATTGGCTATCATAGGTTCCTGATGCATCGAGTGGCCATCGGGCATTTAGGGAATCTACAGGAGATGAGAATCCATATACACCACCACCAGAAGATCAGGTATATAGCCCAAAAGGATAGAAGCTAGGCACGAGAGACTTATGGGAGAAGGCGAGACTCCAATCGGGTTCCCGGTTTGGGAGTTAGAGCCGGATTTCACTCTAGGCAAACTAGTTCCTTAAGAAACTTGAATTCGAGGTGTTGATGCCCCAAAATCACCAAACGGGGCTAGACTGGCACAAAACTTGGCATATACGACCGTCTAGGCATGAGAGGCTTGTGGGAGAAGACGGGGCTCGAATCGGGTTCCTGGTTTGGGAGTTAGAGCCGAATTTCAGTCTAGGCAAACTAGTTCCTTAAGAAATTTAAATTCGAGGTGTTGACGCCCCACAATCGCCAAACGGCGTCGGTTTGGCACGAAACTTGGTGTACAGGACCGTCTAGGCACGAGAGACTTGTGGGAGAAGATGAGACTCCAATCGGGTTCCCGGTTTGAGAGTTAGAGCCAGATTTCACTCTAGGCAAACTAGTTCCTTAAGAAACTTGAATTCGAGGTGTTGACGCCCCAAAATCACAAAACGGGGTCGGATTGGCATGAAACTTGGCATAGATGACCGCCTAGGCACGAGAGATTTGTGGGAGAAGACGGGGCTCGAATCAGGTTCCCGGTTTGGGAGTTAGAGCTGAATTTCAGTCTAGGCAAACTAGTTCCTTAAGAAATTTGAATTTGAGGTGTTGACGCTCCAAAATCGCCAAACGGTGTTGATTTGGCGCAGAATTTGGCACACACGACTGCCTAGGCACGAGAGACTTGTGGGAGAAGACGGGACTCCAATCGGGTTCCTGGTTTGGGATTTATAGCCGAATTTCACTATAGGCAAACTAGTTCCTTAAGAAACTTGAATTCAAGGTGTTGACGCCCTAAAATCACCAAACGGGGTCGGCTTGGCACGAAACTTGGCACACACGACCGCCTAGGCACGAGAGACTTGTGGGAGAGGTCGGGGCTCAAATCGGGTTCCCGGTTTGGGAGTTAGAGTCGAATTTCGGTTTAGGCAAACTAGTTCCTTAAGAAATTTGAATTTGAGGTGTTAACGCCCCAAAATCGGCAAACGGCGTCGGTTTGGCACGAAACTTAGCACAAACGACTGCCTAGGCACGAGAGACTTGTGGGAGAAGACGAGACTACAATTGGGTTCCCAGTTTGGGAGTTAGAGCTAGATTTCTGTCTAGCAAAAATTATTTACTTAATTATCTTTGTAATTATATAGTAGTTAATTTTTTTATGTTTTTTTGCAATTAAAATATTAACACATAATTATATTATCATTAATTATTTTTATTTTTTGTTTTCAGATATTCCCCAGTAGCAGTTTGCTTCTTGTGGAATGCAAGCGTCTGAAGATTGTGATTAACTTTTGTTCTTGTTACCCACAGAAGAATCATGACGAAAACATTTGTTTTTGAATTACGTTATTTTGAATTGTGAACAACATTATGTATTTAAACATTGTATATGTATTATGCAAAATTATGTAGTGGGATAATTTTGTTGATGTATTGTTATGAATGGAAGAATATTTTTATTATGGATGAATTGTTATTTTTATACTAGAAATTTTATATTATTATGTAGTTATCGGTTTATTTTTCAGTTATTTTTCATTTAATACAGGTAATTTTCATATTTTTAATAATTTTATTGTAGTTTTTTTTTTTGAGATGGCACCACACTGTCTCAAAAAAATTAGAACCAGATTGTTTTTGCGACATAAGCAATGCCGTCGCAAAAGATGTTGACAACAATTGAAAAAACCTTTCGCGACAGTATTATTTGCCGTCATAAATAACCTTTTAGAGACAACATTGTTGTGCTGTCTCAAATACACTTTTAGCGATGGCAGGTTATCCGTCGCAATAAAACACTTTCGCGATGGCATTTTTGCCGTCGCAAATAACACTTTTAGCAACGGCAACACAGTGCCGTCTCAAAAAATCTCAGATTTTTTACATAGTAATGCCGACAGCTGCATTCCGTCGCAAAAAGGCAACTTACCGTCACAAAAAAAAGCGGCATTGTGCCGTCGCTAAAACCTTTTAGCAATGTCCTTTGTTGCAACCCCCTACTTGCCGTCGCTAAAGGTCAGTCGCCGTCGCAAAAAAGTTTTTGAGACGGCATTTTGAGTATTTGCGACCGCAGTTTGCTGTCGCAAAAAGTCAAATTTTTTTTAGTGTATTATGTATCAATTAGGTAGGTTGCTAATTGTGAATATACGATTGATTGTATAGGGTTATTTCCTATTATAGATTAGGTTTAGGATTGCTATTAATATTGGTTGTAATTTTTGTTTTATACAATTCGAATATACATAAAAGCTTTCTGGAATCTTACAAGTTCCATTTCCAAAAATGGCAATCTCATCAACCAATAGCTTCACAGCTCCTCCTCCCATCATCAGCTATTCTCGAGCTTTCAAGCTTGCTGTATCGGATTGCAATTTATTAGAGTCATACACACTCCTTTGCAATTTTCTCAGACAAGAAGGCATGCAATCGATAGATGTGTGAGACAACACTCTCCTCAATTTTCTCGCCATGTACGACAATTTATCCGCCTTCCAGATGCTTTGTGGGGATGGTATACTAACGAATGAAGACCTCGCAATAGGTAAATGTTGAATCGTTATTAACTCACCTAAAAATTTAAGTTTAATTTTTTTTGACAAGTTTCTCACATGTGGCAAAACTCTCTTTTATCAGTGATTCAAATATGGACAAAAATCTCGCCACCAGTATTACTTTGACCATCTCCTCCGCTCATTTTCTTTTAAATTTTAGTATGTAGATCATCTATTAAAAAATACAAAATAAAAAAATAAAAAATAGATTAATCTATTAACCGTAACCATATAATTGTGTTGTCTTTATGAGAAAAATTATATCCTATTATTTTTAGATCAATTTGGAATTTTTTTTAATAGAAATTCTACACAATGAGCAGAATTGATCATCAAATGGCCTATTTTGTGTACTTCTAGCAAGTTGAAAAGTAGATAATCAGAAACGACAAACTGAAAATACCTCTCCTCCAATTTTTAAATAATCATTTTTTTTCTTCCAATTCTTCAACTTATTTAAACTAATTTTTAAAATTTAAAAATAAAAAAACTCCATAAACTGTACCAAATAATTTTATTAGGTGCCCCCACAGATGAAACTCAACGGTCCAATCCACTTATTGGAGAAAATCTAAGTTATTTAATTGTTGAGTAGATAATGAGGTTTAAATTTCTAATTATAAAATTTAGGGATATTTACCGATAAATCCCATCCTACAAACAGTTTTACCAATTGGTCCCAATTTTATTCTATTGTTCTCATTAGTCCTATTAGTGAGGAAATATATTCATGTTTGATCCTATTCATTTGTTTTGCTTTATTTAGTGGGACAATTATACCCTTCCTTTCACGCAGCCCTTCCTTTCACACAGGACCGATTTTCTAGGGATTACTTGCAAACATTTTGGTATTTCGTATATTTCTATTGGTGGGACATTCGGGATGTTACGTTAGGGTTTTAGGGAGGTGTGGGAGGTTGTGTGTTTGTTTCACACACATTGATAGCTTCAACACACACACTGATGGCTTCAACACACATCCACACACCTACACACACACACACACACACACTGATGGCTTCAACACACACACACACACACACACACACATACACACACACACACAGCACACACAACGGACACAGTACACACGACACAGATTGGGACATCAACACACATGCATCTACACGCACATACTAATACATGCACACACACACACACACACACACACTAATGGCTTCAACACGCACACACACACACTGATGGCTTCAACACACACACACACACATTGATACACACACAAAGCACACACAACGCACACAGTACACACGACACAAACTGGGACATCAACACACATGCATCTACTGGCTCTCTCTCTCTCTCTCTCTCTCTCTCTCTCTCTCTCTCTTTCGGTGGATTTTGGGAGTGAAAAAGATCAACACAGACCTCTCTCTCTCTAGTTAAAAAACACAAAAAATATATATCTCTCTCTCTGGCGAGGGATTAAAAAAAAGGGAGGGGATAGACACACACATGAAGGCAGCAGTGGCTCTCTCTCTCTCTCTCTCTTTTTGATTCAATCTCTCTCTCTCTCTCTCTCTCTCTCTCTCTCGTGATGGCTGTGAGTACAAAAAGAATAGAAACCCTTAGTGTACTTTTGCACTGTGTGTTATAAAACCACGCGCACACCGTTGCACATTCTTATCAAACACGGGGCTAAATATCATGTACAACAGCTGCCATACTAATCAACACAAACCAGTGGCAATTTCGTCTTTTTCTAATACAAAGGACCAAATGGATCAGAAGAAAATTTTTGGGACTAAATGGAACACAAGTTCAACATTTAGGATTTATGGATAACTTTCCCTAAAATTTATTATCTATTCTAATATCATATTAACTAGTAACTCATCGAAAAATCTTAACTACTTGAGTGAAGGATAACTTTATTATTTATTTTCACTTCACTAGGAAATTAAAAAGGCAACACGGCGCTGCATGAGGCTGTGAGGTTTGGTCAGAAAGAAGTTGTGGAGGTGCCGTTGAAGTATGAGAGAGATTTGGTTATGATAAGAAATAATTCAGAAGAGACTCCTCTATTCACTACGGCTTCATGTGGAAAAAAGGATTTTTTCGATCTTCTCATCAAAGATGGAAGAATTCACAGTGATCATAGTGTGATGGCAAGCATTGCTGGTTCCACTGTTCTTCATGCTACTATCATGGGATAATATTTTGGTGAGCTCACTTTTCTTTTTTTCAATGAATTCAAAATATTTTTCAATTGGAGCTTCCATACTACAACAAAATTAAATTTTTACGGTTTGCAATGCATGCTGTAAAAACTCTTTCACGGCATGCACACAAATGGCATTATCTGACATGTCATGAAAAGTTGAGTGTCATTTACAGCATACAGGTAAAGTTGTAAAAAGTAATAAATTAAACATTAATAACATACTTTGTATGTCGTATATAATTTTTTACGACATTTTTGTCATGCCATAAATCATCATACTTTTCATGACATAATTTTGCATGCCATAGGAAGTTATTTTTAATATATTTATGACATGCTATGTATGCCGTATATAGTCTTTTACGACATTTCTTGCATGTCATAAATCATTACACTTTCCATGACATAATTTTGTATGCTGTAAAAGGTTATTTTTAGTATATTTCTAGTGTACTTTGTATGCCGTATATAATCTTTTACAGCATTTTCTTGCATGTCATAAATTATTACACTTTTCACGACATAATTTTGTTTGCCGTAGAAGGTTATTTTTAATATATATATATATAGAGAGAGAGAGAAAGAGAAGAAAAGCAAATTCAAAGTTCAATATATGAACACATGATATCACTAAAATGCCCACTATAGTACTTGAAAAGCAAATTACAAGATCAGATAGCAAATTATATATACAAATGAAAGCAAAAAGATTCACATAAAAAAGATTCACCTTCTCTCTCTCTCTCTCTCTCAAACTCACACCTCACATCTTCTCTCTCATTACTGCTCTTCTCTCTCTCTGTCTCTCTCTCTCTCTCGTTGATCCAACTCAATCAATCCAAGAAGCCCTATGTCAAGAACTCCTCGGCCACTCTTGCTTCGATTGAACCGCCGTATGAAGGTCTTCCACCGTGGCTCGGTGACGATCGCATTGCTAATTTTCTTTGAACCAAAATATAAATGTAATCTGATGAACAATTTAAGCTTTCAAGCCCAAGAAGTTGTAAACAAATCCTAAAGCTTTTGTCATAGATACATCAATGCGTGTTTAACTACCATGTTTCTGGAAGACAACAATCTTCCCATAAGAAACATTCTCCCTGTTGCTTCCTATAATATATAATTCAAAGATAGTATATTTGTTGCTGACGTGATGCAACTTAGTTGATGCAAGATTCACATCAAGTTCCTAGGGAAGTTATATATATATATATATTTTTTATGGAGTTCTTTTTGTGACACCCTAAATATTTAATTAATACCGCAACCAATCACGATTATTAATAAAAATAATCTATAATAGTAAATTAAAATAATTAATTTTGTGATGGTATGTGATAAAGTATAATTTAAAACAATAATAACAATAATAATAATATAAATATATGGAATAAGAATAATAATAAAAATAATAAAATAAATAAGTTATACGGGCTATGTAAATTAATTTGTCATTGTGGTTACCAAATATATGATGAGGAGATTTATTGGAGGGCTAAATTACTCACTAATTAGTGTAAAAAGATTGGAATGTATGGATTTAATAAATCAAGTAATAATGAATTAGGAAGATATTACGGAGATTTGTTTTAATTAAAAGGATTTGCAAATATGGATTAGAAGAGGAGGAGAGGCCATTTGTATGTCTACATGTAGGGGGGCAGTGGTGAGTCATCAGTAGGGATATTAATAAAGGGTGAGTCATCACTCATGTGCTTATAAATAGGAAGAAAGTGGTGAAGCTGGCCAGCGTGTAAACAAAGAAGGAAAAGAAAAAAAGAAAAAAAAAAGAGAGAAAGGAGATCAGTAGAAAAGGGAGGAGCCGAAAATCAACAAAAATATAAAGGAATTAGTAAGACTCAATCTTAAGGTGAGTTATATTATACCTTGAGTTACCATAATATATTTTACATATGTTTTGACTTACCATAATTCATTTTATTCAACTTATATTTTATAAGTTATATTAATACAAGATATGTTTTATAAATATTTCAATTACGTGGGTTATTTTCTGAACTCTATTTGTTTAAAATGAAACGCATGGATATGTTTGTTTAAATTTTAGTACATATTTGACTATGACCTTATAAATAATTATGTTTTGTAAGTACCACCACGGGAGTCCCACGCCTTGGGGGACTTAAATAATCATTAACCTCTGTTTGACCACTTTGTGGTCCTCTGTTTGTCATAGATCCATTGACCTCTATTCTGATTGTCACTTCTGTGACCTCTGTTCTGTTCTGTTCTGTACCGTGGTTATGGTTATTTATTTACATAATTTCTGTATTTCAGTTTCTACCACTCAAATGATTTATTTACCAAATGGAGTTATGTAAATATTTTGGCCTAACTAACTATCCATGGTTATTTTGTATTCCCTAGACTCTTGACATAATATTTCTCACTCTGTTGTGTACTTATAACTGTTACTCTTTTAGGTGACGAGATGTATGGGAAACCCATAACCTCACGAAAAGGAAACCGCACGAGGATTTGATGTTGAACAACTATTTTGTTTTTCTTTTCTTTTTTTTTATTTATATTTTTGCACTCTTTTGTTCTACTCGGGGCCGGTCACTGAATAATAAAATAAATAAAAGCCTTATAGATGTATTTTCTCTTATTAAAATAGAAAAACGAAGCAAATTTTCTATTTAATTATTTTTATTTTCTTTGTGCCTCCACCTGCACAGTTTAATTTGCTACAATTAGAATGAATTAGTAAGTTGCGATTCCAACCCCAAGCCTTGGGGTTGGGTCGTGACACTTTTCTTAATTACATTTCTTGTTTTCCCTCTTTTAGATATTTTTGGGTTAAATGACGGAACCTTCTCTCTTTTCATTTCCCTCTATGGCTTCTCTCTATGTCCTCTTTTTTCCTATATTCTTTCTTCTTTGCTTTTACTGCATCTCCACTTCTTGTCTACTCCTTCTGCTCTGGTTCTTCTCTTTTATTGCTTCTTTTTTTGTTTCTTCTATATCTCAATTTCTCTCTCAATATTTACTATCATGTTTATTTGCACATCACATGTTCGACAAAATTGTTTTGAACCACATTTTCAGATCTGGCATCCTTAACTACATTTTTCCAAGAAAATGCTTTCCAAGTGTTATTGGTAACAAATCCCAGTGAACCTTTCACAAACATGACTGTTTTTTTTTTTTTTCCAGTGAATACATGACTCAGCTCTTGATTAAAGTAACAATTCTATCTCTAAATAGATTTCTCATCTACTTAATTTTCTTTGCCTTGTCTAATTTTTTCCATGGTGTTCAATTTTCTCTAGATAGATAGAGGGATTTGAATGTTGATTCAGAGAAATTTGATGTTAGTTCAGAGAAATTTGAATATTAGTCTAGAGAAATTTGAATATTAGTCTAGAGAAATTTGTGAAAGGTTCAAGGGTTTTTGATGTTAGTCCAGAGATCCATAGAAATTTGAATGTTAGTCTAGAGAAATTTGAAAAAGGTTCAAGGGTTTTTGATGTTAGTCTAGAGATCCAGAGAAATTTGAATGTTAGTTCAGAGAAATTTGAAAGTTCAAGGTCTTGAACCCAGAGAAATTCCAAGGATTGTTTTGTATGTTGAATTCATTATGAATATAGAATAAATATGGTTATTGGATCAAGTCTCTTTTTGTAGTATAAGAATAATGTTGGATCAAATCACTGAAGCCATCAAACTGTAGACAACACAAGTGAATTTCTCTGGTTGGAGGGGATTTTCTCTGGGGTTGAGTAAATTTCTTTGGGGTGGAGAGGGAAATTTCTTTAGGTTGAATCCAAAGAAATTCTCTGGTGAGATTTTCTCTGTGAATATGCATCCAAATCATTGAATCCATCAAACTGTAGACAACACAAGTGAATTTCTTTGGTTGGAGAGGATTTTCTCTGGGGTTAAGTAAATTTCTCTGGGGTGGAGAGGGAAATTTCTCTGGGTTCAATCCAGAGAAATTCTCTGGTGAGATTTTCTTTGTGATGTATCTAGAGAAATTTAGAATTTTCTCTATGATTTGTCCAGAGAAATTCTCTGTATCGAATTTTCTCTGGATCAATGTTGAGGGACCTTAGACATTATGAAAATATTGAGTGTCCTTTATGCTATAAAATCTTAATACCAGGGACTTTAAAAAAAAAACCCCCCTTTTTATTTGACTTTAAATATTATTTGACTTGATATTAAATTTTAATTTTTTTAGTAGAAATTTTCACGACATGCATTAGCATGTCGTGTAAAATGATGATATATTATGGCATGCAATGTATGTCGTCTTAAATATAAATTTTTCATGACAAATTTTTGTAAGTCGTGAAAGTGCATATTTTTGATGGCATTTTTTTGGCATGTCGTAAATATATAAATCAACGACTTAGATGGTATGTATGTCATTATTGATAAAGCATTAATAGCTTGCAAATAAAAAAATGCCGTAGTATACACTAACTCTGACATGCATTTAATGCGAGTTATGCTAGGGACCCCAAATAAATTATCAAATTTTCCACCAAATCTCTCACATAGGTGTGGGACCCACACACATGTGTTTTGTGTAAATCTCACACCCATGTGAAAAATTTGGTAATTTATTTGGGGTTTATAGCATTTTGCTTTAATGCATGTTGTAAACAGAAAGCGTAAATAGTTAATTTTATATCTAGTTTATTGGAAAAAAAAAATTTGTCATATCTACTAGAAATTTAAAAATATTTAAGAATGTCTAGAATTTTTTTTTATTATTTATAATTAAAATATAATTTCTCTAGAGAATGAGATGGTTTGGGATAAAAACAGGTATGGATCTAGAATGAGAGGGAGTGTGGCGTAAGTTTTTAAATAATTTTTTTTTTACTTTTCAAATTCAAATAATTTACATATACTTAGAAGGAAAAATATTTTTTTAATTTTCTAAAAAAATCACTAAACGTATTTTTATATGCCGTAAAAATATAACTTTTCTACAACATACTTTTGCATGCCATAAAAAAATCAGATTGCATTTTTTTTTTGGTACGAGTTTTAATGACATTCATTAGCATGTCGTGTAAAGTTATAATATTTTACAATATGAATTGTATGTCGTCTTAAGTACAAATATTTCACGACATATTTTTGTAAGTCGTAAAAACATACATTTTTTACGGCATACTTTTGCATGCTATAAGTATATGAATTAAGGATTTACATGGCATGTATGTTGTTTTTGACAAAACATTAACAGCTTGCAAAAAAAAAAAAAATATATATATAGAATGTACTAACTACGGCATGCATTTAATGCATGCCATAAACATGATGCCGTAAATAGTTAGTTTTGTCGTAATCTGGCTCCATCTCGCTTTATTGTGATAACTGTAGTGCTATTCAGATCGCCCATAACATTGTCTTTCATGAACGGACGAAGCATATTGAGATTGATTGTCATTTTGTCCGTCAGCATCTGTAGTCTGGCTCCATCTTGCTTCCTTTCGTCTCTTCGGCGTTGCAACTTGCTGATTTCTTTATGAATACTCACACAACTGCTCGATTTCAGTTTCTTCTTGGCAAACTATCAGTATTTTCTGCTAAAACACCTTGAGTTTGAGCAGAGTGTGAGAATATTAATTATGGTATTATGTATCAATTAGGTAGGTTGTTAATTGTGAATATGTGATTGATTGTATAGGGTTATTTCCTATTATAGATTAGGTTTAGGATTGCTATTAATATTGGTTGTAATCTTTGTTTTATACAATTTGAATATATAGAAAAGCTTTTTGGAATCTTACAAGTTCCATTTCCAAAAATGGTAATCTCATCAACCAATAGCTTCACAGCTTCTCCTCCCATCATTAGCCGCTCTCGAGCTTTCAAGCTTGCTGCATCAGATTGCAATTCATCAGAGTCATACACACTCCTCTGCAATTTTCTTAGACATGAAGGCATGCAATCGATAGATGTGCGAGGCAACACTCTCCTCTATTTTCTCACCATGTACGAAAATTTATCCGCCTTCCAGATGCTTCTTGGGGGTGGTATACTAATGAATGAAGACCTCGTAATAGGTAAATGTTGAATCGTTATTAACTCACCTAAAAATTTAAGTTTAATTTTTTTCGATAAGTTTTCTCGCATGTGGCGAAACTCTCTTTTATTAGTGATTCAAATATGGACAAAAATCTCGCCACCGGTATTACTTTGACCATCTACTCTGCTTATTTTCTTTTAAATTCTAGTATGTAGATCATCTATTAAAAAATACAAAATTAGATTAATCTATTAACTGTAACCATATAATTGTGTTGTCTTTATAAGTATGACAAAAATTATATCCTATTATTTTTAGATCAATTTGGAATTTTTTTTAATAGAAATTCTACACAATGAGCAGAATTGATCATCGAATGGCCTGTTTTGTGTACTTCTAGCAAGTTGAAAAGCGAATAATCAGAAACGACAAACTGAAAATACCTCTCCTCCAACTTTTAAATAATCATTTTTGTTTCAATTCTTCAAATTATTTAAACTAATTTTTAAAATTAAAAAAAAACTCCATAAATTGCACCAAATAATTTTATTGGGTGCCTCCACAGACAAAACTCAATGGTCCAATCCACTTATTGGAGAAAATCTAAGTTATTTAATTGTTGAGTAGATAATGAGGTTTAAATTTCTAATTATAAAATTTATTATCCGTTCTAATATCATATTAACTAGTAACTCATCGAAAAATCTTAACTACTTGAGCGAATGATAACTTCATTATTTATTTTCACTTCACTAGGAAATAAAAAAGGCGACACGACGCTGTATGAGGCTGCGAGGTTTGGTTAAAAAGAAGTTGTGGAGGTTCTGTTGAAGTATGAGAGAGATTTGGTTATGGTGAGCAATAATTCAGAAGAGACTCCTCGATTCATTGCGGCTTCGTGTGGAAAGAAGGATGTTTTCGATCTTCTCATCGAAGATGGAAGAATTCACAGTGATCATAGTGTGATGGCAAGCATTGATGGTTCCACTGTTCTTCATTCTGCTATCATGAGAGAATATTTTGGTGAGCTCACTTCTTTTTTTCAATGAATTCAAAATATTTTTTAATTGGAGCTTCCCTCATTACTTTTATCGAATAATACCCCTTATCCTAGCGAGTTTTATGAACTCACTAGACCAGAAGTTTCTCAAACGCAAACATTTACATTTCCATGGTTAGAGATTGTTGGAATTATCATTTCTATCTAGCACCACGAGTGAATCGAAAGTTGAATTTGCATTGGATTTATAAGTCCATCTGCCCACATAGTTGTTCATGTATGAGTAGAAAATTTGGCCACTCAAAACTAGCACTCATTAATTTATTCAAAAAAATAATGTCGGATGTGATTCTACTTTGTATGAGACCACTTACACTTATAATGAATTTGTATTTTTTTTGTGCATAAATTTTGAATGCCTAGCAATTCTCTTAGTGTTTGAATTTTACATGAAGCACTGACAAAACTAAAATAATCAAATACGCACATGATTTAAAATTTTAAAATATGCATTTTTTTTTTTAATTTTAATTTTATTTTTGCATTTTCTTCATTAATCTTTTTTGGTAAAATGCTAAAAATACCCCTCTTATTATTGATTTTGAACAGTGCTACTAATGCTAGGGATTAAAATGTTACAAAATGCATATTTGAGAGACTATTTGTATAATTAACCCTTTATTTATCTAAAGGCAAACTATTAATCAGATAACTAAATAATTGAATTTAATATATATATATTTTGTGTGAACTAGGTCTTGCTATGAGCATATTGGAAACATTCCCTAAACTTGCTCACAAGTATGATGGCAAAGGAAGGACTCCCTTGGATCTGCTGGCCACAAAACCCTTGTCCTTTAACGGTGACTCACCTTATTCCTTGGTCAATTTGAGCAGTAGGCCTTCATTCCCCTCCAACTTATTGCAATTTTCGTATACTTTTGTAAGTCCTACCATTACTATATATTAATAGTCTTTTCCGTAAATAAAGAAATCACATTACACATTTAATGAGATAGATTGTTTGTCACCAACTATCCGACAAAAACGAGTCACTATCTCCTGCTTGTAAAATTTTCTGCTCCATGATTTGATTTGAAAAATACTTAGAGACTAAGAAGTATGGACACTTCTAAGAAGGTAGCATGTCGTGTTTGACACTGATATGACACTCGTTGGATACATTCCAACCCTTAGACACATAAAACATATTACATGTTTAAATAAAATAACTTGGATTCTGTGATAAAATAAAAACAATATAAATTTATATTTATTCTCCTCCTTTAGACTTTAAAATTATTATTTTGATTTAGATATTCACATATATATATGATATATAATAATTATTTCTATAACATAGTATAAATATATAAAAGTATATATTTTACATTTGTCTTCCACATGTCTTGTCCTACATTTTTTTAAAATTACGTATCGATATGTCCTTGTCGTGTTATGTCCATATCCGTATCATGTCATGTTACGTATGCATGCTTTCCTAGCTCAGAAAGTACGTCAAAATAAATTTTAGATGGTGTCTTTGTATATTATTAAGCAGGTATTCCATCGATGGTTTATGGATGGAAACATGCTGCTGAGGAGGAAAATCAACATCAAAATGGACATAATATCTCCAACTTAGGGCATTTGGCAACAAAATTAATCCCAGGTTCGATTTTTGTTTTGTTTGTTTTCTACTATGAAAAAAAAAAATACTCTATGCCCAGTTTTTTCATCTCCCACGTTGAATATGATATTTATCGTGTTGATCCCACGTGAACAAGAAGTAAAAAAAAAACAAAAAAATTGAAATTCATTGGTGATATATATAGTAATCAATAAATGTGGCTTTGCAAGTCATATATATATGATTACACATATGTTGCATTTTCAAGAGGAGTTTGTTTTTTAATCCCTAGTTTATTTTTCTATGTTCACCTTTGTTTTTCATTCACCTAATTAGTTATTGCATACCACAGGGTTTAGATTCAAAAGGATTCTCAGAGATTGGTTGCTCTTACTCTTTAATTATGATAAAATTATTATATGCTCTTTACTCTTACCCCCATTTTATGTGGCTCCTGGATTTATTATGACATTTGCTCAAAAACACCAGATTTCTTATTTGAGTTAGAAAGTCTATTAGTATTTTAATAATAATTGATCTCTTATAAACTTGTTACTATGATTATAGATAGGGTCTTGTTTCTCTCCTTATTATTCCTTCTCTTCTTGTCCAAGTTTGTGCTTGGCTTAGAGAAATTGATGATGCAAAGCAAAAACATGAATTTGCACTTGCACTGGCAAAAAAGCTGGTAAATAAAGAGAGTGATTGGAGTCATTACTCAGAAGGCAAATGCTTAGATTCCACTTCAAAAAACTCAAACATGAAGACAAAGTTAAAGAACCCACTTGTTCACGCAACGGAGAATGGCATCATTGGGTTAGTTAAGGAGATTTTAGAAATATTCCCAGATGCTGCATATAGCTTTGACAAGAATGGAAAGAACATACTGCACATAGTTGTTGAGCAGAAAAATAGAGTTCTATATGACTACTTGAAGAAAAATGTTGATCACAAGGATGTGATGTTGATAATGATGGGAACACTGTATTGCATCTGGCGGCCAACGTGGGAACCGGTCCTAAAGTTGTTCATGGACACTTGAACCAGATGACGTGGGATGTATGTTGGTTTAAGGTACGATTAAATGTATTTAGTTTAGGAAAACAATATTTGTTACCAGATAAATTTCATCATTTTTTATTATTATTTTAGGCAAACTCTCTATTATAATTTTTTGTTTTTAAAAGGAGTCGAGCTCTTAAGAGTACCCCTTGCACATGCAGTCCCTCATTCAATATGAACTAGATAACTTTTTAATAATGCACACCCTATAGTACCCTAGCAAATCGACACCAATAATAAGGAACCAAATCCCTTGCCACTTTTTGTCTTGTCTCTCTATCCCAAAGCCCCTCTACTATATAGGATTAGAGTCAAAGAGAGATAAATCGTATGGTATAGAAAAAATTTAGGAGGGGACAGAAGAAAGTGAGATAAGAGGCTCCTCAAACCAATAATAAGAATGGGAAAATCTTAGTTGTTATATGAGAACACTTCCTAGTAACTTGTTGTTCAATAGTTCAACCGTTGAAAAGTTTAGGGTCATCATAATTGGACATATTACTGGAGAGAAGCCAATCCCTAGTAGTATAATGGAAAAATTACATCCTTAGGCCCTAACCAAAACTTCAAACTAATATATATTCAGTTTACAGCCAATGTACCCTAGCAAATCAATACTAATAACAAGGAACCATATCCTCTATTCCACTTGTTAAAGATCCACACCATGTGAAGGTGGTTTTTTGGAAGTCAAGGATGGAGGCTATGGGTGTTTTTTTTTTTCCTTTTTTTTTTTTTCTTTTTTTCAACTTAGGGTGGTTGTGTATTAAGCTTGCCATTTATGTTTATGGTTGATGGTTGGCAAGCAAATGTTGAACTTTGGTGCTCCCGTTTGTGTATAAAATGGGAAGAGCTATGAGCTTAGATCATTACAAAGAGAAAGAAGGAAACACAGAGTGTAATCTGTGAGTGAGAGTGCTATAGAGAGAGAGAGAGTGAGATGTGAGTGTTGTAAACTCCCTCCGGGAAAAATTGTATAGTGGGTTTCTCCTCCGTGGACGTAAGCTAATTTCAAACCACGTAAATTTCTTGTCTTTTTTTTGTGTGTGATTAATTTCTGAGTGTGTCTAATCCTAACAAGTGGTATCAAAGACTCGTTGGTCGATTTTCAGAAAAACAGAGTGTGTTTTTCAGAAACTTCCATAAAACAAGTTGCTCGAAACTCAATTTTAAGTATACTGGGAAGAAGCTCTCGACAAAAGGAGTCCATAACTGCAAAGTAGAGCCCAAGACGAAGCTCCATGCGCCGATTACAGTACCGGCGCGTCACCTCAGTCGCATTCACATGCGGCGGAAGGAAGAAGGAAAGTGTTATGCACGTCATTGCCATACGTCAGCGACACGTTAGTGCCATGTGTCTGCCACGTCATCAACACGTCAGTGCCACGTGTCTGACACATCAGCGCCACGTGTCTACCACGTCATCGACGCGTGTCTGCCTCGTATCTGCCAAGTCAAGAATTAAGTTGGCAGTCAACCCACCGGGTTGACTCGACTAGACCCAGAAGTAGAGGGATTATCTGGTGCTATGTGGCTAAGGTACATCCGTAGATCTGAACTGTCGAACTTATCTTGGCTAGATCTGAGTCATTGGAAGTCCGATTTTGGTAATCCAATAGTTGTTTCTAACTATTTGGAGCATTCCGGAGAGATCTGTATGATCAGATTTTTGATTCAGAATTTCTATAAAAAGTAAGAAGACGATGAAAGAATCTACTTTAACTTCAGGATCCATGATTAAGTTAAATCCTTCCAATTATGCAATCTGGAAGTTGTGGATGGAAGACATCCTATATTATAAAGATTTGTTTGACCCTATTGCTCTAAAAGGAGTTAAACTGAAAGAAGTGAAGGATGAAGACTGGATAAAGATGAATCGGAAGACTGTCGGTTGTATTAGACAATGGATAGACCACAATGTTAGAAGGAATGTACCAGTCAAAGACCGCCCGAAACAAGGCATTGGTGATGAGAAGGCTTGTAAATCTGAAGTTGAAGAATGGTGTGTTTGTCGCCGAGCACACCAGTGAATTCAAGAATCTGGTGAATCAACTTGCAACCGTCAAGATGCCCTTGGATGATGAAATGTAAGTCGTACTACTGCTCAGTTCTTTACCGGATAATTGGGAGACGTTGGTGGTTTCTCTTAGCAATTCTATACCCGAGGGGAAGCTGACTATAAGCATGGTTACAGACGCCATGTACAATGAAGAGACAATGAGGAAATACATATGAGATAATCAATCCTATGCTCTTGTCACAGAAGATAGAGGCAGAGACAAAGATAGAGGAAGAGGAAGAGGAAGAAGCAAGAGCAGAGGCAGATAGAACAACATGGGTAAATCCAAAGACAGTAAAAGTCAACTTTAGCTTCACTTGCTTTCACTGTGGCTAAGAGGGTCACATAAAGAGGAACTGCCCAAACCCGAAAGATAAAGGCCAAAACAGTAAGTCAAAGGGAGATGAGAACATGACAGCCACAAAAACTGATGAAATACTTCTTGCAGTTGGTGAAGAGGAAGATTGCCTTTACGTGGCTGACCACAGCTATACAGAGTGGGTGATAGACACAACTACATCCTATCACGCCATTTCCCACAGAGAACTCTTTAGCTCGTACAACGCTGGAGATCTTGGCACTGTTCGAATGGGGAATTCTAACTATTCAAAGATTGTGGGTATTGGAGACATTAGTATTCAGACTAATGTCAGACAAAAGCTGGTTCTCAAAGATATGAGGCATGTTCCAGATTTGCGCCTCAGTCTTATCTCTGGAAGCGTCCTGGACCGACAGGGCTATACAAATACATTCGGAAATGGCTGTTGGAAGCTAACAGAAGGAGCTTTGACAATCGCCAGAGGAGAGATGTCTTCAACATTGTACAAGACTCAAACGAAGATCTCTTTGGGAAGTCTTAATGCAGTAGAAGACAAGGAGTCACCAGACTTATGGCATAGAAAACTGGCTCACATGAGCGAGAAGAGATTACATCTATTGGCAAAACAATCCAAGATACCCTTATCCAAAAGGAGTGTCCTGAAGCCATGTGATCATTGCCTTTATGGCAAGCAGCATCGAGTATCATTCAGTTCAACGAGCAAGAGAAAAATAGAAGTGCTCAATATGGTATACTCTGATGTTTATGGCCCAATCGAAGTGGAGTCACTTGGTGGTCGCAAGTATTTTCTGACCTTCATTGATGATACATCAAGGAAGTTGTGGGTGTATTTCCTACAGACGAAGGATGAGGTATTCCAGCATTTTCAAGAGTTCTATGCAATGGTGGAAAGAGAGACTGGGAAGAAGTTGAAGTGTCTTCGCACAGACAATGGTGTCGAGTACACTTCCAATGCTTTTGAAGCATATTGTGCTAGTAGAGGTATCTGGCATGAGATAGCAGTTCCCGGTACCCCATAACACAATGGTGTGGCAGAGAGAATGAACCATACTATTGTTGAAAGAGTTAGATGTATGCTCATAATGGCAAAGTTGCCAAAGTCATTTTGGGCTGAAGCCACCCGTACAGCCTGTTATCTCATCAACAAGTCGCCTTAGTCCCGTTGAATTTTGCGATACCTGAGGAAGTTTGGTTCGGAAAAAAAGTATCATATTCTCATTTGAGAGTCTTCAGGTGTAAGGCATTCGCACACATCTCCAAGGAAAACAGATAGAAGCTTGATGACAAGTCGACTCCATGCATATTTTGGGCTATTCAGACGCAACATTTGGGTACAAGTTGTGGGACCCAGTGAACAAGAAGATGCTCAGGAGTTGAGATGTTGTGTTCCAGGAAGACCAAACAGTAGCAGATTTTGAGAAGTCTGCAAAGTCTAGAGATGTCATCACTATAGACTTGTTCCCATCTCCCGAGCCATCACAAAATGCTAGATATGATAATATGCAACAAGAAGTGCTAGAGTTGCAGGATCCTATGCCAGAAATTTAGGATCAGGAGAAAAGAGATGAGGACCCAGATGAAGAGGGTGTTGAGTAGAGGGAGCAACCCCCTTAACCAGAGGCAACTAGGCCTCAGTTGCGAAGATCTAGAAGAGCTGTTGTTCCATCAACCAAATATCCCGCTTCTCAGTATATTCTGATTACTGGTGAGGGGGAGCTTGAGAATTTTTCGGAAGAAAAGAGTCATACAGAGAAAGATTGTTGGATGCAAGCCATGAAGGAGGAGATGAGTTCTTTGTAAAAGAACCATACTTATGAGCTTATTTCACTTCCAAAGGGCAGGAAGGCATTGAAAAACAAATGGATGTATGAGTTAAAGAAAGATGGCAATGGTAAAATATTGCAGCATAAAGCTCACTTGGTGGTCAAAGTTTTTGGGCAGAAGAAGGGAATTGATTTTGATGAGATCTTCTCTCCAATTGTGAAGATGACTTCCATTCGAGTAGCTCTGGGATTAGCAGCTCACTTGAATCTGGAAGTAGAACAGATGGATGTCAAGACTGCCTTTCTCCATGGTGATTTGGAGGAAGAGATCTATATGGAGCAACTAGAAGGATTTGAAGTTAAAGGGAAACATAATCTAGTTTGCAAACTGAAGAAGAGTCTCTATGGCCTGAAGCAGGCACCGAGACAATGGTACAAGAAGTTTGATTCATTCATGGTGGATCACGAGTACACAAGAATGGTAGCAGACTAGTGTGTATATTTCTGAAGGTTTTCGGATGAAAACTTCGTTATCCTACTATTGTATGTCGATGATATGCTGATCATCGGACATGATACTATTATGATCAACAAGTTGAAAAAGGACTTGTCGCAGTATTTTGACATGAAGAATTTAGGCCCAGTACAGCAAATTTTGGGCATGAAGATTGTTCGTGACAGAAAAGCCAAGAAGATATGGCTGTCACAGGAGAAATATGTTGAACGGGTGATTGAAAGGTTCAACATGAAAGATGCCAAGCCAGTTAGCACACCACTGGCCAACCATTTCAAGGTGACAAAGCGTTCGTGTCCCATGACCAGCTCTGAAAGGAAAGAAATGGGGGCAATCCCTTATTCCTCTATAGTAGGAAGTTTGATGTATGCAATGGTGTGTACCTGGCCAAATATAGCTCACGCAGTTGGCATTATGAGCAGATTCCTCACCAATCCAGGAAAGAAGCATTGGGAGGCAATTAAGTGGATTCTGAGGTACCTTAAGAGTACATATAAAATGTGTTTGTGCTTTGGATGAGCTAAACTAGTCTTGGAAGGCTTTACTGTTTCAGATATGACAGACAATCTTGATGGAAGGAAATCTACATCAGGATTTCTATATACTTTTATAAGGGGACTGTGTCTTGGTAGTCCAAGCTGCAGAAGTGTGTTGCTTTATCCACAACCGAGGCAAAGTATATTGCCGCAGTGGAGGCTGGGAAAGAAATGTTGTGGTTAAAGTAGTTTTTCTAAGAACTGGGACTAACGCAGGAAAAGTTCACGGTACATTGTGATAGCCAGAGTGCCATAGACCTGAGCAAGAATTCTATGTACCATTCTCGCACAAAGTACATCGATGTTCGGTATCATTGGATACGCGAAGTGATGGAAAAACAGTTATTGAAATTGGTCAAGATCCACACAGATAAGAATCCAGCTGACATGCTTACAAAGGTGGTCTTGAGAGACAAACTCAAAGTTCGAAGTGAGCAGGGACATTGCTGGGATGGACTTCCAATAAGGATCCTATTCCCCATAGGTGTGGAGGGGGAGAATTGTTAAAGATCCACACCATGTGAAGGTGGTTTTTTGAAAGTCAAGAATGGAGACTACAAAAGGTTTTTTTTTTTTTCAACTTAGGTTGGTTGTGTATTAAGCTTGCCATTTATGTTTATGGTTTATGGTTGATGGTTGGCAAGCAAATGTTGAACTTTGGTGCTCCCGTTTGTGTATAAAATGGGAAGACTTGTGAGCTCAGATCATCAAAAAGAGAAAGAAGGAAACACAAAGTGTAATCTGTGAGTGAGAGTGCTATAGAGAGAGAGAGTGAGGTGTGAGTATTGTAAACCCCCTCCAGAAAAAACTCTATAGTGGATATCTCTTCCGTGGATGTAAGCTATTGCCAAACCACGTAAGTTTCTTGTCAATTTTCTTTGTGTGATTGATTTTTGGGTGTGTTTAATCCTAACACCACTGTCCTTTGTAACTTTGTCCCCAAAGCCCCTCATTGATCATGATTAAAGTTAAAGAGATATATTGTATGGTAGAGAAAATATTTGGGACAAGGGAACAAAAGGGAGTACGATAGAGGCTCCTCAGTCCCATGCTAAGAATGGGAAAGTTCTAGTTGTAGTAAGAGAACAACGTCATTCCAGTAACTTAATGTTCAATTGTGAGAGAAGTTGGGGCCTATCACAATTGCACGTGTTGTTACCAGAGAGAAGCCAACCCCTAATAATATAATGAAGAAGTTGCATCCTTAGGCCATAAAACTTTAAACTAACATATTTTTGACTTGTTCTATATTCTTTTCTTCCATAGAGTGTGTGGTACGACACTCCTCCACACTTTTTGTATCATGAAAACTCCAATGGAATGATAGCAAAAGAACTATTACGAGACAAGGCCGAGAAAGCTTTCAAAGATATGAACAACGGCCTCATGCTTGTTACCGCTCTCATTGGCATAGTCAATTATGCGGCACTCTTCACTCTTCTCGGAGGTTACGATCAAGACAACCAAAGCAAAACCTATGGCAAGCCCATTTTCCTTATCCGGAAGGATACGCAGGATGATACTGTGAAGTTCTTGTGGTACATATCTATTGCCCTATTTTCTTCCCTATTTGCCTTGGTCGCCATGCTTTCAATTCAGGTGTCACGATTTCGTAGCAACGATTTCTACATAGCCTTGCCATTCAAATATATTGTTGCAACGATTTCTACAGGTTCACAGGTTCGCAGTTCTATCACAACAACAATATATATGAATGGCAAGGCAATGTAAAAATCGTTGCTACGAAATCACGACAACTGAATTGAAAGCATGGCGACCAAGGCAAATAGGGAAGAAAATAGGGCAATAGGTATGTACCACAAGAACTTCACAGTATCATCTTGTGTATCCTTCCGGATAAGGAGAACAGGCTCGCCATAGGTTTTGCTTTGGTTGTCTTGATCGTAACCTCCGGGAAGAGTGAAGAGTGCCGCATAATTGACCGTGCCAATGAGAGCGGCAACAAGCATGAGGCCATTGTTCATATCTTTGAAAGCTTTCTCGGCCTTGTCTCGTAGGTCTATTTGGTTTATTTCAAACAGTTCTTTTGTTGTCATTCCATTAGAGTTTTCACGATACAAAAAGTGTGGAAGAGAGTCGAACCATACGCACTGTGGAAGAAAAGAAAAAAGAACAAGTCGAATATATGTTAGTTTAACGTTTTATGGCTTAAGGATGCAACTTCTTTATTATATTATTAGGGGTTGGCTTCTCTCCAGTAACAACACGTGCAATTGTGATGGGCCCCAACTTCTGTCACAATTGAACATCAAGTTACTAGAAAGACGCTGTTCTCTTACTACAACTAGTACTTTCCCGTTCTTAGCATGGGAATAAGGATCCTCTATCGTAATCTCTTTTGTTCCTTTGTCCCAAATATTTTCTCTACCATACAATATTTTCTCTACCATACAATATATCTCTCATGATCAATGAGGGGCTTTGGGGACAAAGTTACAAAGGACAGTGGAATGGAGGATATGGTTCCTTGTTATTGGTATTGATTTGCTAGGGTACATTGGCTGTAAACTGAATATATATTAGTTTGAAGTTTTGGTTGGGACCCAAGGATGTAAATTTTCCATTATACTACTAGGGGTTGGCTTCTCTCTAGTAACATGTCCAATTATGATGACCCTAAACTTTTCAACAGTTGAATTGTTGAACAACGAGTTAATAGGAAGTGTTCTCATATAACAACTAAGATTTTCCCATTCTTATTATTGGGTTGAGGAACCTCTTATCTCACTTTCTTCTGTCTCCTCCTAATTTTTTTCTCTACTATACGATTTATCTCTCTTTGACTCTAATCCTATATAGTAGAGGGGCTTTGGGACAGAGAGACAAGACAAAAAGCGGCAAAGGATTTGGTTCCTCATTATTGGTGTCGATTTGTTAGGGTACCATAGGGTGTGCATTATTAAAAAGTTATCTAGTTCGTGTTGAATGAGGGACTGCATGTGCAAGGGGTACTCTTAAGAGCTCGACACCTTTTAGAAACAAAAAATTATAATAGAGAGTTTGCCTAAAATAATAATAAAATCGATGAAATTTATCTGGTAACAAATATTGTTTTCCTAAACTAAATACATTTAATTGTACCTTAAACCAACATACATCCCACGTCATCTAGTTCAAGTGTCCAAGAACAACTTTAGGACTAGTTCCCATGTTGGCCGCCAGATGCAATATAGTGTTCCCATCATTATCATCATCCAACAACATCCCATCCTTGTGATCAACATTTTTCTTCAAGTAGTCATATAGAACTCTATCTTTCTACTCAACAACTATGTGCAGTATGTTCTTTCCATTCTTGTCAAAGCTATATGCAGCATCTAGGAATATTTCTAAAATCTCCTTAACTAACTCAATGATGCCATTCTCCGTTGCGTGAACAAGTGCGTTCTTTAACTTTGTCTTCTTGTTTGAGTTTTTTGAAGTGGAATCTAAGCATTTTCCTTCTGAGTAATGACTGCAATCACTCTCTTTATTTACCAGCTTTTTTGCCAGTGTGAGTGCAAATTCATGTTTTTGCTTTGCATCATCAATTTCTCTAAGCTAAGCACAAACTTGGAGAAAAAAGAGAAGGAATAATAAGGAGAGAAACAAGACCCTATCTATAATCATAGTAACAAGTTTATAAGAGATCAATTATTATTAAAATACTAATAGACTTTCTAACTCAAATAAGAAATCTGGTGTTTTTGAGCAAATGTCATAATAAATCCAGGAGCCACATAAAATGGGGGTAAGAGTAAAGAGCATATAATAATTTTATCATAATTAAAGAGTAAGAGCAACCAACCTCTGAGAATCCTTTTGAATCTGAACCCTGTGGTATGAAATAACTAATTAGGTGAATGAAAAACAAAGGTGAACATAGAAAAATAAACTAGGGATTAAAAAACAAACTCCTCTTGAAAATGCAACATGTATGTAATCATATATATATGACTTGTAAAGCCACATTTATTGATCACTATATATATCACCAATGAATTTCATTTTTTTTTTCACTTCTTGTTTACGTGGGATCAACACGATAAATGTCATATTCAATGTGGGAGATGAAAAAACTGGGCATAGAGTATTTTTTTTTTTCATAGTAGAAAACAAACAAAACAAAAATCGAACCTGGGATTAATTCACTACAACAAAATTGAATTTTTATGGCTTGTAATGCATGCCGTAAAAACTCTTTCACGGCGTGCACACAAATGTCATCATATGACATGCCATGGAAAGTTGAGTATCATTTACGGCATGCAGGTAAAGTTGTAAAAAGTAATAAATTAAAATATAATTTTTTACGACATTTTTGTCATGTCATAAATCATCATACTTTTGATGGCATAATTTTATATGTCGTAGAAGGTTATTTTTAATATATTTATGGCATACTTTGTATGTTGTATATAATATTTTACGGCATTTTCGTACATGTCATAAATTATCACATTTTTCACGACTTAATTTTGTATGTCGTAGAATGTCATTTTTAATATATTTATGACATACTTTGTATGCAGTATATAATATTTTACGACATTTTTTTGCATGTCATAAATCATTACACTTTTCATGACATCAAAGCACTTCATTAAGCATATAGCTATGATAGAATTCCAACAATTAAAGAAATGAGGAGTAGATAAAAATGTTCTAAAAATACTATTTTCACTCACCGAAGTTGAAAGGTTGTCATGAGGAGTAGATCATCTACAACGATAATTGATTCAACATCATTACCAAAACTAAATCGGGCGTTCTTTTGACCTTTGATATAGGAAATGCAATACTAGAAAATATATCAATGCATCAATACATTAGTTAAAGTTGAAGAAACTGATGCAATGTAAAATATGTAATTTTCTTCTTACTCAAATTATAACATTGAAACATGAAATTTCCTGGCCTCAGACTTTTATGCTTGCTGCCTGGAAATTCATCAAGATTTCTGCTAACTTCAATTGAAAATCAGCCATTGATACACAAGCAATAAGCTCAAAGTTGATAATGCAATGGGCTGAAAATCAAAGTTTATAAAGTCCCAAAAATATGCTGAGAAAAATCAACCAAGAATTATTCCCCATCCATATAATCTGTCATAAGTTCATGATGGAAAAATTTTGGGCAATATTCACAAAATCTTGGTGAATTCGGTTTCAAACAGACGGTTTGTCCAAAATATAGATATATTATATATAGATGAATTATTACAATATACAATTCTATCACCATATATGAAGCATGGATACTCCAAAAATGAAGCTATACTCGTACTAGGTACATATTTGGTACATGTACGGATTGGGTACAACTGCATGTATACAAGGTATGAGAAATACATATTCACTTCGACAAAAAATTATTGTTGGGTGCAGCTCGGGTATGAAGAGGGTTAAATGTAATTTTCTTAAAACTGTAAGGATACTAGAATAAACATATTGTGTCTATTTCTAAATAAAACAAAATGAACGGTATATCTTTATACACAAATAGTGGTCTTTCAGAACCACAAGTTCAAAACAATTGTTCAAGTTGACATAATAATATTCAATGCAAAAAAATGAGGCTCCATTGAAAGATGAGTTATGGAAATAAGAAAACCTGCATTATTGCACTAAAAAAGGAGCTCTCAACAATTGTATCACCTGTTCTTTCCAGATTTAACCTCACTTCCAAGTTAGAGCCATATTCCTTGACAAAAGTACATCCAACATAAGCACCACAAGTTAACTAAGCTAAATTGTGAGATCAGGAACTAGGATTTTGTAGCCCAATTTCATTGAGGCATCTACTTCACCTCCAATACATGGCTCTTTCCTAGGTTCATTTTTTAAGCCAGCTAACCACAAAGAACACCATGTTTGCATTATCACCAAATTGGTCAAATATTTTAACATTTGATATGTCCTTTCCATGCTATGTTCTACCACGACCTGTTTGTCCCACCACCAAACCCTTGTCATAATTGGGGTTATGCATCAGAGTCATTCATGTGTTTTAGAAGTATGACATTTGACGTTCAATGTGAGGAAATAGAAATGAAAACTAGAAGATATGAAGCACCTCTCAGTAAAGTCTTTATCTGAGAAATCTTCTCCAAGCCTATTTGAAGGTTGGCCCATGACAATCTTGTAGCCACATAGGCTATTGGTTGCATTAGGAGTGTGTAACCCTGTTCCGTATTATGTTAATTAATCTTAATTGTGATTGTGATTATGTGTTTGATATGATTTTGGGTGCCATTTATATGAATATATGTGGTTTTGAATTTCTACCTATTCACCGTAGGAAAACTTGTTTGACCTTCTGCTTTGGAAATTAAATTGAAGGCGTTATGGGCCACAGAAACCGAAATTGACTACGCCATTGTGATTGGCGTAAGCTTTAGAGCCTACGGTGAAATTTTATTGAAAATTGATTCGGATTAGATTAAATAGATTAAATTAATGGAATGGTGCTCAATTACTTAATATTAAAGAAGAGTGATTAGAGGAGCTTATTTAAATGGGCCATTTTCCACTCAATACTTCTTTTGGTATTCCTTTGGCTGAGATTACCTCAAGGAAAAAGGAGAGAGGGTCGGCTAGAGAGGGAAAGAGGAGGAATTGTATAGTTTGGCTCAAGGTTTGTGAGATTTGAAAGCTAGGCTCAAGGATTAACTTCAATTGTGAAGATTAAAGCTCCTAGGTGAGTAGTCAACCCTTAATTCATAAGTTTGAGCTTGTGATTTTGTGAATTCAAGATTAAATGGTGAGTTAGATCATGAGTTGTGTTGATGTTGATGAGATATGTTCATGCATGCAGTGAATTGCTATCAATTGCCATGAGTTTGCATAATCTAACATGTAGTATGCCAATTATGCAAGATTGGGAGTTTGATCATACATGCAAGCATGGTTTTGTTGAGTTTCATGAGAATAGACACCATTTGCATCATTTGAAATGAAATTGAAGTCAAAAATTGGCATGCATGTTTGAATATTGAAGATATGGAGCTCATATGAGGTTTGAAAGCATGAGCCATGATTATACAAAAATGTTGATTGATTTTGAAGAATTGAACCATGATTTTGAGCAATTGACCTCATCTTGCTTGTATACTCATGATATACGTTGTATTTGCATGTTTTGGAACCAAAATTATGGGTTTTGAACCTTGGGAGGTCGAATTTGAGCTCAAGAACAAGTTCTGGAAAACCCAGAATTCATGATGTCTGCTCGAGCGGGAAAATCGCCGCTTGAGCGTAAAATGCGAGCTCCCAGTATTTCTGTAGACATGATGTTTGCTCGAGCGGGGAAGTTCACGCTCGAGCGGGGAGCCATATAGTGAGGCTTTCAGCTCAAGCGCCCGACTTCACGCTCGAGAGTAAAAATGATGTAACCAGTACTTTTGTAGACCTCATGGGTCCGCTCGAGCGGGGAAGTCCACGCTCGAGCGGGGACCCCTGTTTCTGAAATTTTGTAAATGCATTCTGTGTTTCGTTTTCCGTTCTCTTTCACTTCTAAGCACTCTTAGGCATGCATTCAACATTGTAAATGAGTCAAAAGGATAAGAATGAAGCCTAAAAAGGAATATGTGAATTAAGAACGGATTGAATTGTTTGTGACCCATTGTGTTCATGGAATGTGTAGGGTCGAGCTCTAGGGCAAATCATTCAGTCGATCACTGTGAGTAATATATTAATAAAGATATCTGAAATATGTTATTTGTCCAATTGCTTACTTCTATGTAAGTCTTATAAGTTCGTTAATTTGAATGGTGGACAATGTTTGCTATGCCAAATGAATGGGCCAGAGGCCAGTTTGACATGAAAGTATGAATGGGCCAAAGGCCAGTTTGACATGAAAGTATGAATGGGCAAAGGCCAGTTTGACATGAATGAATGAATGGGCCAAAGGCCAGTTTGACATGAAAGTATGAATGGGTCAAAGGCCAGTTTGACATGAAAGTATAAATGGGCCAAAGGCCAGTTTGACATGAATGGATTGGGCCCGAGGCCGTCCGATGTGTTTGGAACCGCAGTTACTTGACCTACATATGTATATATGTATGTATTAGATAGAAACATGAATTGGGCCTAAGGCCGTCTGATGTATATTGTTCCAATGTATCTTCTTTATTTGATATTATTCACTGGGCTTTCGCTCACGCTCATTCATGTGTTTGTAGGTGAGCCAAGAGAGGTCCAAACCTAGCCTCCGTGAAGTTTGTGTGGAACAACCAAGGTTTTGAAGAGTCAGGCCATACCTCTCACGCACGAGACTTGTCTTTGCCTTTTGCTATCCTGTTTTATTTTGTCATGTTGGCAAGGGCTTTGGATACGTTTGTATATAGTTTTGATTGGCTGACCTAGATTTGAATGATCCTATTTGTACAGAACTTTATGTTACTGTATTTTCTAATGTGAGTTATTAACATGTATATGAATGGATTGTTATGATGTGCCATGTAAACACAGCTCTATGGACAAAGTTTTAAATTTTGCTTCTGTTTGGCCCCTTTACTCTGATGAGTTATGTTTGGTTTGGTTTGAGGCCGTAGATAATCTTAGGATTGCTGGCCGGTTATGTCCTTAACCCATGGGGGCGGGTTCGGGTCATGACAAGGAGTCTACAAGAATAAATGGAAAAGCATAGATCAGAAATAAATTGGATGAAAAAGAAGAAAAAAAAAAACAAATTAGGAAATAAAAAGCTACTTACTTTATGATCTAAATGATGAAAGATGTACAACAAACACTCAATGAAAGTAAAGTTTATCTCCTCAACCTTCCTCCGAACCATGTGTTTCTGAAAGGAAAACCAGAAGGAGAAATGTAAACAAAAAGTCCCTGAAATGTCTCTAAACACACAAGAATAATTAGTAGCATGTAACTGACTTCTGAAGAGAAGTTGTGGCCTTATAACCAACAACTTTGTTAATGAAAAAATCGCTAAACAAAAAGAAAAGTTGCATACAAGTTATCTTACTGAAAAATTGAAAAATGGAACACATCTAGTTGTTATCGACAAAAAAATAACTCACTAATTCTCCATGATTTTTATCACAACATAAAATATATGCATATACATTTAAATGCCTTCCACAGCATATAATTCCTGCAAGACACAATTTTATTTTGAGGAATCAAAAGCAAAAGCAAAAAGCAAAATTGGCCCAGCAAAGAAAAATTGGCCGAAAACTTGATGATTTGAAAACTAGATGAGAAATAATGGAAACCCATGAATCAAAAACTCTACAGATAAGGAGAACCAGTCAAGCCCAATACGCATTCGGTTGATGAATTGTCTTCTCCATGGTTTGTTTCTCCATGAATAGAGCATTTCGATGTTGTTTTGCTTGCACACCCTCTGGAACAAGCTGAAACAAAATAGAATGAAGTGAAACACAGCACACAGGGAAATCTTGAAAGGCAAACACAGTTGTGATAGCAGTGTTGCAGTAATTTAGAATGTAAAACTATATTCCACTGTATACAGATGAAAGGTGCTATATGTAATGATAGTTTATATTTAATTTTGTGAAGAAAAAAAATAAAGGCAATAGATTCATCTGGTTTTGTGAGCACACAATTTAAAAATTAAACTGTTATTTCATAATTTTTAACCAGAAACATGACCCACATACTAAAAACCTTAGTGTATGACCTGACAAACACCGGCAATTTTTTCCTCTTTTTCCAAAAATTGAGATTAACATCAGACACTCAGATTTATGTGATAACTGTAGGCTTCTCCCTTCCAGTGAAGTCCTTGAGCTTTGATACAGACAGCGCTAGATCTAACACCGCGACCAAGTAAAACATTAAATATAATAACATAAGTAAGCTTATCAAAATGACAAATGAACTAACCTATTAATGGTTTTAGTGCAGTTTGGGCGTCCATGTCATGTTTAGAGACATCGGGCTCAAACTGTTCAATGTACATTCTAACAGTAGCACCAGCTGAACCAGTTCCCTGCAAATTCAAAACTTCGTTATTTCTACCATAGTGGTATACATCATGTTCAAAATAAAAAAATGATAATAACAATATATAAAAGTAGTAGTAGTAGTAGTAGTAGTAGTTCAGTGTAAAAAGTAAAAGACAAAAAGGACAGAATGGAAAACAAAAGACAAATTAATCAATTTATGCATACCGATAAATGAAATATTATCCTTGATGCATCACTGAAAACAAACCGAACACCTTGCTTCGATCCCACAATTCTGTTTACCTGTGTGAATGTATAAGATCTGAGTCAGAGCAATCCAGAGAGAAGTGTCTTAAGGCTTCATCTCGCTGAAGGAAACCACTACTTAAAAAGGGTGGTAATCATGTGAGGTGCTTCAACTTACAGGATCAGTATATGCGAAATCATTTGCAAATTGAAGGACATAACTTGAAAGGTTGGGATAGATTCACAAAAATTGACTTCAAACTTACCATACTTATCACCTGGCTTGCTCTTAGAAACCAAATCTCTAAGATAATCTATCATTTTGTTTGCTCCTTCAGATTCACATTCTTGAATACAGAGTTAGTGTCACAATATTGCACCACTCAGGCAATGCAAAAATTCCAGTTTAGACTTTCAAGTTTCAAACAAATAACAAAGTTTCAGAATACTACAAAACAATTCAAAATACATCATAGACTAAAGTTTACTTCATAATCATATCTGGAAAAGAAGTTTTTTCCATAAGAGGCCCAGTACTCCTTTACAACATCAGAGACGGGCACCAATTTCTCCCCAGGTTTTTTGTCCTTGTTTTGATATGCAATTATTTAAAGCCAAGCCAACATAGCCCTGTCAATTGGAAATGTTGAATCGTTCCACAAGGATTATGAAAATTTATGAGAGACGACCTAGACATATGTTATAGATCAGTGAAGAAAATTTAAACTACAGATCAGTGAAGAAGAATAGATTAATCAGGTTAGGATATGGTGAAGTTAAGAAAATAATCATAAATTAGAAACCATATATATATATATATATACATATATGTAATGCAATGTAGTTTACCTGTTCGACGAAACGGATGGGTGCGTCTTGAGAGGTCTCTACAAAAGCTCTTTGTTGCGTTTGAAACGTTCCAAGTTCAGACTATTGATGCTTTGGGCATCTCAGCATATATATCTATATATATATATATTCCAGAATTGATGTTTTCTTCTTCATGATTCCCAAAGATATAAAGCACAACAAAATTACAAACAATACATCAAAACAAAGAATCTGAGGCAACATTAAGATTTACAGATGATAGCATTGAACGATAAAACAAAGAATCTGAGGCAACATTAAGATTTATCAGCACAATACATCAAAATGTATACAAATGCATCACATACGTGACCTATATACGCATACATATAGAGAGAGAAAGAGAGTGTAGTGAGAGACCTGAGTGAATCTTCCTCCGATCAGTCCTAGAAACTCACAAAGAAAATCAAATCTGTGGCTCAAAATCTAAATCGAACTCCCAGTGTATACATTAAATAATTTTTTTTTCTTTTTAAATTCAAATAATTTTCATGTACTTACAAGAAAAATATTTTTTAATTTTCTAAAAAAATCACTAAATTCAAAAAAATATAAAATTTAATATTTTACGACATGAAATGTGTATGTTGTTTTAAGTGCAAATATTTTATAACATATTTTTATATGCCATGAAAATATTCATTTTTTATGGCATACTTTTGCAGGTCATAAAAAAATCGGATTGAATTTTTTTTTTAAAGAAGTTTTCATGACATTCATTAGCATGTCGTGTAAAGTTATAATATTTTACAATATGAAATGTATGTCATCTTAAGTGCAAATATTTTACGACATATTTTTGTAAGTTGTGAAAACATATATTTTTTACAACATGCTTTTGTATCCATAAATATATAAAATAAATATATGAATTAACGACTTACATGGTATGGATGGTGTTATTGACAAAACATTAGTGACTATCAAAAAAAAAAAAATAAAAAAAAATCCTAGAATGTACTATTTACGACATGCATTTAATGCATGCCATAAACATAATGTTGTAAATAGTTAGTTTTGTTGTAGTGATTTTGTTGCAAAATGCCCTAAGTTGGAGACATTATGTCCATTTTGATGTTGATTTTCCTCATCGCCAGCATGTTTCCACCCATAAACCATCGATGGAATACCTGCTTAATAATATACAAAGACACCATCTAAAATTTCTTTTGATGTACTCTCTGAGCTAGGAAAGCATGGATACGTAACACGTCATGATACAGATATGGACATAACACGACATGGACATATCGATACGTAATTTAAAAAAAATGTAGGACAAGACAAATGGAAGACAACCGTAAAATATATAATTTTATATATTTATACTATGTTATAGAAATAATTATTATCTATATCATATATATATGTGTGAATATTTAAATGAAAACAGTAATTTTAAAGTCTAAAGGAGGAGAATAAATATAAATTTATATTGTTTTTATTTTATCATAGAATTTCAAGTTATTTTATTTAAACTTGTAATATGTTTTATGTGTCTAAGTGTTGGAAAGTGTCCAAAGAGTGTCATATCGATGTCAGACACGACATGCTACCTTCTTAGAAGTGTCCATACTTCTTAGTCTCCAAGTATTTTTCAAATCAAATCAAGGAGCAAAAAATTTTATAGACAGGAGACAGGACTCGTTTTTGTTGGATAGTTGGTGACAAACAATCTATCTCATTAAATGTATATTGTGATTTCTTTATTTACAGAAAAGACTATTAATATATAGTAATGGTAGGACTTACAAAAGTATATGAAAATTGCAATAAGCTGGAGGGGAATGAAAGGCCTACTGCCCAAATTGACCAAGGGATAAGGTGAGCCATTGTTAAAGGACAAGGGTTTTGTGGCTAGCAGATCCAAGGGAGTCCTTCCTTTGCCATCATACTTGTGAGCAAGTTTAGGGAATGTTTCCAATATGCTCATAGCAAGACCTAGTTCACACAAAAAATATATATATTAAATTCAATTATTTAGTTATTTGATTAGTAGTTTGCCTTTAGATAAATAAAGGGTTAATTATACAAATAGTCTCTCAAATATGCATTTTGTAACATTTTAATCCCTAGTATTAGTAGCACTGTTCAAAATCAGTAATAGAAGGGGTATTTTTAGCATTTTACCAAAAAAGATTAATGAAGAAAATGCAAAAAAAAAAAAAAAAAAAAAAAAAAATGCATATTTAAAAAATTTAAATCATGTGTGTATTTGATCATTTTAGTTTTGTTAGTGCTTCATGTAAAATTCAAAAACTAAGAGAATTGCTAGGTATTCAGAATTTATGCACAAAAAAATATAAATTCATTATAAGTGTAAGTGGTCTCATACAGAGTAAAATCACATCCGACATTATTTTTTTAAATAAATTAATGAGTGCTAGTTTTGAGTGGCCAAATTTTCTAATCATACATGAACAACTATGTGGGTAGATGGAGTTATAAATCCAATGCAAATTCAACTTTCGATTCACTCGTGGTGCTAGATAGAAATGAGAATTCTAACAATGTCGAACCATAGAAATGTAAATGTTTGCGTTTGAGAAACTTCTGGTCTAGTAAGTTCGTAAAACTCACTAGGATAAGGGGTATTATTCGATAAACGTAATGAGGGAAGCTCCAATTGAAAAATATTTTGAATTCATTGAAAAATAAGAAAAGTGAGCTCACCAAAATATTCTCCCATAGCAGCATGAAAAACAGTGGAACCATCAATGCTTGCCATCACACTATGATCACTGTGAATTCTTCCATCTTCGATGAGATGATCGAAGACATCCTTCTTTCCACACGAAGCCGCAGCGAATAGAGGAGTCTCTTCTGAATTATTGCTCACCATAACCAAATCTCTCTCATACTTCAACAACATCTCCACAACTTTTTTATGACCAAACCTCGCAGCCTCATGCAGCATCGTGTTGCTTTTTTTATTTCCTAGTGAAGTGAAAATAAATAATAAAGTTATCCGTCGCTCAAGTAGTTAAGATTTTTCGATGAGTTACTAGTTAATATGATATTAGAATAGATAATAAATTTTATAATTAGAAATTTAAACCTCATTATCTACTCAACGATTAAATAACTTAGATTTTCTCCAATAAGTGGATTGGACCATTGAGTTTTGTCTGTGGGGGCACCCAATAAAATTATTTGGTACAATTTATGAAGGTTTTTTTTTATTTATAAATTTAAAAATTAGTTTAAATAAGTTGAAGAATTGAAAAAAATTATTATTTAAAAGTTGGAGGAGAGGTATTTTTAGTTTGTCGTTTCTGATTATCCGCTTTTCAACTTGCTAGAAGTACACAAAACAAGCCATTCAATAATCAATTGTGCTCATTGTGTAGAATTTCTATTAAAAAAAATTCCAAATTGATCTAAAAATAATAGGATATAATTTTTGTCATCCTTATAAAGACAACACAATTATATGGTTACGGTTAATAGATTAATTTGATTTTTATTTTTTTATTTTGTATTTTTTAATAGATGATCTACATAAGAGATATAAATAGAGAATATAGATAGAACGATGAAACAGAATTTGAAACAACATTAAAGATAATCAATACAATATTAATCCCAATTGTTCACAACGTATCCATACATATATATATATATATATAGAGAGAGAGAGAGAGAGAGAGAGAGAGAGAGACAGAGAGAGAGAATCGTACTCTGAATTCCCCAAAATCAGAGCTTTTTGGACTTGCAATTCAGTAACGATTGAACTGTATTATTGTATACGTACATACATAGATTGATGAGAGATATATATCTATGATGGGTTCAATGTCAAAACGTACTGAGTCGAACCGGATATCGAGTCAATCCAGAACGGTTTAAGGGCATGTTTGGATTTTTGCCAAGCCCTAATTTCAAGGCCCCGTTTGTTTTTAGTGATAGAAGGAAGGGGATTGATAGTAAGGGGATTAATAGTGAGGGGATTTGTAAGGACCCACATTTATGGCTTAGTCATGATCATGTGCATTCGCATGTTTTTGTCTTGTTAAGTTAACATGTATGAATCTTGCCTTGTTTTGTATGTATATGATTTGCCTAAGTGTATATGTATGCTTTGTTCCTCCCTTGCTGTGTCAAGCCTAAGTTATGTTAAGCCTAGATCATTTCCAAGCCGAGGTCATTCTAAGCCTAGAACTACTTTGCCCGACCTCCACCTTTGTCCTGGCATATTGGCCGAGATGATTATCATCTGGGCCGAGGTGTGTATCGCCGAGGCCGAGATGTGTATTATCTAGGCCGAGATGTCATCTTTGTACCGAGGTGATCTTGTCCTGGAGTGGTATGACCTAGACCGAGGTGTGGCACATCTAGGCCGAGATATGGCACAGCTTAGTCAAGTGTTGTCCTCCTAGCCGAGATCATTGTTACCTTAGTTGCCGAAGTCTTGCCCTTAGCCGGGGTGTGTCCTTAGCCGAGGTCATTGTCCTTTGTTTGCCGATGTCTTGTCCTTTGCCGATGTCATTCCTGGCCGGAGTGTTTGCTGTGTAGCTTGTTAGATACGCTTTGTCAGAACCTTGTCTTATCAATCAGTCACCTTTTTGAGGAGAACCAACCAGTTGCTGCCACGTGTCCGAGCTGAGTGTTATATCAGCCGGCAGAGAGAGAGAAATGCATCATTTGTTATGTTTATGTTTTGAAGAGTAGAGAGAGAAGCTCTAAGGGAGGGAGAGGCGTTTTAGAGAGAGAGTGGACTTCCAAGCTTGATTCCTTGAGATCCAACCGTTAGATCTGTGTTCTAAGGTTAGATTCTTGATCTGCTCGTGATGTTCTTGATGTTTATGTTATTGCATTGCATGATTGAATATGATTTGTAAGCCATGCATTGTTTTGAAGTTCGGTTTTAGAGAGAAGAAAATGATGTTCATGTGTTCTTGAAGAAAAGCCATGTTTAGATCCGAAGGTTCATGTCAAGAGTTATGTTTTCATGTTTGTTTTCATATGATCTTTGAGTATGGGTGCCCAGGTCCATGTTTTCGAACTCATAGCATGAAACCCAGATTTTGAATAAAGGAAATGATGATTTTGGCATTCATGTTCTTCATGTCCATGTTCATGTTCTTCATGTTCTTCACGGGTGGAAACCCAGATCTCCAGGCTTCGCTTCCCGAAGTGTAGCCGCCGAGATCATTCTTGCATGATCACTTGCACCTTAGTCTGTCTTGCATGAACCCCGGCATGCAGTGCACGCCGAAGCTTAGGTGGCCACACCTCGGCAAAGACCTGGTTGGTACCCAGCATGTCTCCTTGACATGTAAAGCAGTGTTTTGACTTCCAGCATGTTTTCCCGAGATCATTTGCATGCATGTAAGACTTGTTTTAAGAAGTATGTTCAGTAGACCTTGCCATGTATTTGTAGGACTTGGACCTTTGCCTTGATCCCGACGTCCCAAGGACTAGGTGAGTGGTATTCTTAATAAAGTTATGTTCTAAAGATTTGTTAAAGCTTTGCTTGTTTTAGAAAAGTATTTGTTAAGCATGAATGATTGATCCCTGTTTTGTATACGTTATGCCAAGAATGCTTTGTACAAGTTATGTTATGTATGTTTTGTTAAGATCTCGACTACCGACGGTTTATGAACGGGTAGATATGTCTTGTTACTATCGACGGTCTATGAACGGATAGTCCCCACTGACGGTCTAGGAACGAGTGGATTTGCCATCGACGGTCTGGGAACGGATGGATATGTTCTGTTTGGAGGGTGACGACCCCAAGTATGTGTTTTGATTTAAGTCATGCCAAGTACATGTTTTGTATAAGTTTTGCCGATGTACATGATTTGAACATGATATGATATGCATGTATGTTTTGAAGGATCTCCCCCACCGAAGGTCTTTGAACGGGTGGATATGTTTTGATACAAGTTATGTTATATGTATTGTTTTGATAAGAATCTCGGCAATCATTCATGTAAACCCCTTTATTACTTGTACCATTCACTGAGTTTCCAGACTCACCCTCTCTATATATATATGTAGGTTCCAAGCAAGAAGTCGGCTACGCCGAGATGTGTGTTTTGTGCCGATGTTTTGTATGCATGTTAGGTCGGCATTGAGGATGTCGGCAACCTTGAAGATTATGTTTTGACCTTGTAATTCATGTATTTGATTATGTCGGCTGAGAAGCCTTTTGTTAAGATGTATTGTATGTATTTGGTTTATGTTGTAATCAAGTTGTAAGACTTTAATTAAAGATGTATGCCATTCCATTGAATCTATGCACAGCTCTTATGGACTATTTAGATGAAAATATTGCTTCCGCACATGTTAGCCCCATATGTATACTCTGATTGTGTGTGATCTTTTGTAAGAGGCCTTTGGTAATCTCGGATTACTGGCCATCATGGCACCAAACTACTAGGGGCGGTTTGGGGTCGTGACAGGATTGTTAGTGAGGGGATTAGTAAAATTGTTTGTTTGATAACCAATGGAGTAGTAATAGTTCCTGTTTCTTTTGAGAGATAGGGATGTGATTAACCATGTGAAATTCCACAAATAACCTTATTGCATATTATTAAATTTGGACTTATACCAAGTAAAGAATAAAAAAATTTTTACTCAATATTATTCTTCTTCTTTTTTTTTTATTTTTATTAATATTAAAGAATCTAATTATCAACAAATTTATTTATTCAATGTTTTTTAAATTTTTTTTTTATAATATTAATGAGTCCAATAGCAAAACAAATTTGCCACCCAAATAGTAGATTTGCACCCCATTTGATACCTCATTTGATAGAAATTATAATAAATTTCACCGGGCATCATTTTAAATTGTAATAGATTATTTTACTCATGAGAAAATGCATATGTAAATGAGCCCATGATGTAGTATTGCAATCTTTGGAAGATAAAAACCATCAATTTCTACAACAACAGAAATACCACACAGAAAGTAACTTAATATGGAGTCTTTATAATAACTTGGGGATATATATCAACAGCTAAAAGAACAAGATTGATATAAAGGCCAAATAAATCACTGTAATGTGCAATTCAATAGAATAAACTTGACTTTAAACATTGACTACCTGAGAAATTCTTGCACATCACAGTAAGGACTCTGTCCGTGATTATGTTCATAAAACATAATACATAAAAGCAAACTTTCAGTAAGTCTAGCATTTCTTTGTGACAAATTTTTCCACAGCTAGACATTTTTTGGGGGAAAATCTGAATCCCTGATTCTATAATTAACAATTTGACCAAATTAATTTTGTGCCAAAAGTCTAATTGCCCAAAATAAGAAAAAGCCTCAATTCTTGACTCTGTAAAATACCCACATAGAACAGGTCAGCATTCTCAACAAATAGCAATAGTAAGTGCCCTACTGCATAACAACGATAATACATGAACTGCAAATTTTCTGCTACCAAGTTACAAAAACCAGCCCAACATAGGAGTAACATTTACTCAACAAAAAGACCATCATAAAGTATTGCAGCAGCAGAAACTACCTAAACTATAATATTTACGCATCACATAATATATTACAAGTCATGTGGGAAACAAAAAGACCATTATACAGTACATGTCACATTTAAATATGACCTTTCAATAGCAAAGAAACCCACTCCATCTTGTCATTCTCATCTAAACTAAAAAACAAGCCAACTTTGTCTTCATCTTTCACTATCATAGATGCTGCCATCAATCTTTGGGTATTACTCATTGGCAACTTCAGAAGTTCTGCATTAACCAACCTCCTCTGTTGGGATAGGTCATGTGAATATCCTGTCCTATGAGCAATCTCCACCACCGTAGTATTAGTATTCTCAATGAATGGTCCAAGATTTTTAGCCATCTCTGATAGTTCAGTGGGAATCCCCTTAATAGGTCGAGCCCGCTTTTTCCCAGTTTTAGTAGAGTCAGCACGGTTGGGAACATTACCTGCAGTAGACATTGAGTAATCCGTATCACCCATGTTCATACTAAACTGTTCAACAAGAGACTGTTCTCCTTCTTCTGTAGTTGCATTTGCATCCTCTTTTTCCATGGCTGCAACTGCATCAGCAGGATCCTCAGCCAGTTCACCAGTCGCCCTATCCTTCCCAAATAGAATAACCCAATCTTCAGAGAATGGGAATGGCCTATTTCGCATCCCTTTTGCATCTGGCACCCTCTACACAAGTGATTATCTAATTATTAAAAAGAACAAATTGATTTATAAGTATATAGACATACAAATAACAACATAAAAATGAGATTTACCCTGACATAGTTCTGCCATGCGTCGTCACTATCAACAAGCACCATCTTTTGTTCATCATCCCAACCAAAACCACTTATGTTTAACATATCTTGCAAAGTATTATATTGTTTCCTCCAAAATTTAATCTTCGAGTCGATGTGAGGACTGGCTCGAAGATCACTCCCAGGAAATGCACTTAAGATCTTCTTCTCACATTTATTGTAGAAGCTTGCCCTAAATTGATTATTATCAAGCTTCCACCTAGGATTACTTGCTATTACATCTTGCATGGTTGTAATGAGGAATACTTCCTCACGGTGATTCCAAAACCTTTGAGGTTTCCCCTTCTTACGAGAACTAGTGGTACCTGTGTCATCCATACCCATATATATGTATATCATAAGTTTAAATCATAACACACATGTCAATCATAAATAACAAATCAACTTACACAACATTTGTTACAAATACCACACAAAAACTAAACAAATAAGGTTTAAATTACATGGCATAATAAACTCTCACTATTACATAAAAATCATCATACAACACTAATTTATTAACCTCTGCTTGCTTGCCATTCATTAAACATTTGGGTTGCCAAGGCAGTTCTCCATTCACTCCATTGATTAGATGCTTCAACAACATCAATCATTTTATCTCCTAATTCAGTAGCTGGAGGAGGAGGATTCATTTCCTCATTCTCATCATCATCAAGATCCATAGGCATTTCACGTTGTATGCGATTGTGGAGAAGGCAACATGCAGTGATAATACGAAATTGAGTCTTGATTGGAAAGTAAGAATAAGTCCTCAATATTGCCCACCTCATTTAAGTAGTCCAAAACACCTTTCAATGACGTTACAAGCAGAAGAGTGCCTCATGTTAAAAAACTCTTGTGGAGTTGTTGGGGCACCCCCTTCTCTCCATGTGGAAAGATGGTAACGTTGTCCTCTATATGGTGCAAGAAAACCCTCCCCATTTATGTAACCCGCATCTACGAGATAGTAGTGGCCTGTAATTATGTAAGATGGTTTCACTATGTATATAACAAAGTAATTGTTTAATATAGATATAGTGTACTTATATATATAACAATATATAATTATCATACCAGTAGGGACTTTTAACCCATTGGGTCTACTGACAGCATCTCTAAGTACCCTAGAGTCAGAAGCAGATCCTTCCCATCCAGGCAAGACACATATGGATTGCATGTCTTGGGAGCACACACCCAATACATTTGTGGCAATTTCTCCCTTTCTTGTTCTATACCTTGGTTTGTCTATTGTAGAGGCAAGAACCTTAACATAGGTTCCATCTAAAGCACCAAGACAATTCTAAAAAAAAAATATTATAAAATTAATATAGGTAATACAAAAATATAATATGCTAATTAAGCGAAATTGTAAATATATTGTACCTGAAAACAACTCCACCTATCATCTGTACAATTAGCAGTTATCAGTTCAGGCTTCTTAAGGAGGAGACCATGGAGGCGCAACACAGCCTTCAGAACATTATTGAAGTGCTTACTAACTGTTTGACCACTCCGCATGAAATTAAATTTAATTTTGCGGTTCTTAGTGTAATGTGAAATCACATTCAAAAACATTGCTACTTGCTCCTCTAAACATGTGCAATCACTTGGCTATTTTGTAGTACATATTATGGAGTGGATTTGACTGATGTAGTCCAAATATTATTTTTTTAGAAGCAGCTTCATCTACATGTTGCTAATGTTGTAATGCCACAGAAATTTATCTCAGTTCTAAATGCATAATACAATTTTATTTTTATTTTTTAAAATTTTCCTTCAAGTAGCTTGGCTTCTTATTTGCAGTATATATTTTATGAGTGGATTCAATTGGATATAAGTTGGGTTATGAGGCAGTAGCTGATTTCTGAAATTTGAAGTTTCAATTGCTTTAAAAGAAAATATTAAAAGCCACAAGCTTTTTTTTTCTATCATTTTCGTTCCATTTAATTTTTTTCTCTCATTTTGATGATTGATTTTGATTTTCATAATCAGTATATCCTACAGGCCAACTGCATTCCCATTTACTTGAATTAATATTCTTGAAAAGGTTAAAGGATGCAGTTTTAAGTGATTGAAATTGAAAATAACATGATGATCGAGAATCAAGATATAATTTCCAATGACAAATGCAAACGCCAACGGCTTTTATTTTACATGGTTTGTATGTACAAATTTTTAATATATCAGAAACTTCATAAATGTTGAAATCAAAGAATATTAAAATAAAAATAAAAAAATAAAAAATAAAAAAAACCTACATGTATGCATCTCAAAATACAGATATATATAGCTAACATAATCAACATTTTGTCAAACAAATCCTCCTGTACAAAAATCTCATTAGAGATGGCAATTTGAAACCGGCCCGACGGGGATCCCCGATCCCGACCCCGATTTAAGCGGGTTTTCCCCGAAAAATACCCCCGCGGGGACGGGGATGGTATTTAAAATTTAATCCCCGAACAGATTCGGGCCAGGGACGGGGATCAGTGTTCAAGCCTCGGCCCCGCCCCGACCCCGACCCCGATCCCCGCCCCGTTTTCCCCGATATAAAATTACTGTTTTGCCCTTATATATATATATAACATATATAGGGTTTGGTTGATATATCACCAAACCAAACCGCAGCCTCTTCATTTCTCCTCCCTTCTCTCTCTCTCTCTCTCTCTCTCTCTCTCTCTCTTCTACCCTTCACTCTCGCACCTCTCCGCGAAGGCGATTCGCCTCCTCCGCCGTCTTCCTCCGCCGTTCGTCCTCCTCTGCCGTTCGTCCTCCGCCGTTCGTCCTCCTCCGACGCCGATGGTCCTAATCCGTCGTCCTCCTCCGCCGATCGTCCTCGTCCGTCGTCCTCCTCCCCCGATCGTCCTCCACCGACACAGGTCTTGTTTTGAAACAGATTTTGGGTAGATCTGTAACTGATATGTATGTATGTATAGTGAACTGTAACAGATATGGGTAGATCTGTAACTGATATGTATGTATGTATGTATGTATAGATCTGTAACTGATATGTAGATCTGTAACCTCTCCGATGAACTTTTTTTTTTTTTTGAACTGTAACAGATCTGTGTAAGTGAATTTTTTTTATTTTTTTGAACGAATTTTTTGATTTTTGATCTGGTGGTGGTGATGATGTTGTTTTTTGATCTGTTGATGAGGATCGGGGAATTTCGGGGTCGGGGAAACCCGATCCCCGTTGGGGACGGGGATCGGGACTCTGATTGGTTCCCCGTCGGGGATCGGGGCCGGGGACGGGGAAATTTTGGCCATCGGGGATCGGGGACGGGGAGGGTGATCCCCGGCCCCGCCCCGCCCCGTTGCCATTCCTAAATCTCATCCTTAGAAGCAAAACTTCCTTATCTGTTTCACATGCGCAAACAATTGAACTATTGTTTACAGATTATTTTATGAAAACGTAGATGAAAAATTGACAATGTTCCTTAAAAAAAACGATGATACACTATTTTACAAATCAAAACAAGATCAAATTAACAAAACAAAGATTAAAAAGAAAAAAGAAAATAAACCACAAAAAAGATTTACAAATCAAAGATTACAAATCATAAACCACCCAAAAAAAAAAAAAAAACAGGGTATAATTTGGGCTAGAGAATCTGATAGCGGGATTAACAAAAAATAAAAAATTACCGACGTAGCAGATGCTCAGCTGAATCTAGAGAGCTGGCTGTATTGAGATCAAAAATCTGATGTGAGAGAGCTTGCAGTACGAGATTGAAAATCTGAAGAAGAAGAAGTGCTTCTCTTGCCTATCTCTTTTGCTGCTGCTGCTGCTGCTTTGATGAGTTAGGGCTAGGGCAACAATGTAACACCCTTAAAATAAACCCATAATATATACAATAGTGACATGCATTGACATAAGAGAATAAAAAATTCTTCCATTCATCAGAGTATTCTTACTAAAAGACATTACATGTAATAACGAAAGTAAATGCCCTACGGGTTTACAGCTTTCCAAGCCAACACTTGGACACAAAAAGTGAGTACTAACTCAACTACAGATTAAGCCCTTGGCTTGAATTTACATGTAATATCAAAATAACAAAATAACTAAAAAGAGTCTTCAACTCCAAATCCTCCCAAGCTAAGTCCTTGGAGGTAGCATATCACCTGGACTTGAAAATGATGTTCCCATATAGGGTGAGCAACATCCCAGCAGAGATATACTAAACCAAATATAAGTAATGACTAAAGTAATAGCATTCGATAGATGGTTAACACTTATAAATCAATTGCATCATAATACAGTTTCATGACAATTATGTCCATGATACGTTTCACTTTCCGTTATTTATCCAACTTTCCATTTATACAAACATGGCTCAGGGCCAAACAATAAAATGAGACTACATCTTATATTAATATTACCTCCAATATCAACAATTCAAATGAGGCTAAGGCTCATACTAAAACACTTTCATAAATCAATAAGTACACATATTTACTGTACTAGTGGAGTCCATCCCCTTTCTCCTCCCAAACAGGTTTGAGAGTCCATCCCCTATCTTCATTCAAACCATGGAGTATACCCTATATCTCCTCCCAAACAATATGCATATACAATGTATTTAACACTTGTCATATACAATATTCAATCAATACACGTATTTGCTGTATTAATTTAACCACCATATTCAATGACTTATTCAATGTGATTAGTTTCAGTTTTTCCTAATCAACATGCAATGTCTACAACAATCATGGCTATCCTCCAGCGATAGCCCAAAGTAGTTATTTCTAAACAGAAAATAAATGCATCAACAAATATAATCTCAACATTTTCATAGATGAGTGATTAAATTATCCAACTACACCATTTAATCTCATAATTCCCCAATTTCATGAATTAAACTTAATTCCACATTTTCCCAAAATTAATTATACAAATTAATTTATTACAACAATTAGGGCTTTTCCCCATTTCCTCAACAATCAACCCTAAGCTTCAATTTTCTCTATTTGACACTATCAATGTCATTTTTCATGTCTTACAAACACATGAAGTTTAATATATGAAAAACCCCCTTTTTTGTCAAATTACAAATCAAACCGTACTTTTTCCAAAATTACCAAACAACACCAACATATCAAAATGACCAAAACTTATGACAAAACCCATAAGATGGAGTAGGTGTAGACACCCCATTTTTGACCGACCTTAAGACTCAGACGTCACCGATTGAGCGCTCGGTGATGTTGCATATTGTGCTCGTTCAGAAGTCTCAGAGTCGCGGCCGTGCGCCCTACCTCCGGACTTCCGAACCCTCTTCTGTGCCTTGCCTTGGTTTGCGAACCAGACTCAGTTTTCTCTGTTTTCTTTCCCAAGGGGAGGGAAAGGTCCCGTAGACCATCTCTCAGTGGCCGTGGGCTACATTTCGTGGCCGTAGGCCATTTTGCCCATTTCGGAGCCCGGTTCCTGGTTTTCGGAACCGTCAGGCCGTGTGCCTCGGTTCGGGACCACCCAACCATCTCCGATTCCTCCGGTTTCTGGCATGCATCTCATTTACTCCCTTTCGAGGGACACTGGGGTCTTAGATACCCACTTCGCAGCCAAACACCACTTTCAGTGCTTAACGGCCGGTTTTCGGGACCCCGAACTGCGTGTTTTGGCCCCCGAGCATTCGTTTTGCATCGGTTTTTGTTCATTTTTGGCAGGTACCTCTGTTTTATCATAAGGAAGGTCACTGGAGGGTGGGAGGCCAGCAATTGTCCAAGCAACCAGTTATGCTCCTCCGGCGCCCCCCGGCGCCCGTTTTTCTCACTTTCGGGCTAATGTTGAACACCCTAGGGCCATTTTCTTCGAGCCAAAACTACATATTTGTGTTGTACACACATGGGAGGACCCTAAAAACACATGGCCGGCCAGTAACTCTCATTGACCCTTTTGAACCCCTTCTAAAAGTGGCATGTTGTCTCTCCTGTTTCAGAGTTGCCAGATTCCAACCACAGGGCCTTGTTGTACACACTTGGGAGGACACCAACCTTTGGTGGCCGGCCAGAAATTTTCACTTTCCATTTTTGCCCTTGGCCGGCCGGCCACCTCCAATAAAGGTGGCTAGCCGGCCTGCTTCCTTGGGATGTGTGCATTCTAGCTGTGCTTTGATTTTCCCCCAAAAATATCTCATCCGGGGGACCCCTTTGGAGGGAAATAAGAGCTCATTTCCCTCCACTTTTGCAAAGATTCCTCTCTCCCTCTCTTGCACACATTGGTGTCCTCCCAACTCAAGAGAAGAAGCTACATGGATTGATTGGGGCATATACATAGAGACAACTCCATTTTCTTCAAGTTTGAGTGCCATTTCTTCATCATCTCCAAGCCCTATCATCACAACTCCATTCCAGCAGCTAGGAGAGCTTTCCAGCAGCTAGGAGGCATCTATTCTTCAAGCAAAAGGGAGTCAAGACTTGTCTACAAGGGTAAGGCTCCATTTCTCTCTTTTACAGCACTTTCTTGCCTCATTTCTTAAGCCTATTTGATTATTGTTTTGGGCTCCGACCAGAACTGAAAGGGGCCTTATTTTGATCTTTTATTCATGTTTGTTCAAGGGCTCAACCCTGTTTGAGCCCTCCATCTTGCACTTGTTTGAATGTCCTCTTATATGCCATTATTTTGCATTGAATATTTGGCCTATGTGTGATTTGATTTGGAGTATCTCATGAACTGATATTGTGCTTATTTTGAGCCCCTCTTCAACATTTAAGAAGGGCTTAACCTTGTTTTCATGCTCCATATGCCACTTGCTTTGAATCCATGTTTTACCCTTGTTTTTGCATGCTTCATCTAGCTTATGAGTGATCTGTTTTCGAGCATGATGTAAACTGTGAGTGGGCCTATTTTGAGCCCCTATTCAACATTGAAGAAGGGCTCAACCCTTTTTGGCCTCTGTATCATGCACTTGCTTCATAATCTCTCATATTTACCGTAAATTTGCATGATTTGTTTGGTCTACATGTAGTCTGTTTTGGAGCATGTCATGAACTGTGAGTAAGCTTATTTTGTGTCCCTCTACAACATTATAGAAGGGATCAACCTTGTTGGGGGCCTCCATGTTGTGCTTTCCATTATATCCCTCCTTGGCCCCCATTTTTGCATGCTTTTTAGGCCTATATAGCTTCTGTTTTCGGCCATCATCAGTACTGAAAATATCCATATTTTGGCCTTCTTGTCATGTTTTGTTAAGGGTCCAAGGCTGTTTGATGAATGTAAGGCATACTTCATGTTCTAGCCTTTGTTGGCTTCATTCTTGCATAACATTTTTAGCAAGTTTTCATAGTGATTTGAGGGTTGTCATAAACTGTAAATGTTCATATTTTTAGTCCCTCATCAGTGTTGTAGAAGGAAATTTTTCAGTTTGAGCATCGCATACATCACTTGCTTCAATACCCCTCTCTTGGCCCCCATTTTTGCATGCCATTGTTGTCCTATCTATGCTCACTATTTCGCCATGTTTTGTACTGTAAAAAAATGCTATTTTGGGGCTGCCTTGCTACTGTTTTGCATGTCACATACCAATTATGCATGTTTAGTATGGCTGTAGGCCATTTCGGGTGCTTAATATCGCATTTCGGGACCATCCCGTGCATTTGGTGCCATTTCCCCACCTTTCGGGACTGTTTTGCATCATTTGTGAGTGCTGAAATTCCATTTGCATGTTTGCATATCATTTTCCATGTCATTTCATGCCTTAGGGCCATTGCCTCGGTTTGCGTACCTGCGTGCACGCATTTCGAGGCAGCTCATGTTCATCCATCGGCCTCTTATGTGAGTGTGGCTGAGGCTCACTCATGTTAGTATAAGTCCATTTTGCATTCTATATCTCATTTTAGTCCTATTGCATTCTGTATGCCATTTTCTCAGTTTGCGTGCCCATGGGCACGTATTTCGAGACATCTCATTTTAGTCTCATTGTATATCATATTTCAGGCCGTTTCATGCCTTTATGCCATTGCCTCGGTTTGCGTGCCCGTGTGCACGCATTTTGAGGCACTTCACTTTTATCCGACGGCCTCTTATGTGAGGGTGGCTGAGGCCCTCTCATGTTAGTGTAAGCCCAATTTGCATTGTGTATGCCATTTCCTGCCTTAAAATCATCGCCTCGGTTTGCGCGCCCGCGTGCACGCATTTCGAGGCATCTCATTTTCATAGCATTGTGCATGCTAGGATTGTATTTTAGTTGCATTCATGCATATCATGCATATTGCATCGTGTTCGGGATAGGAGTTAGCTCGGCACGGGAAACGAGGCACATTCCGTACTCCGAGCGACAGAACGGGTCTCAATTCCCAAGTCACCGACACTCCGGATTACCCATGATGGAGTTAGGTTTTGTTGTAGCATTCATATGCATTCATCCTATATTGAGTTGTGCAATTCGGCTCCTCGGCCATCATGCATCGATATGCGTGATTGGTGGCACGAGGATCGAGGCATGCATATATTTGTGAAATACATTGCTATGCCCCTTTCCTGCTCTCTGTTGCAGCAAAATGAAGAATCAGTAACTTTTCGGAGTCTAGCACGCATTTCGAGAAACATTGCAAACAGAGGCTAATTGGGACATCTCAGTGGATTTCCGCGCAAGACAGCCCAACATGCATCATTTCATTATCCGGAGTGGAGTCAAGGCAGCCCTTGGCTTGCATGCCAGTTTACAGTTTTTCTTATTTAATTTGATAATTAATTAGGAATTTGTATATTTATTTCGGACTGTATTATTCTTTTATTTCGGACTGTATTATTATTTATTCGGACCCTCTGTGCGAGGGCATAATTGTAATAAGTGTGGGTGAGTGTGATGTATGTCTTCCAACCCCCACTTCTTTCTTCCCTTTTATTTACCCGCTTATGATGGTTAGATATAGGGCATATTTCAATTAGCATACAGTATGACAGCATGTTTGCATCATTCATCTGTTTTGCATGCACCGGGCTCGGCGCATCATACAAACTGCATTTGTATTTTAATTCCAAATTGAATACGTGTTAGTTGTAGCATTTCATATGCCATGTTTAGAATAGCCGAGCCTGCTATAGTCGCATCTTTGCATGTGTTGCATTAGGCATTTCTGTATATTTAAGATCATGCATTGATTTCTAATCGGTTTTTTGTTTTGGCTTGGAGTACTCGGTAAGTTTTATGCTTTAGCATCCTTGCATGCGTGTGAGTGACTGCCATGAAAAGCATGCTTACCATGAGGCTAAATGCTTATGTGATATACCTGCTTGAATGCCTGTGGGTGAAGGTTAGGGTTATTTGAATTGGGACAATGCATTGATTGTTTGTTTTAAGCCCACTAGATAGTGGCAAAATCATATTTTCTAAGCCCACCTGAGGGTGGCAAATCCACGTCTTAGCCTACTTGCGGGTAGCACCATCAAACCATTTTTAAACAAACAGACATGAAATGTTTTGTTCCAATTCAGGTGATTCAGTCTATACTTGTATGCTGTGCGCATCACATAGAAACCTAGGCTAATAACCGGAATAAGAACTCACAATGTTTTCAAAAACAGATATCATGGTTAGTAGAGGCCGGTCTTTGACCGAGCGAGCGGGGGTGCTCACGAAGTAACCTTCCCCAATCGTACCCAAGTTCCCGAGCCGAGGCAACTTTGGTGATGACGGACACGTGGCCTTTTGGCACCGAGTCAGGGTTTCCTAAATTTCCCATTTTTTAAATATTTAGGTGGCGACTCTGTATCTGGCAAAGCAGTCCATGTTTGGCACTTCTTTCAAAAAATCTGTTTTCTCAAAACGATTTGCCGGATTTGGACTCTTTGGTTCAAGATTAAGAACCGTGACATTCGAATCCTTCGAACTGTAGTGACCCAATATCGAACCAGAACGGGGGGGACTCGCACCCCCTTCCCCCGGGATGCGTTCGGGGACGTCTACAGTAGGGTATCCCTACCTCGAAGTGAAGAACTCAAATGGAGAAGATGACCAGAACCCAAAGTGCTCCAAATCCACTATTGTTCAGATTAAAAGGAAGCCCTCGCGACCCTCTACCTCTCTTACAAAGAACTTAAGGTAGAAACACACTCTAAGTAGATCAATCCCTAGAGAGAAGATATGTAGAGAGAGAGAGAGAGAGAGAGAGAGAGAAAGAGAACGGTTCTAGGGTCTTGAAATAAAAAAAGGAGATGAAAAAGTGAACTTTTCCCCGCTGCTGCCTACTGATATAACACAGGCTCGCTCGAGCGAAGGATTGGTCGCTCGAGCGACCAGACACAAAGAATCCTCGCTCGAGCGTAGAAAGCCTCGCTCGAGCCAACAATACGAAGCCTCAGGTATGCAACCCAGAAGTACGCTCGAGCGCAAGAATGCTCACTCGAGCGAAGGAACCCAAAACATATACCTCGCTCGCTCGAGCCAAGAAACATAGCTCTCAGGTCAGAATGAGACGCAGACGCACGCTCGAGCGCAAGACTTCTCGCTCGAGCCACTAGACATAAGAACTCAACTCTCGCTCGAGCGAAGGAACCCAGGCTCGAGCGAAGGATCTAAAACACAGATCTCACTCGAGCGACAAAAGTCTCGCTTGAGTGAAGAACCAAAATTCTGGGCAGCAACCATTTGCTCCCAATCACTCCCAACCTGAAACAAACCTGCCCATCACATCGTATAACTCAAATATAAAGTATTGAAGGACAGAAACAAGATAAAAACAACAATCAACATCCACGGAAACAAGTTCGGATCACTGTACACAAAGGGGTAAAACCCGGGATCGCTACAACCTCCCCCCCTTAAAGAATTTCGTCCCCGAAATTAAGCACAAGTTTTCAAAACAGGTTTTTTCTCAATTTTAGGCAATATTTCATTTCACCATTAAACAACTTGACCCATTACCGGTCATTTCATCTCTTATCAAGAGGCATCTCACAATTTATATTACAATGTGCATCATCAACATGCATTTCTTCTAAGTCCAACCATTTCCAACATACATGATTCACAATTCCATATCATGTTCAATGTTCATGATACATTTCTATTTCTACAATATATTCAACATATGCACTGTTACATTAAACTTCCATTTTGAGGCAAGTTTCAAAATACTTCTGTAAACCGAAACATGTACAATGTTTTACAACTTAAGACATACACAATGCTCTTAAGGTTTATCAATACAGTAAAATATACAATACATGCTCAAACATTCACAAATAGATCCGGATATTTCTCTTGGACCTCCAACTCACGTTCCCAAGTGGCGTCTTCCACTCCGTGATGTTTCCACAAAACCTTAACCAAGGGAATGGTCTTGCCTCGCAAGACTTGATCCCGCCTATCCAAGACCCGAACCGGCCTCTCCTCATACGAGGCATCCTCGTCAACCTCTAAGTCAGTCCAATCCAACACATGCAATGGATCCGGCTCGTACTTCCAAAGCATACTAACATGAAACACATCATGTACTCCGGACAACTGCGGCGGCAAAGCTACACGGTAAGCAACCTCGCCAATCTTCTCAAGGATCTCAAAAGGACCAATAAACTGAGGGGATAACTTCCCTCTCTTACCAAATCTCATTAATCCCCACCTAGGTGATATCTTTAGAAAGACATGATCACCCACCTTGTCACGACCCCATCCCGCCCCTAGTAGAATGGTGCCATGATGGCCAGTAATCCGAGATTACCAAAGGCCAACTTACAAGATTTACACACAATTAGAGTATACATATGGGGCTTACATGTGCGGAAATAGTAAATTTAAATCTAGTTAGTCCACAAGAGCTGTGCATAGATTAAATGAAATGGCATACATCTTATCATAGTCTTACAACTCGGGTACAAGTAAAATGAAATACAAATATTACATCTTGATCAAAAGGCTTCTCAAGCCGACATATACAAAAGAATTTAACTACAAAAGCTTAGAGTCCCCTAGCATGTACGGACTTGTGCTACAAATGCTTATAATCCCTTAGCACGTACGGACTTGTGCTGCAAATGCTTATAGTCCCTTAGCATGTACGGACTTGTGCTACAAATGCTTATAGTCCCTTAGCACGTACGGACTTGTGCTACAAATGCTTATAGTTCCTTAGCACGTATGGACTTGTGCTACAAATGCTTATAGTCCCTTAGCATGTACGGACTTGTCAAGAATGTTATCAAAACCAAAGCTAATACTTGATACACAAAATAAGGATAGTCATTCATGCTTAACAAATACTTTTCCAAAACAAGCAAGGCAAAGCTTTATCAAATGTCATAACATAGCTTTATTAAAAATACCACTCACATAGTTCTTCGAGTGTAGGGCTTAAGGCAAGAATCCAAGACCTACAATCACATAGCAAGGTCTACTGAATGCACTTTAAGAAGACAAAAAGAGGTGCTCTAGGATAAATATGAAATGCATTCTCAAAACAAGTGCCGCATGGATGCAAATGATCCCGACATTCTTTTCCAAAAACCAAGTCAAGACAAAGTAAAACATGCTGGGAGTTTAAACATTGTTTTACATCTCGGGAAAACATACTGGGTACCAACCAGGTCTTGGCCGAGGTGTGAACCCGACGACCACCTCCAGGAGATGAAGTCTAGAAATTCTGGGTTTTTCCTTGAAGATCATGAAGAGCAAAACATGAAGAATATGAATGCTAAAATCATAACTTCTTATTACAAAATCTAGGGTTTCATGCTACGAGTTCAGAAAACATGGACCTTGGTACCCATACTTTAAGATCTTATGAAAACAAACACAAAAACAAGGGTCTTGATGCAAACTTTCGGATCAAACAAGGCTTTTCTTCAAGAACACATGAATGTCACTTTCTCTTTCTAAAACCAAACTTTAAATCAATGCATGACTCATGAATCATGCAAGATCATGCAATGCAGCTAGATGAACAATGAGAACAACAATAGTAGATTAAGATTCTAACCTCAAGACACGAATCTAACGGCTTAAGGTGGGAAGATCAAGCTTGGAAATCTACTTCCTCTCTAAGAACTCTTCTACCTCTTCCTAGAGCTTCTCTGTCTTCTAGAACAAGATATAGAAATGATATGTTTTCTCTCTCACTGCCGGCTGATTTAGCCTTCTGCAGGGACACGTGGCACTACCGGATTGGTTCTCCTCAAAAAGGTGATAGAAAGACAAGACATGTGTAAGACAAAGTGTATACAACACGCTAGATGGCAAGGGCACTCCGGCAAGAAAAGACATCGACTAAGACAAGGCTTCGGCTTTGAAATGTTACAATGATCTCGGCTAAGAAGGTCGACGCTTGACTTAGCTGTGCCACACCTTGGCCTAGATGTGCCACACCTCGGTCTAGGTCATACCAATCCAAGAACAAGATCACTTTGGTTCAAAGACAACATCTCGGCCTAGATAATACACATCTCGGCCCAGATAGTGACATCTCGGCCAATATGCAAGGGTGAAGGTGGAGTTCAACCAAAATGGTTCCAAGGTTGTTGTAGGCGTAAAAGGTTCAAAGGTGGCCTAGGTTACACACGCCGAGCAAGAAACAAAGCATGCAAGCAACATTTAAGCAAAACAAGACAAGGTTTGTAATGCAACTTAACAAGACAAAAATCATATATATTTATATATATATATATCTATGTACATGCAAGCATTACTAAGATGATGTGAGGGTTGTTACACACCTCAAATACCAAAGGCCTCCTCCTACGGTCGGCATAACATTTCTGACGACTCTGGGCTGTAGCAAGCCTCCTATGGATAAGCTCAACTTTCTCCGTCGTTTCCCTCACCAACTCCGGGCCCAACAAAGGTGTATCACCCACCTTGGCCCAACAAACTGGAGACCTACACGGTCGGCCATACAAGGCCTCAAACGGTGCCATACCGATACTCGACTGAAAACTGTTGTTGTAGGCAAACTCCACCAAGGGAAAGTGCCTCTCCCACAACCCACTAAAGTCAAGAACACAACCTCGAAGCATATCCTCAAGGATCTGAATAGTACGCTCAGACTGTCCGTCAGTCTGAGAATGATAAGCCGTGCTAAAGGTCAACTTAGTGCCCAAGGCACTCTGCAAACTTTGCCATAACCTATCAGTAAAACGAGGATCTCTATCTGAGACGATTGTCATTGGGACCCCGTGCAACCTTACTATGTCCCGAATATACAAATCGGCAAGAAGATCTACCGAATCTCTGACGTGCATAGGGATAAAGTGCGCCGACTTAGTCAACCGGTCTACAACCACCCAAATAGCATCACTACCCCGTTGAGTCCTCGAAAGACCTACAACGAAGTCCAAAGTGACATGCTCCCACTTCCACTCGGCAATAGGCAAGGGTTGCAACAAACCCGCTGGCCTCTGATGCTCGGCCTTCACTTGCTGACAAGTAAGGCACTTAGACACGAAAGTTGCCACATCCCTCTTCATACCTCGCTACCTGAACTGGCGACCCAAATCACGATACATGTCAGTGCCTCCGGGATGCACCGTAAGGTGTGAATGGTGAAACTCTCGGAGTACTTCCTCTCGGCAAGACTTCAGCACAAACAAACGGTCTCGGTACCTCACACTCAAGTCGGGATACATCGTCAAACCCTTCTCAACCTTCCCACTGGAGATCTTCTCTCGAAGGGATTCTACCTCAAGGTCACCCCTCTGTGCCTCTAACACTCGAGTCATAAGTGCAGGCTGCGCAACAATAGAAAACAAGGCCGCAGCCTCATTGGATTTGCCCAGAAGCAAATCAAACTCCCCAAGTGCACCCAACATCTCCTACTCCCGGATGGCTATACAAGCAACATCACTAATGGTTTTCCTACTAAGGGCATCGGCCACAACATTGGCCTTTCCCGGGTGATAATGTAACTCGAAGTCGTAATCCTCAATAAACTCCATCCACCTCCTCTACCTCAAGTTCAAGTCCTTTTGAGTAAACAGATATTTTAGACTCTTATGATCCGTGAACACCTCGAATCTCTCACCATAAAGGTAGTGCCTCCAGATTTTCAAGGCAAAGATCACAGCTGCTAGCTCTAGGTCATGTGTAGGGTAATTCTTCTCGTGTATTTTCAACTGATGTGAGCCATAGGCTACCACTTTCCCCTCTTGCATCAACACACAACCCAAACCCTCTCGTGAGACATCACAATAAATAGCATAACCTAACCCTCTCTCCGGAATAATCAAAACCGGAGCAGTGGTCAATCTAACTTTCATCTTTTGAAACGACTTTTCACAAGTCTCATTCTATACAAACTTGACCCCTTTTCGCGTCAATCTAGTCAACGGCGAAGCTAGCCTGGAGAAATCTTTCACAAATCGACAGTAATACCCAGCTAATCCCAGAAAACTGCAGATCTCAAAAACACTCTTAGGCTGTGCCCAATCTTGCACTGCCTCAATCTTGGATGTATCAACAGACACCCCTTCCCCAGAAACCACATGGCCTAAGAACTTGACTTCTCCTAGCCAGAACTCACACTTCCCAAACTTGGCATACAGCCTATGGGCTCTAGGCAACTCAAGCACCACTCTCAAGTGTTCCTCGTGCTCCTCCTCAGAAGGTGAATAAATCAAAATGTCGTCCACGAAAACGACCACAAAACGATCTAAGAATTCCCGGAATATCCGGTTCATCAAATCCATAAACACTGCCGGTGCATTGGTGAGCCCAAAAGGCATCACCAGAAACTCATAATGGCCATACCGCGTACGGAATGCCGTCTTCGGAATATCCTCCTCCCTGACCCTTAACTGGTGATAGCCTGATCTCAAGTCTATCTTAGAGAAACAACGGGAACCCTTCAATTGATTGAACAGATCATCTATACGAGGCATAGGGTAGTTATTCTTGACCGTAGCTCGATTCAATTTTCGGTAATCGATACAAAGTCTCAAGGCACCATCTTTCTTTTTAGCAAAGAGGGTCGGTGCTCCCCACAGCAAAACACTAGGGCGAATATAGCCCTTATCTAGCAACTCCTGGAGTTGAATCTTCAACTCATCAACTCGGCTGGGGCAAAACAGTAAGGTGCCATAGAAATCGGCGCCGTGCTGGGCACTAGATCAATAAAGAACTCGATCTCTCGATGAGGTGGCAAACTAACAAGATCCTTGGGAAAGACGTTCGAGTACTCACAAACCACTCTCGGCAATACCGTCTGGGTCTCATCACACTCATTACTCATAAAGCTAGCGAGGAGACCACTAAGCTCACTCTGCCCTTGCAGATCATACACCGGTGGCAAAACACTACCAACCCAATCCCCCAAGAAATGGAAACGATCCCCGCTCAAGGTACATACAGTGACCCTCTGGTGGTAATAGTCAATAACAGCCCGGTATGACGATAACCAGTCCATACCCAAAATAACATCAAAACCCGACATAGGCATAACCACAAAAGGAAATGGAAGTCGGCGGTCAGCGACCTCTATGTCACAACCTCGACACCCTTGTTTCAAAATCAATTCACCCCCAACAGGTGATACAACACAAATAAAAGATGCTAACTGCGCCAACTCCAACCCCAAAACAGATGCAAATGCAACAGATATAAAAGAATGGGATGCTCCCGTATCAATCAACACATTAGCAACCAAGTTGCAAAACAAAAAGGTACCTCTCACAACAGATGGAGCCGGTACAAGATCCTACGCGGTAACAGCATACACGCGCCCTAAAGGTCTCTGATCTACTTGCTCACCCCTAGAAGCATAAGACTGCTGTGCAGACTGGGATGATGAAGCCCCCTGATTGGCCCTCAAGGCCTGAACTGATTGAGCTGGCTGATGGCTCTGAGTCTGCCTCAAACCAGATGCACCAGATGTGTCACTCAACTGCGGGCAAAACCTCTTCAGGTGCCCCGCCTGACCACACTGGTTACAAGAAAGCAGCTGGCTCCTGCCCTGACTCTGGCTCTGAGGTCGAGCCAAAGATGAAACTGCTTTCTACCATCCTCCCTTCTGCAGGCAAACTGGAGACTTGTGGCCCAGCTGACCACATTTGAAACAGGTAATGTCTCTCTAGCTGCCTTTCCCAGGACCTGCACTCGGTATTGGAAAGGTCGATCTAGCAAAACCACCCTGAGACTGCTGAAGGTTACAACCCCTCTGTCTTCTGCCATCACCTTGGCCATCCTGACTCCTCTTGGAGCCCCTCTGTCTCTCCTCCTCCTCCTGCATCATGATCTCCATATGGGCTGCAGCATCCACCAGACGCCCATACTCTCGGGTCATAGAACCCCCAACTCTCATCTTGAGGCCATGCCTCAACTTCTTCTCAAACTCAAGACAACGGTGTTCCTCAGACGCCACCAGCTCAGGTGCAAACCTGGATAAACTAGTAAATGCGGCCTCAAACTTGGCCACTGAAGAACTCAGCTGCTTAAGCTGGCAGAACTGATCCCTCAACCTCTCCCTGACAGTTGGAGACAGGAACTTCTCCTGGAAAGCATCTACAAAGGCCTCCCAAGTCCCTCCTATACGGCCCTTCGTGAACTTCCACCACTAACCCGTATCTCCCTTTAGCTGGAAAGATGCCAAGGTCACTTTCAACACCCCGTCTTTGATGCCAAGCATCTCAAACATCTTCGTTGTCTATTCGAGCCATTCATCCGCCTTAAGTGGCTCTTTTGGATCACCCACAAAACCGGAAGAACTCCTTCTTCAGAAAAGAAGGCCCTGCATTTGCAACATGAATCTGGGCTTGATTCTCAGCTCTGAGAATGCCCACGGATTCCTTGAATGCTCTTGCTATCTCACGGGCTAAGGCACCCATAGCTTGTTGACCTATTGGCTCGGCCATATTGGCCTGACCAACACCCTCTTGCTACTCCGGAATCTCATCCGGTATGGGCATCCCCTACCTACCACGCCTACTACGTCCTCGTCCTGACATCCTAATAAAGGTAACAAAGACGTTAGCACATTAATAAATGTGCCGAAGCTATAACATTCGCGTCCTAATGCATTGGACAACAATAATTCACTCCACGTAAGCACATCATCACATAAGCACCTACGAATTTCATTCCTGGCTAATGGTAGTCCCGAGGCATTGCTAGAGTTCCGATTGGAAACAGCATTGATCAAGTGCTTTTCCAACAAGACTACCAGAAACTCAAGGGTCCAATCAACATCCTAGAAACTACATTCCAGACCCACAAAGTCACATAAACATGTTATCACATAAACACATAACATTACATCTAAGTCTCTAACAAATGAGATGAACCCATTGTGATACTAATCACTTCCTACGTACCCAAAGTATTCGAACCCGGTACGCTCTGATACCAAGTTGTAACGCCCTCAAAATAAACCCATAATATATATAATATTGACATGCATTGACATAAGAGCATAAAACATTCTTCCATTCATCAGAGTATTCTTACTAAAAGACATTACATGTAATAACAAAAGTAAATGCCCTACGGGCTTACAGCTTTCCAAGCCAACACTTGGACACAAAAAGTGAGTACTAACTCAACTACAGATTAAGCCCTTGGCTTGAATTTACATGTAATATCATAATATCAAAATAACAAAATAACTAAAAAGAGTCTTCAACTCCAAATCCTCCCAAGCTAAGTCCTTGGAGGTAGCATAATACCTGGACCGGAAAATGATGTTCCCATATAGGGTGAGCCACATCCCAGTAGAGATATACTAAACCAAATATAAGTAATGGCTAAAGTAATAGCATTCGATAGATGGTTAATACTTATAAATCAATTGCATCACAATACAGTTTCATGACAATTATGTCCATGATACGTTTCACTTTCCGTTATTTATCCAACTTTCCATTTATACAAACATGGCTCAGAACTCGGCCAAACAATAAAATGAGACTACATCTCATATTAATATTACCTATAATATCAACAATTCAAATGAGGCTAAGGCTCATACTAAAACACTTCCATAAATCAATAAGTACACATATTTGCTGTACTAGTGGAGTCCATCCCCTTTCTCCTCCCAAACAGGTTTGAGAGTCCATCCCCTATCTTCCCTCAAACCATGGAGTACATCCCCTATCTCCTGCCAAACAATATGCATATACAATGTATTTAACACTTGTCATATACAATATTCAATCAATACACGTATTTGCTGTATTAATTCAACCGTCATATTCAATGACTTATTCAATGTGATTAGTTTCAGTTTTCCCTAATCAACATGCAATGTCTACAACAATCACGACTATCCTCCACCGATAGCCCAAAGCAGTTATTTCTAAACAGAAAATAAATGCATCAACAGATATAATCTCAACATTTTTATAGGTGAGTGATTAAATTATCCAACTACACCATTTAATCTCATAATTCCCCAATTTCATGAATTAAACTTAATTCCACATTTTCCCAAAATTAATTATACAAATTAATTTATTATAACAATTAGGGCTTTTCCCCCTTTCCTCAACAATCAACCCTAAGGTTCAATTTTCTCTATTTGACACTATCAATGTCATTTTTCATGTCTTACAAACATATGGAGTTTAATATATGAAAACCCCCATTTTTCTCAAATTACAAATCAAACCGTACTTTTTCCAAAATTACCAAACAACACCAACATATCAAAATGACCAAAACTTATGACAAAACCCATAAGATGGAGTAGGGTATCCCTACCTCGAAGTGAAGAACTCAAACAGAGAAGATGACCAAAACCCAAAGTGCTCCAAATCCACTATTGTTCAGATTAAAATGAAGCGCTCGCGACCCTCTACCTTTCTTACAAAGAACTTAGGGTAGAAACACACTCTAGGTAGATCAATCCCTAGAGAGAAGATATGTAGAGAGAGAGAGAGAGAGAGAGAGAGAGAGAATGGTTCTAGGGTTTTGAAATAAAAAAGGAGATGAAAAAGTGAACTTTTCCCCGCTGCTGCCTACTGATATAACACAGGCTTGCTCGACCGACCAGACACAAAGAATCCTCGCTCGAGCCAACAATACGAAGCCTCAGGTATGCAACCCAGAAGCACGCTCGAGTGCAAGAATGCTCACTCGAGCGAAGGAACCCAAAACATACACCTCGGTCGCTCAAGCCAATAAACATAGCTCTCAGGTCAAAATGAGACGCAGACGCACGCTCGAGCACAAGACTTATCGCTCGAGCCACCAGACATAAGAACTCAACTCTCGCTCGAGTGAAGGAACCCTGGCTCGAGCGAAGGATCTAAAACACAGATCTCACTCGAGTGACAAAAGTCTCGCTCCGGCGAAGAACCAAAATTCTGGGCAGCAACCATTTGCTCCCAATCACTCCTAACTTGAAACAAACCTGCCCATCACATCCTATAACTCAAATACAAAGTATTGAAGGACAGAAACAAGATAAAAACAACAATCAACATCCACGGAATCAAGTCCGGATCACTGCACACAAAGGGGTAAAACCCGGGATCGCTATAAACAATATGGGTAAAGAAGTAAATCACACTCCTAATACCAACGGACTAACTTTGAATACCAAGTTTTGGGGCAGACTGTGAATCCCCTTGGCAAGGCCTGTATAAAGCCATTCGGCTTATCAATCCATCCCTCACCTTTATAAACAAACAAGGTATTAAATTGGACCCACAACTATCCCAATACCAATCCCCCTCTTATCCCCTAAAACAAACGGGGCCCAAGTACCTTGAATATTTAAACTCTAGCTGTTTAATACTCTATTGGTGTTATTTTTTTTAGGGCATATGTGTGGATGAGTTTTTTTTAGTTGTTTTTTATTTGACTTTAGTAAAATATAAAATTAAAAGAGAAAACAAAATTCACACTAAAAACTGAGAAAAAAAATTAAAATTTGAATATTGATTGAAATATTTCTGAAAAAAAAATACTAAAATTCAACTATAAAAATTTATTGAAGAATTTGATCCAAATAAATTATTTTGTCTTATCTTGTTTTGATTGGCAAGAAAAATATAAAATCAAAAGCTCAACCTCAATCTTTTTTTCACTAAGATTATTAATCAAAAGTTTAACTCCTCACCTAGTTAATCAATATTGCTACTCGTCATTCAAAACTTTTGAATTTCACTACGAAGGACAATAATTCAATTTTCTCCAACTATATGCATGAAGAATTGATTGAGTTTCATTATAATAAAATGACTAAAATTTAATGCCCAATGTAATTGAGATTAGGACAGGAAAAAATAAATTATAAAAAATAATAAAATAATAAATAACCAACCAAACCAAACTAGCTCCTCCCTTCAAGTCATAGGTGTAATTTGCGTGGACTAAAGTAATAAAAAAATTAAAATTTAATACTTTGTATAGTGTCTGAGTGCTTATTATACAAAACTCAAACAATTTTCATATTTGTAATTTTATATATATATATATATATATATTTTAATTTTCAAAAAATGCAATGGTCAATTAAAGACATTTGTGTGTGTTTGTTTTTGAATTTGAGTAACCAATCCTACACAAATTATCTGGGATAAATTTGAGCTTAAATTTGGACAAGTTGGTTGAGACAAATCCCTTAGTCTGAACAGATCCTCAAATTGACCAAACTGTTAGTGTCCAGCCCATTTTGCAAATGAAGAAACCACTATGGATAGTGGCTCTCCCACTCTTCCACTCCACCCACCTCATTAGCTAATGGAAGGGGTTGATGGCAACCAATAGGCTCCTCCCTTAATTGTGTATAAATTGAGGTGATGAGGAGGGGTTGGAAATATAGACAAGAAGACAAGTGATTACAGTGTGTGTAATCTGAGAGATTGTAAGAAGTGAGAGTGCTATAGTGTGTAAGTGAGGTGTGAGTGTGTAAACTCCCTCCGTGAAAATTCTATAGTGGATAGCTCTTCGTGGACGTAGGCAATTGCCGAACCACATAAATATTCTTGTGTTATTGTGTGTGATTGATTTCTGGTGTCTCACAGTCCGAACAAGTGGTATCAGAGCTAAATCGGTTGCGTTTCGGAAAAACAGAGTGCGTTTCTTCGAAACTGTCAGAAATCAAGTTGCTCAAAATCAAGTTTTGAGCATACCAGGAGCAAGGTCTCGAAGAGAGGAGTCCAAAACTGCCAAGCAGAGCCCTAGAAGCCCTGCCACGCGTCCACACGCGTCACCCAAAGGAAGCGCGTGACAACCACTCTCACCACGCGCCAGTTGAGCTGTCGGCGCATCAACCCATGTGCGCACACGCGCTACACACGCGTCTCAAGGAGGAAGACAACCACGTCAGCACACAGTCAGTGCCACGTGCTTGCCACGTCAGCGCCACCTGTTTGCCACGTCACCTGCCACGTCAGTGACACGTGTCAGTCTTTCAGCCACGTGTCAGACACGTGTCAGCCACATCAGCCCTTCAGTTGACCTATCAACCTACGAAATGAGTGATCCAGTGCTTCGCGGCTAAGGTACACTTGCAGATCAGAACCGTTCAAACTGTTTTGGCTCGATCTGAGTCATTCTGAGTCCATTTTTGACGATCCAATAGTGCTTTCCAACAATTTGGAGTATTCTGGACACATCTGTATGGTCAGATTTTGTAAATCAGATTTCAAAAATTTTCAATTTGTATTTGGACAATCCAAAGTGCTTTTCTAGCTAATTTGACTAGTCCAGACTCAACAGGGAAGCCTGTTTTTTAGACAGAGATTATTTTCTGTATAGACAAGTGTTTATAGGGGAATCAACGTCATCTTCAGGATCTATATTCAAGTTGACTCCTTCCAATTATGCAATTTGGAGGTCACGGAAGACACCTTGTATTATAAAGACCTGTTTGACCCTATTTTTATAAAAGGGGTTAAACCAGAAGCAGTGAAGGATGATGACTGGATAAAGATGAACCGCAAGACTATCAGTTGTATCAGACAATGGATAGACCATAGCATGTACCATCATGTCACCGAGGAGATAGATGCTTATGCTCTATGGACAATGTTAGACGACATGTACTAGTCAAAGACCGCTCAGAACGAAGCCTTGGTGATGACAAGGCTTGTCAATTTGAAATTGAAGAATGGTATGTCTGTTGCCGAGCATACCAGTGAATTCAGAAGTCTGGTGAATTAGCTTGTAACCGTCAAGATGCGCTTAGACGATGAAATGAAAGCCGTTTTATTGCTCAGTTCTTTACCGGATAGCTGGGAGACGTTGGTGGTTTCTCTCAGCAACTTTGCACTAGAAGGAAAACTGACCATGAGCATGGTCATTGACGCCATGTACAATGAGGAGACAAGGCAGAAAGACTTGGGTGGAGATCAATCCCATGCCCTCGTCACAGAAAATAAAGGTAGAGTCAGAGAGAGAGGAAGAAGCAAAAGCAGAGGACGCAGCAGAGGAAGATTTCAAGACAGAGGGAAATCCAAAGAAGGTACGAGCCGACCGGAGTTCAAGTGTTACCATTGTGGCCAAGAAGGTCACATAAAGAAATACTGCTATGCCTTGAAGGGAGAACAAAAACAAGGCAATAGACAACCAAAGACTGAAGATAGGAACACTGCAGTTACTGAGGGTGTGTGCGGTGCGGTTCGGGTAGTTTAAGAGAAAATTACAAACCGAATGGCGGGTTAGCGGATTAGCGGATTGACAAATTGCAATTTGGGCGGTTTTTGGTGGATTGGCGGATTAAAGAATATTCTAACTAATTATCACAGATTTGTATAATATATAACACTAATTTGTATAATATTTTTTAGATATATAACACAAAGTAATTTTACATAATATGTTTCATATATATAACCACTAATTTGTAATAAATTTTATATCTTAAATCTCTCTCACACTCATTTTTACATTGATATTTCATTGGAAGTTAAAAAATATATATGTATTTACCATAGCGGAGCGGAGCGGTTCGGTTGTGTCACGCCCTCAAAATAAAAACATTAAACCCATCAATGAAACATGCATCAACATAATAAAAGTCCATCCTCTTCTATTTAACTAAACAGTTCTGTACAAGAGTATTACATGTGAACAATAAAAGCGGGTGCCTTTAAGGCTTACAACTTTCCAAGTTAACACTTGGTTACAATCAAGAGAGCTCTAGCTCAATACACGTAAAGCCCTTGGCTTGAAGTTACATGTAACACATCAAAAGTAAATAGAAGTCAAAAGTCCATCCGCCACTAGCCTCCCAAGCTAAGTCCTTGGAGGTGGCAGGCTACCTATACCTGAAAATGATATCCCCATAAAGGGTGAGCCACAGCCCAGTAGAAATATACTAAACCAATTATGAAAAACGCCTAAAAGATTAACAGTTGATAGATTGGTCAACCCTTTCATATTCTTTCACAATTTACTACAATTCCAAGACATTCAAGTCTATATTTTCTTTCTTTCCATTTCAACGTAGATAAACATAATAGTTATATCTATACAACCACTGATAAGCATATAAGCTACTTCACATTTCCAAGACAAGCCCGTGAGCTGTATCTATATTTCTTTTCAGGACAAGCATATGAGCTGTGTCTCCGGAGTTCATCCCCTATCTTCTCCCAACACTATCCGGTTTAGAGGTACATCCCCCATCTTTCCCTAAACCGCGGAGTACATCCCCCATCTCCTCCTCTACATATAATGCATATAAACACATTGGTTCTATATACAATCAATCAATACAATTAATGTATTCTACAAATCGTCAAGTTCCATGACACTTTCCGCAGATTAGTTTCAGTTTACCTAATCATCATGCATTTGTCTACAACAAATACGACTATCCTCCACCGATAGCCCAAAGCAGTTATTTCTATACAGAAAATAAATGCACAATGGATATATAATCAACATCTCAATTCCACAATTAATTATCCCAATTAATTAAACAATATAATTATAGCATTTTCCATAATTAACATTCAACCCTAAAGGTTCCATTTTCATCAATGATTCCACATTAGTCTCATTTCTATGTACTAAACATACATATTGGTTTATTTAAAACAAAACCCCAAACTTTTATAAAATTGCATAAAAGCCCCAAACTTTCTCAAAATTACACAACTATCCCCAACACATCAAAATGTCAAAATTCAAAGACAGAATCCATAAAGAGGAGTAGGATATCCCTACCTCAAAGTTTTGAGCTCAAAGGAGATGAAGACCCAACACCCAACTTGCTCCAATGCCAAATCTTTTCAGATTAGATCGAAGCCCTCGACAACCTCTACCTTTTTAACAAAGCAAGAAGGGAAGGAAATGATCCTAGATAGATCAAACCTTAGAGAGAGTGTAAAGTTAGAGAGAGAAGCTCTCAGATCTTGAAGATTTGGACAAAAAGTTATAAAAAATCTAACTTAAAACTCGCTACTGTCGCACTGATATAAACAGGCTCGCTCGAGCGAAGACTTGGTCGCTCGAGCGACCAGACACAGAAAACCCTAGCTCGAGCCAAGAAGGTCTCGCTCGAGCCAACAACCCAGAAGCTCGCTCGAGCGAAGAAAAGCTCGCTCGAGCCAGGAGCTCGACCCTTCAGGTCTGCAACTAGACGCACGCTCGAGCGACAAACTGCTCGCTCGAGCGAAGACCGAACCAGATCGCTCGAGCGAAGAAAAGCTCGCTCGAGCCAGAAATCATGGTGTTCAGGTCCAGTACCAGACGCAGTCGCTCGCTCGAGCGAAGCCATTCTGGCTCGACCCACCAGACACAAAACTCAAAGCTCGCTCGAGCGACCAACTCCTCGCTCGAGCGAAGGACAAAAATTCTGGGCAGCAACCCTTGGCTCCCAAACACAACCAACCTGAAACAAACCTGCCCAACACATCCTATAACTCAAATACAATGTAGAAAAGGATGTAAACAAGACAATACTCAACTATTAACATCCACGGACACATGTCCGGATCACTATACAATCAAGGGGTAAACCCGGGATCGCTATAGGTTGGCGGATTATAAATTTTAAAGTTTAAACCGCGGTTAGCGGTTAAAGCGGTGCGGATTGATACGGATCGGTGCAGTTTTAACGGATTGGACAGTATTTTGCACAGCCTTAGCAGTTACTGTCTCAGAGGATATTGCATTATTCTCTGTTGAAGAAGAAGAATGCCTTCATATGTCAGACAACGACACCAAGTGGGTGGTAGATACAGTAGCTTCTTACCACGCCACATCTCAGAAGGAGTTCTTCAGCACGTACCAAGCTGGAGATTTTGGTACAGTGAAGATGGGCAACTCCAGTTTTTCAGAGATTGTGGGAATCGGTGATGTTCGCATCTAAACCAAAGTTGGGTGCACGATGGTGTTGAAAGATGTCAGGTATGTTCTCGATTTACACCTGAATCTTATCTCAGGGATAGCCTTAGATCGACAAGGCTATGAGAACTACTTTGGCAAAGGCATGTGGACGTTGAAAAAGGGATCTCTGGTGGTAGCCAGAGGACAGGCAAGTGGCACGTTGTACAAGACTCATGTGGAGGTGCATTCAGATAGCCTTAACGCAATAGAAGATGAGGCATCACCAAATTTGTGGCACAAAATGCTAGGTCACATGAGTGAGAAAGGGTTGCAAATTCTGGCAAAGAAGTCACTTATTCCCTTTGCCAAAGATGCAAAATTAAACCCTTGTGACAACTATTTGTTTGGGAAGCAACATAGAGTCGCTTTCCACTCATTATCCAGAAGACAATCAAAGTTGTTGAGCAGAGTATACTCTGATGTATGCGGTCCCATAGAAATGGAATCTTTGGGTGGCAGAAAATACTTCTTGACATTTATTGATGACGCATCACGGAAGGTATGGGTTTATGTCCTAAGAACCAAAGCTGAGGTGTTCCAGCATTTTCAAACATTTCATGCTATGGTGGAAAGGGAGACCGGAAAGAAGTTGAAGTGTCTCTGAACAGACAATGAAGGCGAGTACACGTCAAAGGAGTTTGAAGCCTATTGTGCTACTCGCGGCATTCGACATGAGAAGATTGTTCCTGGAACCCCACAACACAATGGTGTAGCTGACAGAATGAACCGGACCATTGTGGAGAAGGTTAGATGTATGCTAAAAATGGCAAAGCTACCAAAGCCATTTTAGGGAGAAGCTGTTCGTGTTGCATGCTATTTGATCAACAGATCACCATGAGTTCCACTGAATTTTGAAATTCCAAAGAAAGTATGGTCTGGAAGGGAGATTTCTTACTCTCACTTGAGAGTGTTTAGGTGCAAAGCATTTGCACATGTATCGAAGGAGCACAGACAGAAGCTAAATGATAAAGCTACTCCATGCATCTTTATTGGCTATGGAGATGAAGAATTTGGATACAGATTATGGAATCCGAAAAACAAAAAGGTCATTCGAAGTCGAGATGTGGTATTTCAGGAAGGCCAGACCTTAGAAGACTTTGGGCAACCAGCCAAACCCAAAGTTAATGATGTTTTAAAAATTGTTCCCAATCCTGCACCATCACAGCATGCCACTAACGAAGAAGAGCTACCGCAGCATGTAACCAATGATGTAGAGTTGCAGGATGGATTGCTAGAAGAAGAAGATCCAGAAGAAGAGGGTGTTGAGCAGGGGGAGCCACAACCCCCTCCACCAGAGACTGTTGTCTATAGTTGCAAAGATCAACAAGAGAGTCTAAGCCGTCGTCAAAATACCCTACTTCTGATTTTGTTTTGCTTACTGATAAGGGGGAGCCAGAAAGTTTTCAAGAAGCTCAAAATCATAAGGAGAAGAGTAGTTGGCATCAAGCTATGCAAGAAGAGATGCAGTCATTGCAGAAGAATCAGACTTATGATTTGGTAAAACTTTCCCAGGGTCGAAAAGCATTGCAGAACAAATGGGTGTTCAAGTTGAAGAAAGATGGCAGTGGAAAGCTAGTCAAGTATAAGGCTTGATTGGTTGTCAAAGGTTTCAGGCAGAAGAAACGTATTGATTTTGACGAAATCTTCTCGCCAGTTATGAAAATGACATCCATTCGAGTAGTTTTGGGACTAGCGGCCAGTTTGAATTTGGAACTTGAACAGATGGATGTGAAGATGACATTTCTCCATGGTGATCTTAAGAAAGAAATTTACATGGAGCAGCCAGAAGGTTTTGAAGTAAAAGGGAAAGAAAACTTAGTCTGCAGATTGAAGAAGAGTCTTTACGGCGTCAAACAAGTGCTTAGATAGTGGTACGAGAAGTTTGACTCATTCATGGTGGGTCATGAGTATAAGAGAACTGCTGCAGACCAGTGTGTCTATGTCAGGAAATTTCCCGATGGAAACTTCATCATACTCCTGCTCCATGTTGATGACATGCTGATTGTTGGACAGGATGCCACAGCAATCAGATCACTGAAGAAGGAGTTATCATAGTCCTTTGACATGAAGGACCTAGACCCTGCACAACAAATGTTGGGCATGCAAATTGTGCGTGACAGGAAAGACAAGAAATTATGGCTGTCACAGGAGAAGTACGTTGAACGGGTGATTGCAAAGTTCAACATGAAAGATTCCAAGCCAGTCAATACTCCGCTGGCTAATCATTTCAAGCTGAGCAAGAGTTCTTGTCCCTCCTCTACTAAAGAAAGAGAAGAGATGGAGGCTATTCCCTACTCATCCGCCGTAGGGAGTTTGATGTATGCAATGGTGTCCACCCGACCAGATATTTCTCATGTTGTTGGAGTAGTAAGTAGATTCCTTTCCAATCCAGGAAAAGAGCATTGGGAAGTAGTCAAGTGGATTCTAAGGTACCTCAAGGGTACGACAAAAATGTGTTTGTGCTTTAGAGATGCTAAACCAGTCTTGGAAGGCTATACAGATTCTGATATAGCGGGAGATCTTGATGGTAGAAAATCTACATCAGGATTTCTATTCACTTTCGCAGGGGGAGCTGTGTCTTAGCAGTCCAAGTTGCAGAAGTGTGTTGCTTTATCCACAACCGAGGTAGAATATATTGCCGCAGCGGAAGCTAGGAAAGAGATGTTGTGGTTACAGCGGTTTCTCCAAGAGTTGGGATTAAAGCAAGAAAAGTTCACGGTACATTGTGATAGCCAGAGTGCCATTGACCTGAGCAAGAATTTGATGTACCATTCTCGCTCAAAGCACATTGATATTCGGTATCATTGGATATGCGAAGTGATGGAAAAGCAGTTATTGGAACTGATCAAGATCCATACAGATAAGAATCCAGCTGACATACTTACAAAGGTAGTCTCGAGAGACAAACTTGAAATCTGCAGAGACATTGCCGGGATGGACTTCAAGTGAGAAGTTAGTTCTCCATATGGGCGTGGAGGGGGAGAATTGTTAGTGTCCAGTCCATTCTGCAAACGGAGAAACCATTATAGATAGTGGCTCTCCCACTCTTCCACTCCACCCACCCCATTAGCTAATGGAAGGGGTTGGTGGCAACCAATAGGCTCCTCCCTCAATTGTGTATAAATTGAGGTGATGAGGAGGGGTTGGAAATATAAACAAGAAGACAAGTGATTACAGTGTGTGTAATCTGAGAGATTGTGAGAAGTGAGAGTGCTATAGTGTGTAAGTGAGGTGTAAGTGTGTAAACTCCCTCCGGGAAAATTCTATAGTGGATAGCTCTCCGTGGACGTAGGCAATTGCCCAACCACGTAAATATTCTTGTGTTATTGTGTGTGATTGATTTCTGGTGTCTCACAGTCCCAACACAAACATGGCCAATTTGCAGTGCAACTTCAAGCTATTATTTGCAATTTTTGTTGGGGGGTTTTTGGTGAAAAGGCCTTTATATAGTAAGTTTTTGTTGCCAACACTCAACAAACAACATAGATTTTGTTTCAAGGATGCTTGCACTATGAATCATTAATTCTCTCAATGGAGCTATTCTTTTGGGATAAACATGAATAATAAATAAGATTTGAACACTTACTAATTTTAAAGACTTGTACATGATAATGATGACAATGGAGGCTGATCATAGAAAGAGCACTCATGTTTGCACTCTTGCATGCATTCTCAAAATTAGAAATAGAATAAAAGAGTCTTGGACTTGTCATGCTGTTATAATCTGATACGTATTAAGATTTTAGACTTTTGACAACGATATAAGTTGATTATCGCGAATATTAATACATATATTTTGATACCCGTTGCTTAAAACCCATGAGGAGGACTCTCATTTGGCCATTTTCATTTTTTCATGGTTCCTATTGGTTTTTTATCCTTCCTAATCCAATTCATTGTTAGGAGTTGAACTTGTTATGGGTATCTCGAGTTTAATCTAACAATCTTAAAAATTCAACAAAATTATCATTTTGCTAATAAACGTCCAAATCGCTACATAAACTTCCTACTAATCACCATTCCATCACGAAGTGTACTTTGTTTGGATAGTACTCCCAACTATGTATTTTTTAGAATTCTTTTCTTGCAAAACTTAATATCTCCTTTATTCTCCTCCTTTTTATAAACAGAATTGCTTGACAACCTTTACTTTTCTCTCAAGACTCCTATAATTAGCAATTCATTCTTTTCCTATCCACATGAAACTCAAAAAAGTTTCAGAGTTCTGTGAGAATATTAATTATGGTATTATGTATCAATTAGGTAGGTTGCTAATTGTGAATATGCGTTTGATTGTATAGGGTTATTTCCTATTATAGATTAGGTTTAGGATTGCTATTAATGTTGGTTTTAATCTTTTTCTTATACAATTAGATTATACAGAAAAGCTTTCTGGAATCTTACATGGTATCAGAGCTGGTTGTGAAACCCTAGCACCGTCGGTTGAAGAGTATCGCAGTCGTTGGCCGTGAGTCTTCTCCTTGACTCAATCTAGCTCGCGATCTCTCTCACTCTCTCCCTATCTCTCACTCTTAGCCCTTGGTGTCGATTGAAGTTTCTTGCTTCACTTATCGTCTGGTTCGTCTGGGTCTGGTTTGATCAAAGCCCCTTTTCTCTTGTTAACAATTGCTGGTCTTCTCTTTCACTACAGGACTCCTATCCGATGAGGTTCGTCTATTTTTTTTACTAGTTCTGCTTCTTCTAAAGGGTGACCCATCTGTTCGACATCATCTGGTTGCTTCTTGGTCAACGTATTTGATTTATTCGAAGTTGACCCACTGTGAGGGTCCTGAAATTAACAAGTTCTTTTTTATTCTTGTTTGGACCCAACAATGTGATACCCCTGTTCTGTATTATGTTAATTGGTCCCTAATACGTATGTGATTATATGTTTTGATATGATTTTGTGTGCCATTATGTGGATATATGTGATTTCGGAACTCTATCTGTTCACCGTAGGAATATCTATTTGAATAATCCGCTTTGGAAGTTAAATTGGAGGCCTTATCGGCCACAGAACTCGAAATTGATTACGCCATTGTGATTGGCATGATTTTTACAGCCTATGGTGAAATTTAATTGAAAAACTAATTCAGGCCAGATTAAATTGATTAATTAATGAATTGGTGCTCAAATATGTAATATTAAATTAATGAGGCTTAGTGGGGTTATATGGGACCCTTATGTATTCAACTCCCTCCTTTTATTTCATTCTTGGCTGATTTAACTCTCTAGAGGAGGAGAGACCCGAATTAGACAGAGAGAGAGGAGAGGAAATCAAAGTTTTGCTCTTGAATCGTGGAAGTCTTGAAGACAACTCTAGACTTGATCATAAATTGGAAGAATTGAGCCTCTAGGTAAGCATTGATTCTTGAATTCATGAGTTTAATGTGTAATCTTGTGTGTTCAAGGGTTGTTTGTGATCAAGAGCATGATTTGAGTTGGTTTTATTGAAATTGAGGCTGGATATGTGCATGCATGTAAAGAACTCCTATGGAATCACAAAATCTAGCATGTAATTTGTGAAATTGTGAAAGATTGGTAGTGTAATCCCACATGCAAGCATGTCTTTGTTGAGTCTTATGTGAATGAGCACTAATTGCATCATTTGAAATGAATATGAAGTCAAAATGGGCATACATGTACAAATCATGGGAGTATAAATCTTGAATGTTTGAATTTGAGCATGTTGGTGATGAGTTGAGATATTTTGGGACATGTATGTAGATAATTCAAGAAATTGAGCTTCCTAATGTTGTAATCTTGTATTAGTATGTGCATATAAGAAATTTGAGCCATAACATGCATAAATTGTGGGTTGAAAGTTGAGATGAAGCTCAAGAACTCAATCTGGAATTCCTAGATTTTTGATGTCCGCTCGAGCGGGGGAACTGCCGCTGGAGCGGGAAAATCGAGCTCCCAGCATTTTTTTCAGACATGGTGCCCGCTCGAGCAGGGAAGTTGACGCTCAAACGGGGAGCTATGTAGACAGACAGTCCGCTCGAGCGGCAAAGTTCATGCTCGAGCGTGAATTTGAGGTAACCCAGTACTTTTGCAGGCTTAAGGGTCTGCTCGAGCAGGAAAGTCCATGCTCGAGTGGGACCCTGTTTTTCTGAAATTCTGTTTTTGCATTCTGAGTTCTGTTTTCCGTTCTCTTTCACTTGTAAGCACTCTTAGGCATATGTTAAGCATTGTAAATGGGTTAATGAGATAAGAATAAAGCCTAAAGAGGAATATGTGAATTAAAGAACGGATTGAACCATTAGTGACCCGTTTGTGTTCATGAAATGTGTAGGGTCAAGCTCCAGGGCAAATCCACAAGCCGATCACTGTGAGTAATATAGATATTTGAATGCTTATGAATGTCCAATTGTTTATTCCCTTATAAGCTTTATGAGTTGCTAATTGGGATTGTGGACAAAAGTTTGACATGAATGAACGAATGGACCAAAGGTCGTTTTGACAGAACTGAGTGGACCAAGGGTCGTTCTAATAGAAATGAATGGACCTAAGGTCGTTTTGACATGAATGAGTGGATCGAAGGCCGTGTTGATACGGATGTATGGGCCAAAGGCCGTTTTGATACAAATGTATGGGTTGAAGGCTGTTTTGACACAAATGTATGGGCTGAAGGCTGTTTTGACATAAATAAATGGGCCGAAGGCCGTTTTGCCAAAAATAAATGGGCCGAAGGCCGTTTTGACACAAATGTATGGGCCGAAGACCATTTTGACACAAATGTATGGGCCGAAGGCCGTTTTGACATAAATAAATGGGCCGAAGGCCGTTTTGCGATAAATGAATGGGCCGAAGGCCGTTTTGACACAAATGTATGGGCCGAAGGCCATTTTGACACAAATGTATGGGCCGAAGGCCGTTTTGACATAAATAAATGGGCCGAAGGCCGTTTTGCCATAAATGAATGGGCCGAAGGCCGTTTTGACACAAATGTATGGGCCGAAGGCCATTTTGACACACATGTATGGGCCGAAGGCCGTTTTGACATAAATAAATGGATCGAAGGCCGTTTTGCCATAAATGAATGGGCCGAAGGTCGTTTTGACATAAATAAATGGGCCGAAGGCCGTTTTGACATGAATGGAAATCTGAATGGGCCAAAGGCCAGTATGTTTGGAATTATAGTCACTTGATCTAAACTTTGTATAAATGTACATATGTTAAGTAGGAATATGAATTGGGCCCAAGGCCGTTTGGAGTATGTTGTTCTACATATTGTTTATATGACTTATGTATTTGATATTATTCACTGGGCTATCGCTCACGCTCATTCATGTGTTTGTAGGTGAGCCGAGGGAAGTCCAAACCCAGCCCCAGTGAAGTCTGCCAGGAACAACATGAGTTTTGAGAAAGTCAGCCTTGTGTCTCACGCACGAGACCTATCCTTGCCATTTTGTTATGTAATTATATTTTGTCTTGCTGGCAAGGACTTTATGTATATTTGTAAATAATTTGTCATGGGTTGACTTAGTTGGATGATCCTGTCTGTAAAGAATTTTATGGTACTGTACTTCCGAAGCGTGGGTTATTAACGTATATGAGTATTGTTTGTTTTGAAGTGCATATAAGCATGGCTCTATGGACAAAGTTTTTGATTATTGCTTCCATTTGGCCCCTTTACTCTGTTGAGTTATGTGCATTTTGGTTTGAGGCCGTAGGTAATCCCAGGATTACTGGCCGGTTACATCCTTAACCCATAGGGGCGGGTTCGGGTCGTGACAGAGTGGTATCAGAGCACGAGTTAATAACTCACACACTTGTCCAAAAAGAGCAATAAGCGTCTAGATAAGATCTAGGATGCATTCATGTGATAAATATGAATTTGAAAGCATTGATTATATGCTTAAATGTTTTGATATGAACAATTATACGTTGTAAGTTGTGAATTACTTGCATTGCAAATTACCTAAATATGTTTGCTCTTTGTTACATGCATATTTGTGTATATCCCTTGCATAATGCAAGTTTAATCAGATGGTGAGAACTAGAGGAGATGAAATAGAAGAATCCTCAACTGCCAGAATGGACAGAATGGAAAGACTGATACAGGAAATGGAGGAAGCTTTGAGACAGCAACAGGAGTGGCAACAACAGTGGCAGCAACCACACCCGCCACCTCTACCTCCGGCACCACCCGTGCCAGACCATCAAAATGGTGACTGAATAATAGCTCTCACCAAGGAATTCAAGAAAATAAAACCACCACAGTTCCACGGGGGATTAGATCCGTTGAAAGCTGAAGCGTGGGTCCTTGGCATTGAGAAATTATTTGAAGTGTTCCCTGTTCAGAGACTCAGAAAGTGCTTCTAGCTACTTTTATGCTAGAAGATGAAGCTAGAAGATAGTGGATGTCGATGCGAGAAAATCACAAGGATGTTGACTGGGTAAAGTTTCTGGAAATATTCTGTGACAAATACTTCCTGCAATGTGTACGGGATAGGAAAGTAGCAGATTTCATGGAATTAAAACAAGATAGCATGACAGTGGCTGAGTATGAGGCCAAGTTCACTGAGTTGGCAAGGTTTGCACCACACGTGATTGACACCGATTATAAGAAGGCAAGACACTTTGAAGGTGGACTCTGCAGTGACATCCTAGAGAGGATAAATGTTCTAAAGTTGGAAACCTACATTGGGGTGCTTGACAGGGCCATCATATCAGAGGCTAATATAGCTAGACAAGCTAAGCCGGTAACAGAATGGAAAGGCAATAAAAGACAAGGCTTCTTTTCGAAGAAGAAATTTCTGAAAAAGCAAAACACGGGCTCCTCAACTACTTCAAGTTCTTCCTAAGACACAGCTCCCATGTGCAACATTTGTAGCAAAAGGCACCGTGGATTCTGTTACCGTGCATCAGGAGCCTGTTCTAGGTGTGGGAAACAAGGGCATGTAGCCCAGGAGTGTAATCAGAATGGTGGAAGGATAGCAGCTAGTTCAACTGCGTCAGTTCCAAAGCCGGGACATACTTTGAGATCCGCTATTACCAGGGATACCGTGAGACAGGGGAGAGTTTTTGCGCTTGTTCTGGGCGATACACGGAATACCAATGCCGTTGTCTCAGGTACTATTTCAATATGTAATCAGGATGCCTTTGTATTAATTGACTCTGGATCAACACACTCATTTGTGACATATACATTTGCATCTAGACTAAATAGACCCCTAGAGTTATTGCCATATTTGTTATGTGTGTCTGCTCCATCAGGGGAATCTGTGTTATGTGACTATATATATCGGTTTTGTGACATGCATTTCGAGGATGCTACCTTATATGTAGATTTATTGCCTTTGAATTTTAGACATTTCGATGTAATTTTGGGCATGGACTGGTTGACCAAATATTGTGCCACCATAGATTGTGTGACAAAAAGGGTTGTATTTAAACCACCAGAACAAAAAGAAATTGTGTTTGTGGGTAATGGGGTAGTGCCTCCACCCTATCTGATATCTGGAATGAAAGCATGTAAACTGATTAGGAAGGGGTGCTAAGGTTATCTGTGCTATGTGTTGACTGAACAATCTGTGAGTGTTGAATTGAATGATATTCCTATTGTTAGAGAATTCCCAGATGTGTTTCTGAGTGAATTACCAGGGGAATTGGTAGACAAGGAAATAGAGTTCACCATTGAAATTGTGCCTGGCACCCAGCCCATTTCTAAGACCCCCTACAGAATGGCTACTGCAGAAATGAAAGAGTTGAAAGAACAATTGCAAGATCTGCTTGATAAGGGGTTTATCCGACCTAGCACTTTGCCTTGGGGTGCACCAGTGCTGTTTGTGAAAAAGAATGATGGTACCTTGCGTCTGTGCATCGACTATCGGGAATTGAATAAGGTAACAGTAAAGAACAAATATCTCCTACCCTATATTGATGATTTATTTGACCAGTTGCAGGGATCACAGGCGTTTTCTAAGATTGATTTGAGATCCGGGTATCACCAGCTGAAGGTTAAGGTAGAGGATGTTGAGAAAACAGCATTCAGAACGAGGTATGGTCATTTTGAGTTTCTTGTCATGCCATTTGGAGTGACTAATGCTCCAGCAGCATTTATGGACTTGATAAATAGAAATTTTAAAACCTACCTTGATGAGTTTGTCGTAGTCTTCATCGATGATATTTTGATATATTCCAAAAATAGACTTGAACATGAACATCACTTGAGAACTGTTTTACAAATACTTAGGGAAAGAAAATTATTTGCTAAACTAAAGAAATGTAAGTTTTGGTTGGATGAGGTTGTTTTCTTAGGGCATGTGATCAACAAGGAAGGAATTTTAGTGGACCTGCAGAAAATAGAGGCAATTGTGAATTGGCCTACACCGATTAATGTGACAGAAGTTTGCAGCTTTATGGGCTTAGCTGGGTACTACAGGAGGTTTGTGAAGGATTTTTCGAAATTAGCTGTGCCTTTTACCCAATTGACACGTAAAGGGAAACCTTTTGAGTGGAACGAAGAAAGGGAATCATCCTTTCATGAATTGAAGACGAGATTGACTACTGCACCAATTTTGACACTACCTTCAGGTACGGAAAATTTTGTAATTTTCAGTGATGCATCTTATAAGGGTTTGGGTTGTGTGTTAATGCAGAATGGAAAGGTTATTGCTTACACCTCTCAACAGTTGAGGCCACATGAGAAGAATTATCCAACACATGACCTAGAATTGGCCGCAGTTGTTTTTGCTTTGAAAATCTGGCGGCATTATTTGTATGGGGCAAAGTGTGAAGTCTACACGGATCATAAGAGCTTGAAATACTACTTCATACAGAAAGAGTTGAATATGCGTCAAAGAAGATGGCTGGAATTGATAAAAGATTACGACCTAGAAATTCAGTATCACCCTGGGAAAGCTAATACAGTGGCTGATGCCTTGAGTAGAAAATCAACGGGGAGTATGGCTTGGTTGCTTACTGAACAAAGGGAGATTTTGCAAGATTTTGAGAAGTCTGAAATTGAAGTGGTAATGTGTGAACAGGGTGGATTGATAGCCGCTATTACAGCTGAGCCGGCGATTGTTAAAGAAATCAAGCAGAAACAGAAAGAGGATGAGTTCCTCAGAAAGGTAATTGATGAATTTGAGATGAGTCCAAAAGCAGAATTTAGCATTGAGAGTGAAGTGTTGAAATTCCAAAACAGAATGTGTGTCCCCGATATTTTGGAACTTAAGAAGAGGGTTTTAGACGAAGCCCACAGATCTGTATTTGCTATGCATCCGGGCAACAATAAAATGTACCGGGATTTGAAACAGACCTATTGGTGGCCTAAAATGAAGAAAGAGATTACAGAATATGTGTCCAAGTGCCTTCAGTGTCAGCAAGTTAAGGCTGAACATCAGAAACCAGGCGGTCTACTTTAACCTCTCCCTATTCCCAAGTGGAAGTGGGAACATGTGACTATGGATTTCGTCGTTGGCCTACCTCAGACTTCTCGAGGTATGGATTCTGTTTGGGTTATAGTTGATAGACTGAATAAATCTGCACATTTTCTGCCTGTCAAAACTACATTTACTGCTTATAGATTGGCTACCATTTATGTTGATGAGATTGTCCGTTTACACGGTGTTCCAGTATCTATTGTATCGGATAGAGATCCGAAATTTGTGTCTAGATTGTGGAAGAGTTTGCAGGAAGCTATGGGAACAGAACTAAGATTCAGTACTGCATTCCACCCACAGACAGATGGGCAGTCAGAACAAACGATACAAACTTTGGAAGATATGCTTCGCATGTGTGCTTTGGATTTTCAGGGGAGTTGGGAAGACTATTTGCCACTTGCAGAATTTTCTTATAATAACAACTTCCACTCCAGCATTGGTACGGCACCATATGAGGCTTTATATGGTAGGAGGTATAGATCACCTATTTGTTGGACAGAGGTCGGGGATAGAGCTTTGCTTGGGCCAGAAATTGTGCAGGATACTTCTGAGAAAATCAAGACTATTCGTCAAAGGCTCAAAACAGCTCAGGACCGACAAAAAAATTATGCAGACGTTTGGAGAAGACCTCTTAAGTATGAGGTCGGTGACCATGTGTTCATCCGTGTTTCTCCGATGAAAGGCCAAATCAGATTTGGGAAAAAGGGCAAGTTGTCGCCCTGTTACATTGGGCCGTTTCAAATTTTGGAGAAGCTTGGTCCAGTTGCTTATAGAGTGGCTTTACCACCGGGATTTGAGCAAATCCATAATGTGTTTCATGTGTCGATGTTGAGGGGTTACCTCCGAGACCCATTTCATGTGATTGATTATCACCGGGTTGCTATTGATGAAAATATAGAATATGCTGAATGGTCGGAACAAATTGTTGATCGGCAAGTGAAACAATTGAGAAGCAAGTCCATCCCAATGGTGAAAGTGGAATGGAAAGAGCACTATGGGACGGATGCCACGTGGGAAAAAGAGGAGGAAATGCGACTACGCTATCCACATTTGTTTCCCGATGAAGGTAATTTAAGTTTGGAGGACCAAACTTCCTAAAGGGGGGAAAGACTGTGATACCCCTGTTTTGTATTATGTTAATTGGTCCCTAATACATATGGGATTATATGTTTTGATATGATTTTGTGTGCCATTATGTGGATATATGTGATTTTGGAACTCTATCTGTTCATCGTAGGAATATCTGTTTGAATAATCCGCTTTGGAAGTTAAATTGGAGGCCTTATCGGTCACAGAACCTGAAATTGATTACGCCATTGTGATTGGCACAATTTTTAGAGCCTATGGTGAAATTTAATTGAAAAACTGATTCAGGCCAGATTAAATTGATTAATTAATGAATTGGTGCTCAAATATGTAATATTAAATTAATGAGGCTTAGTGGGGTTATATGGGACCCTTATGTATTCAACTCCCTCCTTTTATTTCATTCTTGGCTGATTTAACTCTCTAGAGGAGGAGAGACCCGAATTAGACAGAGAGAGGGGAGGAAATCAAAGTTTTGCTCTTGAATCGTGGAAGTCTTGAAGACAACTCTAGACTTGATCATAAATTGGAAGAATTGAGCCTCTAGGTAAGCATTGATTCTTGAATTCATGAGTTTAATGTGTAATCTTGTGTGTTCAAGGGTTGTTTGTGATCAAGAGCATGATTTGAGTTGGTTTTATTGAAATTGAGGCTGGATATGTGCATGCATGTAAAGAACTCCTATGGAATCACAAAATCTAGCATGTAATTTGTGAAATTGTGAAAGATTGGTAGTGTAATCCCACATGCAAGCATGTCTTTGTTGAGTCTTATGTGAATGAGCACTAATTGCATCATTTGAAATGAATATGAAGTCAAAATGGGCATGCATGTACAAATCATGGGAGTATAAATCTTGAATGTTTGAATTTGAGCATGTTGGTGATGAGTTGAGATATTTTGGGACATGCATGTAGATAATTCAAGAAATTGGGCTTCCTAATGTTGTAATCTTGTATTAGTATGTGCATATAAGAAATTTGAGCCATAACATGCATAAATTGTGGGTTGAAAGTTGAGATGAAGCTCAAGAACTCAATCTGGAATTCCCAGATTTTTTATGTCCGCTCGAGCGGGGGAACTGCCGCTAGAGCGGGAAAATCGAGCTCCCAGCATTTTTTTCAGACATGGTGCTCGCTCGAGCAGGGAAGTTGACACTCGAGCGGGGAGCTATGTAGACAGGCAGTCCGCTCGAGCAGCCGAGTTCATGCTCGAGCGTGAATTTGAGGTAACCAGTACTTTTGCAGGCTTAAGGGTCCGCTCGAGCGGGGACCCTGTTTTTTGAAATTCTGTTTTTGCATTCTGAGTTCTGTTTTCCGTTCTCTTTCACTTGTAAGCACTCTTAGGCATATGTTAAGCATTGTAAATGAGTTAATGAGATAAGAATAAAACCTAAAGAAGAATATGTGAATTAAAGAACGGATTGAACCATTAGTGACCCGTTTGTGTTCATGAAATGTGTAGGGTCAAGCTCCAGGGCAAATCCACAAGCCGATCACTGTGAGTAATATCGATATTTGAATGCTTATGAATGTCCTATTGTTTATTCCCTTATAAGCTTTACGAGTTGCTAATTGGGATTGTGGACAAAAGTTTGACATGAATGAACGAATGGACCAAAGGTCGTTTTGATAAGAAAAATACATGGACCAAAGGTCGTTTTGACAGAACTGAGTGGACCAAGGGTCGTTCTAATAGAAATGAATGGACCTAAGGTCGTTTTGACATGAATAAGTGGGCCGAAGGCCGTTTTGATACGGATGTATGGGCCAAAGGCCGTTTTGACACAAATGTATGGGTTGAAGGCCGTTTTGACACAAATGTATGGGCCGAAGGCCGTTTTGACATAAATAAATGGGTCGAAGGCCGTTTTGCCATAAATGAATGGGCCGAAGGCCGTTTTGACACAAATGTATGGGCCGAAGGCCATTTTGACACAAATGTATGGGCTAAAGGCCGTTTTGACATAAATAAATGGGTCGAAGGCCGTTTTGCCATAAATGAATGGGCCAAAGGCCGTTTTGACATAAATGAATGGGCCGAAGGCCGTTTTGACATGAATGGAAATCTGAATGGGCCAAAGGCCAGTATGTTTGGAACTATAGTCACTTGATCTAAACTTTGCATAAATGTACATATGTTAAGTAGGAATATGAATTGGGCCCAAGACTATTTGGAGTATGTTGTTCTACATATTGTTTATATGACTTCTGTATTTGATATTATTCACTGGGCTATCGCTCACGCTCATTCATGTGTTTGTAGGTGAGCCAAGGGAAGTCCAAACCCAGCCCCAGTGAAGTCTGCCAGGAACAACATGAGTTTTGAGAAAGTCAGCCTTGTGTCTCACGCACGAGACCTATCCTTGCCAATTTGTTATGTAATTATATTTTGTCTTGCTGGCAAGGACTTTATGTATATTCGTAAATAGTCTATCATGGGTTGACTTAGTTGGATGATCCTATCTGTAAAGAATTTTATGGTACTGTACTTCCAAAGCGTGGGTTATTAACGTATATGAGTATGGTTTGTTTTGAAGTGCATATAAGTACGACTCTATGGACAAAGTTTTTGATTATTGCTTCCGTTTGGCCCCTTTACTCTGTTGAGTTATGTGTATTTTGGTTTGAGGCCGTAGGTAATCCCAGGATTACTGGCCGGTTACGTCCTTAACCCATATGGGCGGGTTCGGGTTGTGACAAACAAGTTCCTAATTATTACAGTTTGCCCCTCAGATTTTTGAGTATTACACTTGAACCCCTAGTTTGGCTATTTTGTTTGATTGCACTTGAACCCCTTAGTTTTTCTGGTTACTATAATGTCTCTAGCTTTTGATGAGTGTGCTTTCTGCCATCAGAAAGGCCATTGGAAGTATCATTGTCCTAAAAATGGATGTTTGTCTGCTTCGTCAGTGTCTGCTCCGTCTTCTCAGCAGTTTTCGACCTCCCGCCGGTTCTATTGTATCTGCTCTGGCTCCTGATCCTGACTTAGCTTCCTTGACTACTGGGATTAGTCAGCTTCAACATACATTGTCTACCTCCCAACCATCCTTGTCTGCCTTCATTGTTTCCTCTCTTCATTCAGGTTTGCTTGGGTCTTCTTCAGGTATTTCTTTATCTGTTTGGCTTTTTGACTCGGGTGCCTCTCATCATATGACTTCACATCTCTCCTTACTTCAAAATTGTACTCTTCCTCCCTTTCCTATTACTGTCAATGCTGTTAATGGGTCTGGTATGTCTGTTGTATCTGTTGGGTCTGTCCTACCATCTGCTATGTCTACTGTCTCTATTCCATCTGTCATTTATGTTCCTCAGTTATCTGTTAGTTTATTATCTATCAGTAAGCTTGATGCCTTTAGTTTTGATGTTATATTTTTATCTTCTACTTGTTTTGTGCAGGATTGGATGTCTCAGCAGTAGATTGGGACAGGCCGTAGTGTTGGAGACCTCTATGTGGTGGAGAGCTTGCATCTGCCTATGACAACCTCTCTGTCTGCCTTTTTCTCTTTTCAATTAGATTCTCTGTCTAGTCCTTTCTACTTGTGGCATTCTAGATTAGGGGCATTTGTCTGCTGATCACTTACGGTCTTTAGCTCAGTCGGGTATATTAGGTAAAGTTTCTCCTAGTGAACTTACTGAATGTCGGGGGTGTAAACTTGCCAAAATGACAGCATTACCTTTTCCTAAAAGTACTTATATATCTGATACACTATTTTCTTTAGTTCATACTGATGTTTAGGGCCCTTCTCTTGTTCTCACCAAAAGGGGTTCTGCCTACTATGTGTTATTTGTTGATAACTGCACCCGTTATACTTGGGTTTATCTTATGACTCATAAGTCTGACTTTTACCAGATATACCGTACTTTCCAGTCTAAGGTCACTACACAATTTGGGTCTACTATTAAATTTTTGCGGCCTGACTTGGGCGGGAAATATTTTAAAACTGAATTCTATGAATACTTGGCCAAATTGGGTACCATTCACCAAACTTCTTGTACTGATACACCTGTCCAAAATGGTCGAGCTGAGCGTAAACACCGTCATCTTCTTGAGACAGCTAGGTCTCTCATTCTCTCTGCCTCCGTTCCGGCTCCGTTTTGGAGTGAGGCAGTTCTAACTGCAGCTTTTCTTCTCAACCGTATGCCTACCTCGCTTTTTTTCTGGTTGGTCTCCATATGAGGCTGTATTTTCTCAACTTCCTACTTACTCCATTCTTTGTGTGTTTGGGTCTGTTTGTTTTGTCCTTTTACCCCATAAAGATAGGACCAAACTTAATGTCCGGTCTGTCCTATGTGTCTTTTTGGGTTATAGTCTCACTCAAAAAGGTTATCGCTGTTATGATCCTATTTCCCGTCACCTTTATGTCTCCCGCCATGTTGCCTTTCTTGAACGTCTACCTTACCTTTAGCTTCCTCCTCTCACTGCCTCAGTTTCCAAAGAGGATTTGGTTCATATTGAGCCATTTCCTTCTAAGGTCCCATCTGATGAGTACATCTCCACTGTTCCTCCTAAGCTTGTTCCATTTTCTCCTCCTGTTTCCCCTCTGGCTGCATCTCCTCATTCTACTTCTTCTCTCCCTTCGTTGTTGGTCAATTCTCGTCGCCAGGCTCCTCCACCACCAGTTGTCTCTACTCCTATTGCTACTCCTTATACTTTTGATGACTCTGATTCGGCGGCACATCGATATCCTACTCATGAGCGTCTGTGAAAACCTGTATTTAATTATTCAAAAAATTAAAAAAATAAAAATAAAAATAAAAGTAAAAATAAAAATAAAAATTAATTAATTAATTAATTAATTAATTAATTAATTTTATTTGGAGTTTGTCTGAAATATATTAGTGTATAAGTTAGTTTTAAATTAATCTAATTAAATCACTAACAAAGACATTATTAAAAATAATAATTTTGTGGGTATTCAATATTTATTATTTATAAATTATTTTAATTAGAATTTAACATGATAATTATTCTTACTAAATACTTTAGTTAAAAATCTTAGTGTATCAATTTTGAGAAACACACACACACACACACACACACACACACACAAAATCTGAATCAAATTCTCGGTGGCAGAATAATTGTCACACCCCAAACCTGCCCCTAAAAGTTTGGGCATGACCCATTCGAAAACGGACAATAAACCTGTTATACATATCCTTCGGGGCCTGAAGGGAAGCATTTAATATAAAAAAAATATATATACAACATCAAAACATATCCATTGAGCTACTATTGACATGCCATGATCACAACATCACATCAAATAACCAATATACAGAAAATATACACCCATATACATCGAATCAGCCCACAATTAGGCGTAGGACAAAACATTTTAAGGAAAGACAACCAAGCATAAATCCCAAAAATATAACCACACTTTACACAATACACAGGCTTCAGTTAGTGCCTGGACACATCGTGGTTGACAAGAGGGAGACGAATCTTAAGGGTTGGGACTGGCTTCTCGGTTGATGACCTACAGAAACAGACAAGATACAGAATGAGTAAAACTCAGTGAATAATAGTACATGAATAATGTAAAGTACACCAGAAATAATAAAGTATATAACTGCGAAGCATATGATTAACTACACGCTGTAATTATATCTCAATAGACAAGAGTCCAGAAATATACATAGAGCGGCCCTCGGCCCAGAATGATACAGAACGTCACAAAATGGCCCTCGGCCCAGAGTGTTACACAGAATGTTACACATGTCACAAAATGGCCCTCGGCCCAGAATGTTACACAGAATGTTACACATGTCACAAAATGGCCCTCGGCCCAGAATGTTACACAGAATGTTACATAATGGCCCCCGGCCCAGACAGAATGTGACCAAACAGAATGTTACATAATGGCCCCCGGCCCAGACAGAATGTTACCAAACAGAATGTTACATAATGGCCCCCGGCCCAGACAGAATGTTACCAAACAGAATGTTCATGAATTCTTTCCACAATTTCACTTACACCACGTTTCGGTCAGGATTATATACTGTAGGAACTTACAGAAAACAAACATAAACAAAACATTACTGATAATTGTTATATCATTGTTCCCTACCATAACTCAATAGACCTCGGGACAACCCACAAAGCAGAAGAACTTTGAATAACTTTAAAACTGATTAATCTTAAGGTTGTACAGAGGCACTTAAATCCTTTCAACCATTACATGAGTTATGCAGTCAGTTTATAACAATCGTTAACAACAAGTAAAGCATACTCCACAAATCATATATGTATCCTCACAATATTATTTGTAAGGACAAAACAGTTTACCTCACAGTAGTCTTGATTCATTAGTGACAAAGCAAAATGATTCACAATATCCAAGCATCGTTATTCTATTTGATTATCATGCGTCCTCCTTTCGCTTGAGTGCGCTAATACTCAATAAAACTTGTATCACATATAAAAACATAAGTATTGCAGAAACCATATAAGTAGTCTGAATCCATAATTCATTGGCAGAATGATTTTGTCGGTTCACAACTTCACAATTTGGCCCTTGGCCACATCATGTAATACCTTCACAATTTCTTTTGATGCTTTCATAATTCACAATGTTCCCCACATAGCATACACTTTTAATGTTTCCACAATTTCACAATATTTCTTACAACGGAGGATATAACGTCAATAACAATAATTATTAACAGTAAAAAAAAAATACATCGAGTACTATTACTCACAATGGTCAGGTGCTTGGTCCACCCCTGTCGCTAACCCTACACAATTCACATAATTCAAACATAATCCATCATAATATAACATCATTTAGTTCAACATTATTCAACACAACATAACTTCAACAAAAGTCAACATTTAGTTCATCAAGACCATTTGTAATTTAACATAATTCAAATAAATCATTGAATCTCATTTCAACACTCCAAAACCAAGTTTATATCATTCACACTACTAATCGATTATTTCTCCAATTTTTCCTTTACATTATAGCATGAATTCCAACATTTATAGCACAATTCATTCGCAAATTTTAAACATAATTCCAAAACATTTCCAAATTCCAATTAAACTTGTACATATACAATTCAATACCTCAATTTCATTATTCTACCTTCAATTTGGGCCAATTCATTAGTTATCATCATTACTCAACCTAGGGTTTTAAAGAAAATTGGGGGTTTTCCTCTTTTCTTAGTTAAATCTTTAAATCAACAATTACTATATATCAATATGCTAAAAACACACAACATCCTTTGAAAATTGGAGTGGAAGTCCCCTTTTTGTGAATAAACAACAAGCCATTAATGTTTCCAACCCATAATCAACTCAAACTTCCAAAATGTCAACAAAATCCCAAAGTGAAAACAAAATTACTTCAAAACATAAACATTCAAGGCCAAGAGAACCCCCTACCTCAAGATTGGAAGCAAAGAAGCTAGATCAAAAGCGTCCTCTCCAAAATCTCAAAATCCAATCGGTTGGAAAAGTTGATCTTCACTCCTTCTTCATCCTTGATGCACGATCCATGGTGGTTTGTTGGTGAGAATGACTGAAATCAAAGGTTTGAGGGTTAGGGTTTCGAACCTAGGGAGGGAGGAAGGAAGAGGGAAGAAGAAAAAATGTAAGAAATGATCCAAAATCCCGTTTTTAACGCTGCTGTCCTGCAATTCCCGCTCGAGCGGACTGATTCCCGCTCGAGCGGACCTGCCCTCAGCACAGATGTCGAAACTTTGAACAGGTATAACTTTCCCATCCGGACTCCGTTTTAGGTCATTCTTGTGTCCAAATTGAAACCCCGGAAATAAGCTTTCCAATGGTTCTAACCTCATATCCAAATTCAAAGTGTGGAAAAAGAAAAGGGCAAAAGAGTGACGGCTGATCGTAGGCGAATTATTCGAATTAAAGTTTTTGGTCCAATCTTACTTTACCATCACACCACTACCTCAATCAATACCCCAAAATAGATAGAACATTCTCAATTCCAATGGATATAGTTGAATTAAAACACATTAACCCCTAATTAAATAAGGGCGACTTTTGGGGTCATTACAATAATGCCACCTGTTTGTTTGCAAGTAAATATAGGAACCCTCACCTCATCATAATTCTTGGGTTTAGAAGATACAACGTGACAAGAGATTGATGAGAAGAGAGAGAGAGAGAGAGAGAGAGAGAGAGAGAGAGAGAAGCCTCAGCCTCAGCATGTTTATTTATATGAGCATGCTACTCTTGGAGTAAAGAATGTAAAGGAAACCTGAGAAAAGAAACTCTACGAAGGAGTGAGTTAACAAGAGGAGGAGGTTAAGAAGGTTGCATATTTTCCTACCATTTCACTATCCCATTTCAATCCTACAACTATGTAAGAAAACCCTCTCAACCCTCTCATTTTTTTTAATTGTTAAAAATTTCAGATTATATTCATATGATTAAATGACTAACTTATAGATAGAAATTTTTATATATATGTATATAAATTTTGTGATGTGTATATCAAATATTTGAAGATATTGATAGTCTTAAAGTCATGGTATTATTGTGGAAATAGGCTTGCATGTGTAGTTTATACCATTAAAGAGAGGATTGAAGATTTTATTTGGTCCTTGAATCTGCCAGAAAATTTGTACGAATTTTTAGAATATTTTATACTCAAAATTTGAAGATGATTTCTTCTACTAAGTTGTTGAGAATGATGTCTAGTTCATCCAGGAAATTTGGCGACAATTATTGAGCTTTGTACGAATTTATAAATTTTTTTAATTAAATCTGAAACTGTAAGACAGATTTTACCATAGGTTTGAAAATTTATTAAAAATTCTATATTAAGCCAAATCTGGTAATTTCTAATTAAAAGATGAAATTTGAGAAATCTAGTTTCATAATAAATTTTTAGATTATGGAGTCGATCTATGACTTTAAGTATGGAATTAATTTAAGAAAATGTGATAAATCTGTGTCATAAAATTTCTAGGAATTTTACAAAATTATTTATAACTTAGTTTTGGGAAATTATTTCTAAAAAATGACCTAAACATCGTTATTGAATATTTTGTAAATTTGCACGAATTTTAGAATTGTATAAATAATTTACTTATAATTTTTAATACCTAAGGTATAATTTGAAATTTTCTGGAGAGGTTTAAAATCCTTACTTCAATCATTTATTTGGATAAAAATCAATTATTGTGTTGGTCTAATTCATTAAATATTGTAAATTAGTAATCCATGTATGGGTGTATTGTGGTTTGTTTAATATTGTGCTAGTCTAATTTTGTAAATTAAAAATTCATGCATGTGTGTGATTATGGTTTATTTCTTTGTATCTAAGTTATTATATTCATACCATGGTTTAAATTAATTGTTTATTTAAATTTTGTACATTGAATTATTATTGTGTGACATGTATAATATTTTATGTTGGGAATTTTTATGAGTTGGTAAAACATTGTTGGTGATTGAAATTTGAATAATTTGCGATTAATATAAAAACTAACCAAAATGATTAATGGTATATATAAAGTTAATGATAGAGGGTTAATACCGGTTGTTCAGGGTAAGCCCTAGTTTTTAATAATTTTTACGTAAATTGTGTTGCGAAACCCTAAGATGGCACAAGACTTATTTGAACCCTTATCGGTATTTGGTTTTGGAATAAGGGTGGATGTGCGGGTGGCACGCAGGGAAGTTAAGTACCCCTGGCAGACCGTTCCCTTGGAGCAAACGACGGATGCCATGGCTTGGGTCTATAACTCCGGGCGTGGGCATTTTTGGTAGTTCTTGAATATTTGACCAGGGGGGGTTTCCAAATTAACCGTGGCCATGACTTAGTTGTTAGTAAGAAAATCTCTTGGGTGAGATTTTGAGCGTCACCTAAACTATTAAAATTATCGAAATTATTATAATGGTTGTTACATTTATCATGCTGTTAATTATTATTATTATTTTAATTATTATGGTTTGATTATTTTCTCTTAAAAAGAATGGTAGGTTGGTTATATTTTCTTACTGTGTTGCAAAACACATGGCATATATTTTGTTGCCCCGGCGTTTCATGTCAGATTATGTCAAAGAAGGGACTGAGGTTGAAATTGGAGCTACTGCTAATATTGAACCTTGGCTAACTTAAAGTCAAGACTTTCTCAAAATAAAATTTTATTATCTCTTTTATTAGTATTTAAAAATGTTGCGATGTTGAATGTGAACTTGTAATTTTTTTTTTTGGTTGTTGAACTTTGACTATGTGAGAATTTAAAATTCCCTAATTAGTTGTTAAAATTTTATTTAGCAAGTTATTTGTTATTTAAATTTTATGATGTTTTATTTTTGGGCGTCATAACGTCGTCCTCCAAACAGGTTGGGTTGGTCTAATACACGTTTTTCTGCTTCTTATCATACTTTTTTGTCTGTTATTCATTCTTTTCAAAACCTCAGTCTTACGCAGAAGCCTGTCAGGATCCTAATTGGGTTCAAGCTATAGAGGATGAATTGTTTGCCTTGCAGAAGACTAATACTTGGGAGTTCGTTTCTTTGCCTGCTGGCAAGAATCTGGTTGGTTGCAAATGGGTCTATAAAATTAAGACTTATTCTGATGGTTCTCTTGAGCAATACAAAGCTCGTTTGGTTGCAAAGGGTTTCTCCTCATAATCAATACCATACTCCTAGGAGTATGGTATTGATTATGAGGAGACATTTGCCCTTATTGCCAAGATGACTATTGTCCTTACCTTGATTTTTGTTGCTACTGTTCGACATTGGCCTCTTTATCAGATAGATGTTAAAAATGCTTTTCTTAACAGTCATCTCACTGAGTAGGTCTATATGCATCCTTCCCCTGGTCTTCTCCACTCCTCTGGGCTGGTTTGTCATCTTTGGCGTGCTCTGTATGGTTTGAAGCAATCTCCTCGTGCTTGGCATGATCGCTTTCAGACTGCTATTACCGAGCTTGGGTTTTATCTTTCTACTACCGACTCTGCTTTGTTTTTGAGACATACCTCGGCTGGTTTTGTTGCTCTCTTACTCTATGTGGATGATATGATCATCATTGGCTTTGACTCTTCTGTTATCTTTGAGGTCAAGCAATATCTCTTCCGCACCTTCAAAATAAAGGATCTGGGTCCATTGTGGTATTTTTTTGGTATTGAGGTTGCCTCTTCTCCAAATGGCTATTTTCTGTCTCAGGCCAAGTATGCTAATGAGGTATTCACCGTGCCGGTCTTACTGATACTAGGGTTTCTGATACACCAATTGAGTTTACTATGAAGCTTAACTCTACTGATGGTGTCCGTTTGGATGATCCCACTTTCTATCGCGAGCTTGTGGGTTGTTTAGTTTATTTGATTGTCACTCGCCCTGATCTTGCTTATGTTGTGTATGTGGTTAGTCACTTCGTTTATGCTCCTTGTTCTACACATTGGGTTATTTTGGTTCGGATTCTTTGTTATCTCCGGGGTACTATCTTTCAGGGTTTACTTTTGTCTTCTACTTCCTCTTTGGACTTGGTAGCTTATGCTGATTCTGATTGGGTTGGTGATGTCACTGATCGTAAGTCCACTTTTGGCTTCTGTATGTTTCTTGGTGATTCCTTGATTTCTTGGAAGAGCAAGAAACAGACTGTTGCTGCGCGTTCCACTGCCAAGACTGAGTACCGTGCTATGGCTCATGCCATTGCTGAGATTGTTTGGCTTCGTTGTCTCTTGACTAATTTAGGTGTCCCTTAGTCTTCTCCGACCTCCTTTTACTGTGATAACCGCAGTGCTATTCAGATTGCCCATAACACTGTCTTTCATGAACGGACGAAGCACATTGAGATTGATTGTCATTTTGTCCGTCAACATCTGTAGTCTGGCTCCATCTCGCTTCCTTTCAACTCTTTGGCATTGCAACTTGCTGATTTCTTTACGAAGACTCACACAACTGCTTGATTTCAGTTTCTTCTTGACAAACTCTCAGTATTTTCTGCTAAAACACCTTGAGTTTGAGCGGGAGTGTGAGAATATTAATTATGGTATCACTACAAGAAAAGGTGTTATAAAACACAGAACTTTTTGTGACGGCGCGTTTCCCGTCGCAAAAAATGATCTTTTGCGACGACAGTGTAAACCGTCACAAATAAATAGCTTTTGCGATGGTAGTTATCCTGTCGCTAATAAACATACACGAAAAGTGTGATAAATACGAAAGTATTTGCAACGCATTTCTGTACCGTCGCAAAAAGAATTTTTTTGAGACGAGAGAAATGTGCTATCGCAAATAGTGGACAATTTGCGACGGATTGCCACCGCAAAAAAAACCATTAGTAAAACGGCGTTGTTTTATCTATTTTTATTTATCATTTGTGACGGTTTAAATATACCGTCGCAAAAAGTAATAAAAATTTTTTGTCTCGCTTCTCCCATTGTTTGGCGCTCGATCATTTTGATCCAAAATCCCTAAATCTTTTAAACAAGATCTTTTTTCCCCCAAATCCCCAAAATCCCCAATCGCTCTCGACGACTGACGAAAATCCCTAAATCCCTAAATCTTTTGATCCAAAATCCCTAAATCTCTCTTGACGACCGATGAACGGCGAGCAGGCTCAATCGCTCTTGACGACGGCTAGCGGTGGTGCGGCGTCTCTATCTTTCTCTCGCGCGAGCTCAGTCAATCCGACGGCATATGCTCTCTCTTTCTCTCTCTCTCTATATATATATATTTGTTTGAAGAGTTTTCAGTCTCTGATGTTAGTTGTGGAAATCTTAACTAACAAAGGACCAATCAAAAAGGGCACGATTTGTGCTTAATTTTGAAATTCTTCTCTCATTTATTAGTTGAGACAAATGGGATTGTTCTCATCTACCATATATTTGATGATTTACTTTGAGTGAACTATTAGAGGGGAAGGGGAAAAAAAATAATTTAAATTTGAGTATTAATAGTCTCATGTACCAACATAAAATTAAATTTTTTTTTTTTTTTTTTTTTTTTGTAAGGGAAGAAACTGAGGAACACATTAACCTAAAAAATAAAGATTCTACCGATGTGTCTTTCAATTCAATAAAACTCTGCTTAACCCCCTTGAATTTTTTTATTTTTATTTTTTTAATCTTTTCATTTAATGTGCACACATTTCATTTTTCTAATAAAGTTTTTAAGTAGGATACATTAAAAAAATCACATAGAAGTAAAAAAGAATAATTAATAACACCATACCCACCACCAAAAAATCCCAAAAATAAAAATTGATGACATTAGGCATTGATTCTCCAGCTCATGCAGCTGGATTGGATCTCAGCTTTAGCATTCTCTCCCCTTTTCCCTTAGGCTAGGCTCTAAACTAAACATTAGCAATGTCAAAAGCTAAATTTTTGTCATGACCTTTTTTTGTTTTTTTTTGTTTTGGAAGAAGTGTTGGGTAGATTAGAAAGCCATTGAATGTAGAATGGCAAATTCATTGCTTCAATTTTCATTATTGAGATAAATAAGTGAACAAAGGCAAGAAAGACCAAGACCTTCAATTATAAAATAAATAATCGTAATCATATCACTAGATATATGACAAAAAAATACCAGTCCTTCTACGAACACAAACTAAACATTGAAATCAACACATTACAGAATATAGATGAATGAATAAGATTTGGTGGTGGATTCACTTTTGAAAATTTTCGATGAGATTGGTGTTCTAATGTATTATGATCTTTTTTAAAGATCATGAAACCACTAGTTGATTGGAGTCTTGAAAGGTATCAATCACATCCAAACTCTGACATTAACTGGTGATACACACTTTCTTAGTGCAAGATTTATGACTTAACATGTAATCATCTTACTTAATATGTAAGATTTTTTGCTAGATCTCTTATTAAAGCAACAGAAAATAAAAAAAAATGATGATGTGACAAAGAAGTTGACATTAATAGGCAAATTAGAGAAAAGACAACCGTGAAGGTCATTGACTAATGGATACCATTAATGCATTAGTGCATGACCACATGTATTAGATGGGGAGGTAGAAGTTTAACAAGCACAAACATTTAGAACTAAGTGTCTTATTCATGTCAAAACTTGTCGTATTTTTTAGATCTAAGTGTCTTACTCAAAAGTTTTTTAAACTTAAGGAGTTTGAATGAATATGATCTTCATATTTCATCTCAAATCAATTCATTTTAGATCCTTAAAATTTAATGGATAGTTATATTCATTGCTATGGAATGGAAGTGTACTACTTGTTTTGAGAGATGAGGGTGTAATTATTTTTGTCTACATTTTTTTTTTCCCTAGCTCTTAAAGCCTATGATGTTCTGTGCACCTCTTGATGTTTTAGACATGTTGAATTAGTGATGGAATACTTGGTGTTTTGCGGCATTTTTATGTCCCACGTGTTGTTGTATAAGTATTTCATTTTTTATGTTCTCCTATCAAATCACTAAATAACTAACTGGGATAAGACCACCTACCTATTTGAGAGAAATTGGACGGATAGGTATCATGGTGCATGAATACGTAGGTATTATATTTAGAGTTACTTTGATGAGATATTTTTGTGGATATGTGCAGAAGCGATATTTGATGGAAGTACAGATGATGGATAAGAGTTGGATTGATTTGCCAAATAGGATGTCGAGGGAGTACATTAATGGGATTGATGAATTCCTTGTGTTTGTGTACACCAATATGGTTGAAGGTTCGATGATCAGTTGCCTGTGTAGGAAGTGTGAGAATCGATACCATCTTGTACGAGAGGGTGTATGGGAGCATCTGATTTTGAATGGTTTTTTTAAAAAGTACAAACATCGGATTAATCATGGGGAATCTTACGTATCTCTGCATGGTAATCGAGAGAATGAAACATTGGCTAATTTAGACATTGGGGATGATATGGTTGGAATGATACAAGGGGCTATAGGAAATCCACATGCCGGTACAAGTGTTGAGGGTAATGAACCATAGGGGCCTGATCCCTATGCATTTGAATCCCAGCTCGGTCAAAATGCAGAGACTACAAAGTATTTCAAACTTCTTCAAGATGCACAAAGTGAATTGTATCCAGGTTGTCAGAAGTTCACATCTTTGTCATTCATTGTTCGACTTCTACATTTGAAGGTGCTTAATCAGTGGACAAACAAGTCTGTTGACATGTTGCTTGAGTTATTGAATGAGGCGTTCCCGTTGGGTGTGAAACTCCCAGACTCATATTATAAAGCTCAAAAGGTCACAATAGATTTGGGCTTCATGTATGAGATGTGGGATGCATGTCCCAACAGTTGCATGTTGTTTCAAAACGAGGACGCCAATCTTGATAAATGTGTCATATGCAACAGTTGTCGAAAGAAATCAAATGGTGATGGTGGTTCAAATGGTCCTAACAAAGGTGGCAAATGAATAACTGCAAAATAGATGCGGTATTTTCCTTTAAAGCCAAGGTTGCAGAGGTCATTTATGTCATCCAAGACGGCCAAGTTAATGAGATGGCATGTAGAGGAACGAACTGATGACGGTGTCTTCAGGCATCTTGTTGACTCCCTTGCATGGAAAGATTTTGACCATCGGAATATTGACTTTAGTAATGATTGCCGAACTGTAAGGCTTGGCTTAGCATCTGATGGTTTTAACCCATTCAGGACGATGAACATAGTTCATAGCACATGGCTTGTTGTGCTCATTCCATACAACTTGCCGCCATAGATGTGCATGAAGCAATCATTTCTAATTTTATCCGTGCTTATTGACAGCCCGAAAGGACTTGGTGACAAGATTGATGTGTATATGCAACCATTAATTGAAGAGTTGAAAGAACTATGGAATGACGGTGTCTCCACATTTGATGCATCAACAAATCAAATGTTTCAAATGCATGCAGCTTTACTGTGGACAATAAGTGATTTTCCTGCATATGCAAACTTGTCGGGATGGAGCACTAAAGACGAATATGCATGTCCTTGTTGCAATAAGGAAACTACATCGTGTTGGTTGAAGCATAGTAGGAAACAATCATACTTGGGTCATCGCAGATTTTTACCTAGTGGCCATAAATTTCGGATGGATAAAGTATCATTTGATGGTAGTCGGGAAGTCAGACTAAAACCAAAATTGTTGTCTGGAACTGAAATGCTGCTACAATTAGAATCTGAGGGTATTTTAACCCAATACAAGAGGGATGACCTTAAGGAGAGGCAAAGGAGACAAGTAGAGAAGGAGAAAGTTGGACATCGCACTCATAGCTGGAAGAAAAAGAGTATCTTTTATGAACTGCCATATTGGGAGCACAATCTAATAAGACACAACCTCGATGTGATGCATATAGAGAAGAATGTTTGTGACAATGTGTTATGAACAATATTAGGGGTTGCAGGAAAATCGAAGGATGGTGTTAATGCTCGGCATGATTTACAAGATATGAATATTAGAAAACTCCTACATTTGCAGTTAAGAGGGTCAAATAAAGCTTATTTACCCTCAGCACAATTCACGATGACCAAGAAAGAGAAAGATTTGTTCTTGAAAGTATTGAAGGAAGTTAGAGTTCTCGACAGGTATTCATCCAATATATCGCGTCGCGTGCGCTTACATGATCGATGTATTGGGGGTCTTAAGAGCCACGATAGTCATATTTTGATGCAACAACTAATTCCATTGGCTATTTGAAGATCGTTACTGAAGAATGTAATTGAATCTTTGATTGAATTGAGCAATTTCTTTAGACAATTACATTCCAAAGTGAATCGTGCAACGAATTTGCAATATATTCAAGATCGTATCGCCGTAACACTTTGTCATCTAGAGAAAATATTTCCTCCGACTTTTTTTGATATAATGGAGCACTTGCCTACACATCTAGCAAACGAAGCATTATTAGGTGGAGCGATTTAGCTTCGATAGATATATCTTCTTACTTTGAAGCAATATGTGCGTAATAGAGCTCATCCAGAAGGTTCAATTGCTGAAGGATATCTTATGGAAGAATGCATGAATTTTTGTGCACAATATCTCAATGATGTGGAAACCAAATCTAATCGACCAGTGAGGAACTATAGTGGTGATGATAATCTGGGTCGTGCTGTTGGTGAAAGCACAAGCTTTTATCTTGATAATACTTCTTGGGTACATACTCATCGGTATGTCTTATTCAATACAAGCGCGGTGCAACTATTCATAAAGTAAGTTATGTCACTCACTCAATATTTTATTATGTTTCATTGAATTTTGAGCCTTTTTTTTTTTTTTCAATCTACACAGCAAACACCATGAAGTACTTAAGGTCAAAATGCCTCGTGTTGACGATCATCAGCTTCGGTGTGAACATTTAAAAACTTTTCACATTTGGTTCAAGGAACATGTATGTATTTAAATCTACAGATTCTATTTACCTAAGTTGAACTATATTTTAAATTTTACAATTTATTTTTTTTTAAATAGGTTCAAACTTTGCAAAGGACTAGTGATGTCACATTTTCTGAAGAGATTATTGTATTGCCAAATGGTCCTTATAACTTGGCAAGGAGGTTCAATGGGTATACAATGAATGGGTTTCGGTATCGAGTAAAGGCCATGGACCGTCGAGCCACACAAAATTGTGGTGTAGCTTTGAAGGCAGATACCATAAGTTATTCTAGTCAAAAAGACAAGAATCCCCGTGTAGGGTTGTGTACTATTATGGACAATTGACAGATATTGTTGAGATTAGATATTTCAATGAGAAGAAGCATGTGTTGTTTAAGTGTGATTGGATTGACAACATTCACGGGAAGATACAAGATGTTTTCAATTTCACGTTGGTCAACTTCAATCATTTGTTGTACCGAGATGATCGAATTACTAATGAACCTTTCATCTTGGCATCCCAAGCAGAGCAAGTTTGGTATGTTGTAGCCCCGTTACAACCAGACTGGCAAGTAGTGGTGAAGATATCTCAAAGAGGTTTATTTGATATGAATTCGACTGATCTAGAAATCGAGCCATATATGAGCCAACAATTAGAAGAAAACATAATGCTCCGTGATGAAGAAGTTGGTTGGGTGAGGGAAACGGCAGAAGGAGAAACACTTGATGTGGCAATAGACTGATATTTAATAAACATCAGTAATTGAATTAAGGCCAAGGTTGTAGTTAACGTTCAGTTTCTTAATTTACTTTGTCTTTGTAATTGTATTAGTTCAATTAATGTCATATTATAGTTTATTCAAAGCCATTCTCTACTTTCTAATGTCAATTAATGTCACGACACTTGCAGATTATTATGGCAAGGAAGAGGAAGCTTGATCATCTCCTACGCATGATGTCCGATGTGGTACGTAAGAGGACATCAGTGGCACCACCATTAGAGGAGGCATCACATCGACCACCATCAGAGGGGCCATTAATGCCACCACTATCTGACCAGCCACCGTAGTGACAACCGTTAGTGGCACCACCATTAGAGGAGGCATCACAGCGAGCACCATCAGAGGGGCCATTAGTGCCATCGTATTGACCACCATCAGTGGCACCACAATAGCTATTATCTACTTAGCCTCCACGCCCACCATCAGTGCGTCCACCATCAGTGGCACCACAATAGCTATCATCCCGACTAGAGTCATCATCTTATGAGCCATCTGTAGGTATATAAATTTGCTTTGATTTGTATGAAAATTATTTAAATATACATTTATTTATTCTCATTATATATAACTTGTTTATTCTCATTATATTTTCTAGACCCTTCGACTTTTTCACAGCCCACCTCAGGTATAAGAATTCGACTTGTATTGACAATATTTAAATTTGCATTTGTTTGTTTATTCTTATTGTATCTCAAAGGTCATGTTAGTTCTTCATCAACCTCGACTAGGAGTGGTAGAGGATGTGCCAAGGGCATTAGGGAGTGGGGTACTGGTACAAAGTTGGACATACAATTTGATGAAAATTATTGTCCAATAGGGGATAACGTGCCTAAGTTAACTACTCAACTTGGCATTATTGTGCGGAATGGTAATATTGTTCCTGTCACGTTTCTTGACTGGAACACTGTGCCTGATGATATTCTCGATGCTATCTGGAAAGATGTAAAGGTAAAAGTATATTTTTGTCCAAAAATTCAAATTTCAAAATTGTGTTATTATTATTTAAACTTTGAAATTGTCCAAAAATTCAAATTTCAAAATTGTGCTATTATTATTTAAACTTTGAAATTGTGTTTTATAGGACAATTTGAATATATGTCCAGAAGAGTACAAGCCAATCTGCATGAAAACCTACAACAACATACGGACGGATCACAAGAATAAGATTAAGGCTAAGTATTTCAAGCCTAGAAGTTCTGATCCTAATCTGAAGGATGATGTTCCTTTGCACATTGTGCCAAGCCAATGGGAAGAACTTGTGGAGTATTGACGTACTTCCGATGCTGAGGTATACAAATAAGTTATATGTATAATATGTAAACATACAAATCATATTATTTACTTACATTTGTTAAATCTGTTATAGAAAATTGCACCTAGGAACGCTAAAAATCGGCGAGCTCAGGGCATAGCTCATACCACAGGGCATACTACTTTCACTCAGATACAGCATGAGGTTTATATTTTATTGTTTTATTTTTGTATATAAATAAACATTGTATATTTGCAAATTATTTGGATTCTAATTTTCATATTTCTAAAAAATTCTAGATGACCAATAAGGGGGAGTCTACTGATAAGATGAATGTTTGGCTTATGACACGTAGAGCAGATGACCCTGAGGTTATCCAGACCTTGGTAGTTTCCAAACACCTTTGATTGTATTTAAAGTTTATTTTTTATTTTTTGTGTGTCAACCATCTTAATTTGACATATACTTGTATGTCTTATTCAATATAGGAGATGAGTTTAATCATCAACTCTCCATACTACCTGAGGATTGTCGGACTTTAAAGGCTAGGAATGCCATTTTCCATGAGTTAATAGGTCATGACGGACATGGATATTGTCGCACATACGGGAGAATTGTGCCTCGGAGAGCGGTGTATAAAGATGGTGCTGGGCTATCACAGGCAACACCGCAGCCATCGACTATTGTTCAGATCACCCAGCAGGTTCGTGCGGAGCTAAGGGATGAGTTAAGGGAGGAGTTGAGGGAGGAGATGCGAGCAGAGTTCTCTACACATTTACAACAGATGAGAGCTGAGATGATGGCCTTTGTGTCACAGGGGGCGAGTGTGGATCCCAACAGACAGGTTTGATATAAATTAAATTGTTTGATAGTTAAATTTTCACACAACATATATGTACATATATATAATAAAATTCGTATATGATTAACACATTATGTATTGGCTATCATAGGTTTATGATGCCTCGAGTGGCCATCGGGCATTTAGGGAATCTATAGGAGATGAGAATCCATATACACCACCACTAGCAGATCATGTATAAAATGTATCTTTGCATTCTAAGCTAAGAATAACCATAAATTAACTGTACACAACCCAAAAGGATAGAAACTAGGCACGAGAGACTTGTGGGAGAAGACGGGACTCCAATTGGGTTCTCGGTTTAGGAGTTAGAGCCAGATTTCACTCTAGGCAAACTAGTTCCTTAAGAAACTTGAATTCGAGGTATTGACACCCCAAAATACCAAACGCAGTCAGACTGGCACGAAACTTGGCACATACGACCGCCTAGGCACGAGAGACTTGTGGGAGAAGACGAGGCTCGAATTGGGTTCCCGGTTTGGGAGTTAGAGCTGAATTTTGGTCTAGGCAAACTAGTTCCTTAAGAAATTTGAATTCGAGGTGTTGACGCCCCAAAATTGCCAAACGACGTCAGTTTGGCACGAAAATTGGCACACACGACCGCTAAGGCATAAGAGACTTGTGGAAGAAGACGGGACACCAATCGGGTTCCCAGTTTGGGAGTTAGAGCCGGATTTCAATCTAGGCAAACTAGTTCCTTAAGAAACTTGAATTTGAGGTGTTGACGCCCCAAAATCACCAAACGGGGTCGGACTGGCATGAAACATGACACACACAACCGTCTAGGCACGAGAGACATGTGGGAGAAGACGGGGCTCGAATCGGGTTCCCAGTTTGGGAGTTAGAGCTGAATTTCGATCTAGGCAAACTAGTTCCATAAGCAATTTGAATTCGAGGTGTCGACGGCCCAAAATCACCAAATGGCATCGGTATGGCACGAAACTTGGCACACACGATCACCTAGGCACGAGAGACTTGTGGGAGAAGACGAGACTCCAATTGGGTTGCCGGTTTGGGAGTTAGAATTGGATTTCACTCTAGGCAAACTAGTTCCTTAAGAAACTTGAATTCGAGGTGTTGATGCACCAAAATCACCAAACGGGGTTGGATTGGCACGAAACTTGGCACACACGACCGCCTAGGCATGAGAGACTTGTGGGAGAAGACGAGGCTCGAATCGGGTTCCCGGTTTGGGAGTTAGAGCCGGATTTCGGTATAGGCAAACTAGTTCCTTAAGAAATTTGAATTCGAGGTGTTAATACCCAAAAATTTCCAAACGGCGTCAGTTTGGCACGAAACTTGGCACACACGACCGCCTAGGCACGAGAGACTTGTGGGAGAAGACGGAACTCCAATTAGGTTTCCGGTTTGGGAGTTTGAGCTGGATTTCACTCTAGGCAAACTAGTTCCTTAAGAAACTTGAATTCGAGGTGTTGACGCCCCAAAATCACCAAACGGGGTCGGTTTGGCACGAAACTTGGCACACACGACCGCCTAGGCACGAGAGACTTGTGGGAGAAGATGGGGCTCGAATCAGGTTCCCGGTTTGGGAGTTAGAACCGAATTTCGGTCTAGGCAAACTAGTTCCTTAAGAAATTTGAATTCGAGGTGTTGATGCCCCAAAATCACTAAACAGCGTCGGTTTGGCACGAAACTTGCTGCACACGACCGCCTAGGCACAAGAGACTTGTGGGAGAAGACGGGACTCTAATCGGGTTCCGGGTTTGGGAGTTAGAGCCAGATTTTACTCTAGGCAAACTATTTCCTTAAGAAACTTGAATTTGAGGTGTTGACGCCCCAAAATCACCAAACGGGATTGGTTTGGCATGAAACTTGGCACAGACGATTGCTTAGGCATGAGAGACTTGTTGGAGAAGACGGGGCTCGAATCGGGTTCCCGGTTTGGGACTTAGAGCTGAATTTCGGTCTAGGCAAACTAGTTCCTTAAGAAATTTGAATTCGAGGTGTTGACACCTCAAAATCGCCAAACGGCATCGGTTTGGCACGAAATTTGGCATACGCAACTGCCTAGGCACGAGAGACTTGTGGGAGAAGACGAGACTCCAATCGGGTTCCCGGTTTGGGATTTAGAGCCGAATTTCACTCTAGGCAAACTAGTTCCTTAAGAAACTTGAATTCAAGATGTTGACGCCCCAAAATCACCAAATGGGGTTGGTTTGGCACGAAAATTGGCACACACGACCGCCTAGGCACGAGAGACTTGTGGGAGAAGACGGGGCTCAAATCATGTTCCCGGTTTGGGAGTTAGAGCCAGATTTCACTATGGGCAAACTAGTTCCTTAAGAAACTTGAATTCAAGGTTTTGACGCCGCAAAGTCACCAAATGGGGTCGGTTTGGCACAAAATTTGGCACAAATGACCGCCTAGGCACGAGAGACTTGTGGGAGAAGACGAGACTCCAATCGGGTTCCTAGTTTGGGAGTTAGAGCCGGATTTCTGTCTAGCCAAAATTATTTACTTAATTATCTTTGTAATTATATAGTAGTTAATTTTTTATGTTTGTAATTAAAATATTAACACATAATTATATTGTTATTAATTATTTTTATTTTTTGTTTTCAAATATTTCCCCAGTAGTAGTTTGCTTCTTGTGGAATGCAAGCGTCTGAAGATTGTGATTAACTTTTGTTCTTGTTACCCACGGAAGAATCATGACGAAGACATTTGTTTTTGAATTACGTTATTTTGAATTGTGAACTACATTATGTATTTAAACGTTGTATATGTATTATGCAACATTATGTAGTGGGATAATTTTGCTAATGTATTGTTATGAATGGAAGAATATTTTTATTATGGATGAATTGTTATTTTTATACTGGAATTTTTATATTATTATGTATTTATCGGTTTATTTTTCAGTTATTTTTCATTTAATACAGGTAATTTTCACATTTTTAATAATTTTATTGCAGTTTTTTTTTTTTGAGACGGCACCACACTGTCTCAAAAAAATTAGAACTAGATTGTTTTTGCGACATAAGCGATACCGTCGCAAAAGATGTTGGCAACAGTTAAAAAACCTTTTGCGACGGTATTATTTGCCGTCGCAAATAACCTTTTAGAGACAGCGTTGTCATGTTGTCTCAAGTACACTTTTAGCGACGGCAGGTTATGCGTCGCAATAAAACACTTTCGTGACGGCATCTTTGCCGTCGCAAATAACACTTTTAGCAACGGCAACACAGTGCCGTCTCAAAAAATCTTAGATTTTTTACATAGTAATGCCGACAGCAGCATTCCGTCACAAAAAAGGCGACGGCATTGTGCAATCACTAAAACCTTTTAGCAACGCCCTTTGTTGCGACCCCCCACTTGCCGTCCCTAAAGGTCAGTTGCCGTCGCAAAAAAGTTTTTGAGACGGCATTTTGAGTATTTGCGACGGCAATTTTCCGTCGCAAAAAGTCAAATTTTTTGTAGTGTATTATGTATCAATTAGGTAGGTTGCTAATTGTGAATATGCGATTGATTGTATAGGGTTATTTTCTATTATAGATTAGGTTTAGGATTGCTATTAATATTGGTTGTAATCTTTGTTTTATACAATTCGAATATACAGAAAAGCTTTCTAGAATCTTACAAGTTCCATTTCCAAAAATGGCAATCTTATCAACCAATAGCTTCACAGTTCCTCCTCCCATCATCAGCTACTCTCGAGCTTTCAAGCTTGCTGCATCGGATTGCAATTTATCAGAGTCATACACACTCCTTTGCAAGTTTCTCAGACAAGAAGGCGTGCAATCGATAGATCTGCGAGACAACACTCTCCTCCATTTTCTCGCCATGTACAACAATTTATCCGCCTTCCAGATGCTTTTTGGGGATGGTATAGTAACGAATGAAGACCTCGCAATAGGTAAATGTTGAATTGTTATTAACTCACCTAAAAATTTAAGTTTAATTTTTTTCGATAAGTTTCTCACATGTGGCAAAAACCTCTTTTATCAGTGATTCAAATATGGACAAAAATCTCGCCATCAATATTACTTTGACCATCTACTTCGCTTATTTTCTTTTAAATTTTAGTATGTAGATCATCTATTAAAAAATACAAAATAAAAAAATAAAAATTAGATTAATCTATTAACCGTAACCATATAATTGTGTTGTCTTTATGAGAAAAATTATATCCTATTATTTTTAGATCAATTTGGAATTTTTTTAATAGAAATTCTACACAATGAGCAGAATTGATCATCAAATGGCATATTTTGTGTACTTCTAGCAAGTTGAAAAGTAGATAATCAGAAACGACAAACTGAAAATACCTCTCCTCCAACTTTTAAATAATCATTTTTTTTCTTCCAATTCTTCAACTTATTTAAACTAATTTTTAAAATTTAAAAATAAAAAAACTCCATAAATTGTACCAAATAATTTTATTAGGTGCCCCCACAGACGAAACTCAATAGTCCAATCCTCTTATTGGAGAAAATCTAAGTTATTTAATTGTTGAGTAGATAATGAGGTTTAAATTTCTAATTATAAAATTTATTATCTATTCTAATATCATAGTAACTAGTAACTCATCGAAAAATCTTAACTACTTGAGTGAAGGATAACTTTATTATTTATTTTCACTTCACTAGGAAATAAAAAAGGCAACATGGCGCTGCATGAGGTTGTGAGGTTCGGTCAGAAAGAAGTTGTGGAGGTGCTGTTGAAATATGGGAGAGATTTGGTTATGGTGAGCAATAATTCAGAAGAGACTCCTCTATTCACTACGACTTCGTGTGAAAAGAAGGATTTTTTCGATCTTCTCATCAAAAATGGAAGAATTGACAGTGATCATAGTGTGATGGCAAGCATTGATGGTTCCACTGTTCTTCATGCTACTATCATGGGAGAATATTTTGGTGAGCTCACTTTTCTTTTTTTCAATGAATTCAAAATATTTTTCAATTGGAGCTTCCACACTACAACAAATTAAATTTTTACGGTTTGCAATGCATGATGTAAAAACTCTTTCACGGCATGCACACAAATGCCATTATATGACATGTCGTGAAAAGTTGAGTGTCATTTACAACATGCAGGTAAAGTTGTAAAAAGTAATAAATTAAACATTAATAACATACTTTGTATGTCGTATATAATTTTTTACGACATTTTTGTCATGCAATAAATCATCATACTTTTCATGACATAATTTTGTATGCGGTAAAAAGTTATTTTTAATATATTTATGACATGCTATGTATGCTGTATATAGTCTTTTACGACATTTCTTGCATGTCATAAATCATTACACTTTCCATGACATAATTTTGTATGCCGTAAAAGGTTATTTTTAGTATATTTCTAGTATACTTTGTATGCCGTATATAATCTTTTACATCATTTTCTTCCATGTCATAAATTATTACACTTTTCACGACATAATTTTGTATGCCATTGAAGGTTATTTTTAATATATATATATATAAAGAGAGAGAGAGAGAGAGAGAGAGAGAGAGAGAGAGAGAGAGAAGAAGAAGAAGAAGAAGAAAAGCAAATTCAAAGTTCAATAAATGAACACATGATATCACTAAAATGCCCACTATAGTACTTGAAAAGCAAAATTCAAAATCAGATAGCAAATTATATGTACAAATGAAAGCAAAAAGATTCACATAAAAAAGATTCACCTTTCTCTTTTTCTCTTTCTCTTCTCTCTCTCAAACTTACGCCTTACATCTTCTCTCTAATTACTGCTCTTCTCTCTCTCTCTCTCTATCTCTCTCTCTCTCTCGTTGATCCAGCTCGATCAATCCAAGAAGCCCTATGTCAAGAACTCCTCGGCCACTCTTGCTCCGATTGAACCGCCATATGAAGGTCTTCCACTGTGGCTCGGCGACGATCGGATTGCTAATTTTCTTTGAACCAAAATATAAATGTAATCTGATGAACAATTTAAGCTTTCAAGCCCAAGAAGTTGTAAACAAATCCTAAAGCTTTTGTCATAGATACATCAATGCATGTTTAACTACCATGTTTCTGGAAGACAACAATCTTCCCATAAGAAACATTCTCCCTGTTGCTTTCTATATTATATAATTCAAAGATCGTATATTTGTTGCTGACGTGATGCAACTTAGTTGATGCAAGATTCACATCAAGTTCCTAGTGAAGTTATATATATATTTTTTTATGGAGTTCCTTTTGTGACACCCTAAATATTTAATTAATACAATAACCAACCACGATTATTAATAAAAATAATCTATAATAGTAAATTAAAATAATTAATTTTGTGATGGTATGCGATGAAGTATAATTTAAAACAATAATAACAATAATAATAATATAAATATATGGAATAAGAATAATAATGAAAATAATAAAATAAATAAGTTATACGTGCTATGTAAATTAATTTGTCATTGTGGTTACCAAATATATGATGAGGAGATTTATTTGAGGGCTAAATTAATCACTAATTAGTGTAAAACGATTGGAATGTATGGATTTAATAAATCAAGTAATAATGAATTAGGAAGATATTACGGAGATTTATTTTAATTAAAAGGATTTGCAAATATAGATTAGAAGAGGAGGAGAGGCCATTTGTATGTCTACATGTAGGGGGCAGTGGTGAGTCATCAGTAGGGATATTAATAAAGGGTGAGTCATCACTCATGTGCTTATAAATAGGAAGAAAGTGGTGAAGCTGGCCAGCGTGTAAACAAAGAAGGAAAAGAGAGAGAGAGAGAGAGAGAGAGAGAGAGAGAGAGAGAGAGAGGAGATCAGTAGCAAAGGGAGGAGCCGAAAATCAACAAAAATATAAAGGAATTAGTAAGACTCAATCTTAAGGTGAGTTATATTATACCTTGAGTTATCATAATATATTTTACGTATGTTTTGACTTAACATAATTCATTTTATTCAACTTATATTTTATAAGTTATATTAATACAAGATATGTTTTATAAATATTTCAATTACGTGGGTTATTTTCTGAACTTTATTTATTTAAAATGAAACAAGTGGATATGTTTATTTAAATTTTAGTATATATTTGACTATGACTTTATAAATAATTATGTTTTGTAAGTACCACCACTGGAGTCCTATGCCTTGGGGGACTTAAATAACCATTGACCTCAGTTTGGCCACTTTGTGGTCCTCTGTTTGTCATAAATCCATTGACCACTGTTCTGATTGTCACTTCTGTGACCTCTGTTCTATTCTGTATCGTAGTTATGGTTATTTATTTACAAAATTTATATATTTCACTTTCTACCACTCAAATGATTTATTTACCAAATGAAGTTATGTAAATATTTTGGCCTAACTAACTATTCATGGTTATTTTGTATTCCCTATACTCTTGGCATAATATTTCTCACTCTGTTGTGTGCTTATAGCTGTTACTCTTTCAGGTGACAAGATGTAGGGGAAACCCATAACATCACGAAAAGGAAACCGCACGAGGATTTGATGTTGAACCACTATTTTGTTTTTCTTTTATTTATTTATTTATATTTTTGCTCTCTTTTGTTTCTACTCGAGGCCAGTCACTGAATAATAAAATAAATAAAAGCCCTATAAATGTATTTTCTCTTATTAAAATATTAAAATGAAGTAAATTTTCTATTTAATTATTTTTATTTTCTTTGTGCCTCCACCTGCATAGTTTAATTTGCTACAATTAGAATAAATTAGTAAGTTGCTATTCCAACATTAAGCCCTAGGGTTGGGTCGTGACACTTTTCTTAATTACATTTATTGTTTTCCCTCTTTTAGATATTTTTGGGTTAAATGACGGAACCTTCTCTCTTTTCATTTCCCTCTATAGCTTCTCTCTATGTCCTTGTAAGAACCCTCACTTTGATTTAGTCATGCTTGCATACATTCATGTATGATCTTGTCTTGTCTCGTTATGCTTAAGTGTTGCTTGCAAGCTTTTGTTCCTTGCTTTGTGTGTAGCCGAGGTAATCTTAGCCTAGTTCACCTTTGAGCTTTTTGCGCCTAGAATCAACTTGGAACCACTTTGGTTGACCTCCATCTCCACCCTGGCATATTGTCCGAGATGTCACTATCTAGGCCGAGGTGTGCATCACCATGGCCGAGATGTGTATCATCTAGGCCGAGATGTTTATCCTTGCACTTAAGTGATTTTGTTCCCGGATTGGTATGACCTAGACCAAGGTGTGGCACATCTAGGCCAAGGTGTGGCATAGCTTAGTCAAGGGTTATCCTTGCAAGCCGATGTCTTTGTCATCCCACTTGCCGAAGCTTTGTCCTTAGCTGAGATCACCACTGCCACAGTGCTCTTGCCGTCTAGCTTGTTGAACACACTTTGTCATAGTCTTGTCTTGTTTATCAGTCACCTTTTTGAGGTAACCCAATCCGGTAGCGCCACGTGTCCGAGTTGAGGGTTAAGTCAGTCGGCAGACCTAGAAACATATCATTTTGTATCAAATCTTGCCTTGTAGAGAGAGAAGCTCTAGGAGGAAGTTCTTGAGAGAGGAGTAGACTTCCAAGCTTGATCTTTGGTGTTTGAGCCGTTAGATTCGTGATTTGAGGTTAGAATCTTAACCTACTCTTGTTGCTCTTATTGATCATCTAGCTGCATTGCACGATCGAATCTGTTTTGCATGCCATGCATTGATTTAAAGTTGGTTTTAGAAAGAGAAAGTAGTGTTCATGTGTTCTTGATAAAAAGTCTTGTTTTGATCCGAAAGTTTGTAACAAGAACCATGTTTTTGTGTTTGTTTTCATATGATCTTCTTGTATGGGTACCCAAGTCCATGTTTTCGAACTCATAGCATGAAATCTCAGGCTTTGGAATAACAAGTTGTGATTTAAGTATGCATATTCTTGATGTTCTTGATGTTCATGTTCATGTTCTTCATGTTCTTCGAAGGGAAACCCAGATTTTTCCCGACTTCGCTTTTGAATGTGGCTATCGTGACCACACCTCGGTGAGAAGGTGTGGGACCTCGGCCAAGACCTGGTTAGTACCCAGTGTGTTTTCCCGAGATGAAAAATAGTGTCTTAATCCCATCATGTTTTGCTTTGTCTTGACGTGGTTTTTGGAAAAGAATGTCGGGATCATTGCATTCATGTACAGTTTGTTTTGAAGATGCATTTCATATCCATCTTTGAGCATCTTTTCTTGTCTACTTGAAGCACCTTCAGTAGTATTTGCCATGCGATTGTAGGTTTGGACCTTTGCCTTGATCCCGACGTCCCTAGAACTATGTGAGTGGTATTTTTAATAAAGTTATGTTATAAGTTTTGATAAAGCTTGCTTTGCTTCGTTTTGATAAAAGTGTTTGTCTAAGCATGAATGAATGTCCCCATTTGGTGTATCAAGTATGAGCCTTGTTTGAATGACATCATTGGAAAGTCCCTTGTGCTGGAGGACTCTAAACTTTCGCAGTACAAGTCCCTTGTGCTGGAGGACTCTAAACTTTTGTAGCACCCTTGTTTGAGATATCTCCCTTGCCACCGACTGCCTTGTGCGGGTGGGTTGACTAATCGATTACGGATCGTTCAGTCCTTTGTTTTGTCACTGACGGTTTACCGCGTGGGTTTGTTTGTTCGGAATGCTATCGTTTTGTATTTGGCTGATGCTTGTAAGCATCCCTTGAAGCTTGAAAGACTTTGACAAATGAATATAGTTCATCCCTTGATTTGTAAAGTTTTGTCATGTTTTGTTTTGAAAGGACTTCGGCTATTATTCATGCAAAACCTTTATTACTTGTACCATTTGCTGAGTATCCAAGCTTACCCTCTCTATATATATGTAGGTGATGAGCAGGACGGCGGCGATGCCTAGATGTGTTTTTGCAAGCTTGTTTTGGAGTCATGTTATGTCGGCCATATTGTATTTACGTCGGCATCTTGAAGATTATGCTTCTTGGCTTGTATTTATTGTATTTGTACATGTCGGCTTGAGAAGCCTTTTGATCAAGATGTAACATGTATTTTGTTTATCAACGATTGATTATAAAACCATATCATGTATGTCTTTCCATTCGACCTATGCACAGCTCTTATGGACCACTTGTGTTTTTAATTTATTGCTTCCGCATTTGTGAGCCCCTATGTATACTCTGTTGTGTGTGAATCTTGGAAAAGGGCCTTTGGTAATCTCGGATTACTGGCCATCATGGCACCATCCTACTAGGGGCGGGTTGGGGTCGTGACAGTCCTCTTTTTTTCTATATTCTTTCTTCTCTGCTTTTATTGCATCTCCACTTCTTGTCTACCCCTTCTGCTCTGGTTCTTCTCTTTTATTGCTTCTTCTTTTGTTTCTTCTATATCTCAATTTCTCTCTTAATATTTACTGTCATGTTTACTTGCACATCACATGTTCGACAAAATTGTTCTGAACCACATTTTCAGATCTGGCATCCTTAACAACATTTTTCCAAGAAAATGCTTTCCAATTGTTATTCGTAACAAATCCCAGTGAACCTTTCACAAACATGACTTCTTTTTCTTTTTTTTTTTTTTTTCCAGTGAGTATGTGACTCAGCTCTTGATTAAAGTAACAATTCTATCTCTAAATAGATTTCTCATCTACTTAATTTTCTCTGCCTTGTCTAATTTTTTCTGTGGTGTTCAATTTTCTCTAGATAGATAGAGGGATTTGAATGTTGATTCAGAGAAATTTGATGTTAGTTCAGAGAAATTTGAATATTAGTCTAGAGAAATTTGTGAAAGGTTCAAGGGTTTTTTATGTTAGTCCAGAGATCCATAGAAATTTGAATGTTAGTCCAGAGAAATTTGAAAAAGATTCAAGGGTTTTTGATGTTAGTCTAGAGATCCAGAGAAATTTGAATGTTAGTTCAGAGAAATTTGAAAGTTCAAGGTCTTGAACCCAGAGAAATTCCAAGGATTTCTTTGTATGTTGAATTCATTATGAATATAGACATAAATATAGTTATTGGATCAAGTCTCTTTTTGTAGTATAAGAATAATGTCGGATCAAATCACTGAAGCCATCAAACTATAGACAACACAAGTGAATTTCTCTGGTTGGAGGGGATTTTCTCTGGGGTTGAGTAAATTTCTCTGGGGTGGAGAGAGAAATTTCTTTAGGTTGAATCCAGAGAAATTCTCTGGTGAGATTTTCTTTGTGAATATGCATCCAAATCATTGAAGCCATCAAACTGCAGACAACACAAGTGAATTTCTTTGGTTGGAGAGGATTTTCTCTGGGGTTAAGTAAATTTCTCTGGGGTGGAGAGGGAAATTTCTCTGGTGAGATTTTCTCTATGATGTGTCCAGAGAAATTTGGAATTTTCTTTATGATTTGTTTAGAGAAATTCTCTATATCAAATTTTCTCTGGATCGATGTTGAGAGACCTTAGACATTATGAAAATATTGAGTGTCATTTATACTATAAAATCTTAATACCAAGGACCTTTAAAAAAAATCCCCCTTTTTATTTGACTTTAAATATTATTTGACTTGATATTAAATTTTATTTTTTTTAGTAGAAGTTTTCACGACATGCATTAGCATATCGTGCAAAATGATGATATATTATGGCATGCAATGTATGTCGTCTTAAATATAAATTTTTTATGATAAATTTTTGTAAGTCGTGAAAGTGTATATTTTTTATGGCATTTTTTGGCATGTCGTAAATATATAAATCAACGACTTAGATGGTATGTATGTCATTATTGATAAAGCATTAATAGCTTGCAAATAAAAAAAATGTCGTAGTATACACTAACTTTGACATGCATTTAGTGCGAATTATGCTAGGGATCCCAAATAAATTATCAAATTTTCTACCAAATCTCTTACATAGGTGTGGGACCCACACACATGTGTTTTGTGTAAATCTCACACTCATGTGAAAAATTTTGGTAATTTATTTGGGGTTTATAGCATTTTCCTTGAATGCATGTTGTAAACAAAAAGCGTAAATAGTTAATTTTATATAGTTTATTGGAAAAAAAATAAAAATTTGTCATATCTACTAGAAATTTATAAATATTTAAGAATGTCTAGAATTTTTTTTATTATTTATAATTAAAATATAATTTCTCCAACGAATGAGATGGTTTGGGACAAAAACAAGTATGGATCTAGAATCAGAGGGAGTGTGGCGTAAGTTTTTAAATATTTTTTTTTTTTACTTTTTAAATTCAAATAATTTACATATACTTAGAAGGAAAAATATTTTTTAATTTTCTAAAAAAATCACTAAACATATTTTTGTATGCCGTGAAAATATACATTTTTTACAACATACTTTTGCATGCCATAAAAAAATCAGATTGCATTTTTTTTTTTTTTTTTTGGGTACAAGTTTTAATGACATTCATTAGCTTATCGTGTAAAGTTATAATATTTTACAATATGAAATGTATGTCGTCTTAAGTACAAATATTTCACGACATATTATTGTAAGTCGTAAAAATATACATTTTTTACGGCATACTTTTGCATGCTATAAGTATATGAATTAACGATTTACATGGCATGTCTGTTGTTTTTGACAAAATATTAACGGCTTGCAAAAAAAAAAAAAAATCATAGAATGTACTAACTACAACATGCATTTATCAATCTCAATATGCTTCGTCCGTTCATCAAAAACAGTGTTATGGGCGATCTGAATAGCACTACAGTTATCACAATAAAGCGAGATAGAGCCAGACTACGACAAAACTAACTATTTATGGCATGCCATAAATAGTTAGTTTTGTCGTAGTCTGGCTCTATCTCGCTTTATTGTGATAACATGCCATAAATAGTTAGTTTTGTCGTAGTCTGGCTCTATCTCGCTTTATTGTGATAACTGTAGTGCTATTCAGATCGCCCATAACACTGTTTTTGATGAACGGACGAAGCATATTGAGATTGATTGTCATTTTGTCCGTCAGCATCTGTGGTCTGGCTCCATCTCGCTTCCTTTCGTCTCTTTGGTATTGCAACTTGCTGATTTCTTTTTGAAGACTCACACAACTGCTCGATTTATGTTTCTTCTTGGCAAACAATCAGTATTTTCTGCTAAAACACCTTGAGTTTGAGTGGGAGTGTGAGAATATTAATTATGGTATTATGTATCAATTAGGTAGGTTGTTAATTGTAAATATGCGATTGATTGTATACGGTTATTTCCTATTATAGATTAGGTTTCGATTGCTATTAATATTGGTTATAATCTTTGTTTTATACAATTTGAATATATAGAAAAGCTTTCTGGAATCTTACAAGTTCCATTTCCAAAAATGGCAATCTCATCAACCAATAGCTTCATAGCTCCTCCTCCCATCATCAGCTGCTCCCGAGCTTTCAAGCTTGTTGCATCAGATTGCAATTCATCAATCATACACACTCCTCTGCAATTTTCTTAGACACGAAGGCGTGTAATCGATAGATGCGCAAGGCAACACTCTCCTCCATTTTCTCACCATGTACGGCAATTTATCCGCCTTCCAGATGCTTCTTGGGGGTGGTATACTAACGAATGAAGACCTCGTAATAGGTAAATGTTGAATCGTTATTAACTCACCTAAAAATTTAAGTTTAATTTTTTTCGATAAGTTTTCTCACATGTGGCAAAACTCTCTTTTATTAGTGATTCAAATATGGACAAAAATCTCGCCACCGATATTACTTTGACCATCTACTCCGCTTATTTTCTTTTAAATTCTAGTTTGTAGATCATCTATTAAAAAATACAAAATAAAAAAATAAAAATTAGATTAAATCTATTAACCGTAACCATATAATTGTGTTGTCTTTATAAGGATGACAAAAATTATATCCTATTATTTTTAGATCAATTTGGAATTTTTTTTAATAGAAATTCTACACAATGAGCAGAATTGATCATCGAATGGCTTGTTTTGTGTACTTCTAGCAAGTTGAAAAGCGGATAATCAGAAACGACAAACTGAAAATACCTCTCCTCCAACTTTTAAATAATAATTTTTGTTTCAATTCTTCAAATTATTTAAACTAATTTTTAAAATTTAAAAAAAAAACTCCATAAATTGTACCAAATAATTTTATTGGGTGCCCCCACAGACAACTCAATGGTCCAATCCACTTATTGAAGAAAATCTAAGTTATTTAATTGTTGAGTAGATAATGAGGTTTAAATTTCTAATTATAAAATTTATTATCTATTCTAATATCATATTAACTAGTAACTCATCGAAAAATCTTAACTACTTGAGCGAATGATAACTTTATAATTTATGTTCACTTCACGAGGAAATAAAAAAGGCGACACGACGCTGCATGAGGCTGCGAGGTTTGGTCAGAAAGAAGTTGTGGAGGTGCTGTTGAAGTATGAGAGAGATTTGGTTATGGTGAGCAATAATTCAGAAGAGGCTCCTCTATTCACTGCGGCTTCGGGTGGAAAGAAGGATGTTTTCGATCTTCTGATCGAAGATGAAAGAATTCACAGTGATCATAGTGTGATGGCAAGCATTGATGGTTCCACTGTTCTTCATGCTACTATCATGGGACAATATTTTGGTGAGCTCACTTTTCATTTTTTCAATGAATTCAAAATATTTTTCAATTGGAGCTTCCCTCATTACTTTTATCGAATAATACCCCTTATCCTAGTGAGTTTTACGAACTTACTAGACTAGAAGTTTCTCAAACGCAAACATTTACTTTTCTATAGTTAGAGATTGTTGGAAATATCATTTCTATCTAGTACCACGAGTGAATCAAAAGTTGAATTTGCATCGGATTTATAAGTCCATCAGCCCACATAGTTGTTCATGTATGAGTAGAAAATTTGGCCACTCAAAACTAGCACTCATTAATTTATTCAAAAAAATAATGTCGGATGTGATTCTACTTTGTATAAGACTACTTACACTGATAATGAATTTGTATTTTTTTGTGCATAAATTTTGAATACCTAGCAATTCTCTTAGTGTTTGAATTTTACATGAAGCACTGACAAAACTAAAATGATCAAATACGCACGTGATTTAAAATTTTAAAATATGCATTTTTTTATTTTTTATTTTTTTTGCATTTTCTTCATTAATCTTTTTTGGTAAAATGCTAAACATACCCCTCTTATTATTGATTTTCAACAGTGCTACTAATACTAGGGATTAAAATGTTACAAAATGCATATTTGAGAGACTATTTGTATAATTAACCCTTTATTTATCTAAAGGCAAATTATTAATCAGATAACTAAATAATTGAATTTAATATATATATATATATTGTGTGAACTAGGCCTTGCTATGAGCATATTGGAAACATTCCCTAAACTTGCTCACAAGTATGATGGCAAAGGAAGGACTCCCTTGGATCTGTTGGCCACAAAACCCTTGTCCTTTAACAATGACTCACCTTATTCCTCGGTCAATTTGAGTAGTAGGCCTTCATTCCCCTCCAACTTATTGCAATTTTCGTATACTTTTGTAAGTCCTACCATTTCTATATATTAATAGTCTTTCCCGTAAATAAAGAAATCACAGTACACATTTAATGAGATAGATTGTTTGTTACCAACTATCCGACAAAAACGAGTCACTGTCTCCTGCCTGTAAAATTTTCTGCTCCATGATTTGATTTGAAAAATACTTAGAGACTAAGAAGTATGGACACTTCTAAAAAGGTATCGCGTCGTGTCTGACACCGATATGACACTCGTTGGACACTTTCCAACACTTTGACACATAAAACATATTACAAGTTTAAATAAAATAACTAGAAATTCTATGATAAAATAAAAACAATATAAATTTATATTTATTCTCCTCCTTTAGACTTTAAAATTATTATTTTGATTTAGATATTCACACACACACACACACACATATATATATATATATATATATTTATGATATATAATAATTATTTCTATAACATAGAATAAATATATAAAATTATATATTTTACATTTGTCTTCCACATGTCTTGTCTTACATTTTTTTAAAATTACGTATCGATATGTCCTTGTCGTGTTATGTCCATATCCATATCATGTTGTGTTACGTATCCATGCTTTCCTAGCTCAGAGAGTACATCAAAAGAAATTTTAGATGGTGTCTTTGTATATTATTAAGCAGGTATTCCATCGATGGTTTATGGATGGAAACATGCTGGTGATGAGGAAAATCAACATCAAAATGGACATAATATCTCCAACTTAGGGCATTTGGCAACAAAATTAATTCCAAGTTCAATTTTTGTTTTGTTTGTTTTCCACTACGAAAAAAAAAAATACTCTATGCCCAGTTTTTTCATCTCCCACGTTGAATATGACATTCATCATGTTGATCCCACGTAAACAAGAAGTAAAAAAAAAAATGAAATTCATTGGTGATATATATAGTAATCAATAAATGTGGCTTTACAACTCATATATATATGATTACATATATGTTGCATTTCAAGAGCAGTTTGTTTTTTAAATCCCTAGTTTATTTTTCTATGTTCACCTTTGTTTTTCTTTCACCAAATTAGTTATTTCTTACCACAGGGTTCAGATTCAAAAGGATTCTTAGAGGTTAGTTGCTCTTACTCTTTAATTATGATAAAATTATTATATGCTCTTTACTCTTACCCCCATTTTATGTGGCTCCTGGATTTATTATGACATTTGCTCAAAAACACCAGATTTCTTATTTGAGTTAGAAAGTCTATTAGTATTTTAATAATAATTGATCTCTTATAAACTTGTTACTATGATTATAGATAGGGTCTTGTTTCTCTCCTTATTATTCCTTCTCTTTTTTCTCCAAGTTTGTGCTTGGCTTAGAGAAATTGATGATGCAAAGCAAAAACATGAATTTGCACTCGCACTGGCAAAAAAGCTGGTAAATGAAGAGAGTGATTGGAGTCATTACTCAGAAGGCAAATGCTTAGATTCCACTTCAAAAAAACTCGAACAAGAACACAAAGTTAAAGAACCCACTTGTTCACGCAACGGAGAATGGCATCATTGAGTTGGTTAAGGAGATTTTAGAAATATTCCCAGATGTTGTATATAGCTTTGACAAGAATGGAAAGAACATACTGCACATAGATGTTGAGCAGAAAAACAGAGTTCTATATGACTACTTGAAGAAAAATGTTGATCACAAGGATGTGATGTTGATAATGATGGGAACACTGTATTGCATCTGGCGGCCAACGTGGGAACCGGTCCTAAAGTTGTTCTTGGACACTTGAACCAGATGACATGGGATGTATGTTGGTTTAAGGTACGATTAAATGTATTTAGTTTAGGAAAACAATATTTGTTACCAAATAAATTTCATCGTTTTATATTATTATTTTAGGCAAACTCTCTATTATAATTTTTTGTTTTTAAAAGGAGTCGAGCTCTTAAGAGTGTCCCATGCACATGCAGTCCCTCATTCAATACGAACTAGATAACTTTTTAATAATGCACACCCTATAGTACCCTAACAAATCGACACCAATAATAAGGAACCAAATCCTTTGCCGCTTTTTGTCTTGTCTCTCTATCCCAAAGCCCCTCTAATATGTAGGATTAGAGTCAAAGAGAGATAAATCGTATGGTATAGAAAAAATTTAGGAGGGGACAGAAGAAAGTGAGATAAGAGGCTCCTCAACCCAATAATAAGAATGGGAAAATCTTAGTTGTTATATGAGAACACTTCCTAGTAACTCGTTCAACAGTTCAACCGTTGAAAAGTTTAGGGTCATCATAATTGGACATATTACTGGAGAGAAGCCAACCCCTAGTAATATAATGGAAAAATTACATCTCGGGGCCCTAACCAAAACTTCAAACTAATATATATTCAGTTTACAGCCAATGTACCCTAGCAAATCAATACCAATAACAAAGAACCATATCCTCTATTCCACTTGTTAAAGATCCACACCATGTGAAGGTGGTTTTTTGGAAGTCAAGGATGGAGGCTACAGGGTTTTTTTTTTTTTTTTTCAACTTAGGGTGGTTGTGTATTAAGCTTGCCATTTATGTTTATGATTGATGGTTGGCAAGCAAATGTTGAACTTTGGTGCTCCCGTTTGTGTATAAAATGGGAAGAGCTGTGAGCTTAGATCATCAGAAAGAGAGAGAAGGAAACACATAGTGTAATCTGTAAGTAAGAGTGCTATAGAGAGAGTGAGGTGTGAGTGTTGTAAACTCCTTCCGAGAAAAATTCTATAGTGGATATCTCTTCCGTGGACGTAAGCTATTGCCGAACCACGTAAATTTCTTGTCTTTTTTTTGTGTGTGATTAATTTTTGAGTGTGTCTAATCCAAACAAGTGGTATCAGAGACTCGGTCGATTTTCGAAAAAATAGAGTGTTTTTCAGAAACTTCCATAAATCAAGTTGCTCGAAATTCAATTTTAAGCATATCGGGAAGAAGCTCTCGACGAAAGGAGTCCAGAACTGCAAAGTAGAGCCCAAGATTAAGCTCCACGCGCCAATTATAGTATCGGTGCGTCACCTCAATCGCATTCACGCGCGGCGGAAGGAAGAAGGAAAGTGTTCTGCACGTCACTGCCATACGTCAGCGACACGTCATCAACACGTCAGCGCCACGTGTTTAACACATCAGCGACACGTGTCTGCCTCGTGTCTGCCACGTCAAGAATTAAGTTGGCAGTCAACCCGCCAAGTTGACCCGACTAGACCCAGAAGCAGAGGGATTATCTGGTGCTACATGGCTAAGGTACATCTGCAGATCTGAACCGTCGAACTTATCTTGGCTAGATCTGAGTCATTTGAAGTCCGATTTTGGTAATCCAATAGTTGTTTCTAACTATTTGGAGTATTCCGAAGAGATCTATACAGTCAGATTTTTGATTCAGAATCTCTGTAAAAAGTAAAAAGACGATGAAAGAATCTACTTCAACTTCAGGATCCATGATCAAGTTGAATCCTTCCAATTATGCAATCTGGAAGTTATGGATGGAAGACATCCTATATTATAAAGATTTGTTTGACCTTATTGCTATAAAAGGAGTTAAACCGAAAAAAGTGAAGAATGAAGACTGGATAAAGATGAACCGGAAGACTATCGGTTGTATCAGACAATGGATAGACTACAATGTCAGAAGGAATGTACCAGTCAAAGACCGCCCGAAACAAAGCATTGGTGATGAGAAGGCTTGTAAATATGAAGTTGAAGAATGGTGTGTCTGTCGCCAAGCACACCAATGAATTCAAGAATCTGGTGAATCAACTTGCAACCGTCAAGATGCCCTTGGATGATGAAATGTAAGTCGTACTACTGCTCAGTTCTTTACCAGACCGTTGGGAGACATTGGTGGTTTCTCTTAGCAATTCTACACCCGAGGGGAAGCTGACTATAAGCATGGTTACAGACGCCATGTACAATGAAGAGACAATGAAGAAATACATAGGAGGTAATCAATCCTATGCTCTTGTTACAGAAGATAGAGGCAAAGACAAAGGTAGAGGAAGAGGTAGAGGAAGAAGCAAGAGCAGAGGCAAATAGAACAACAGGGGTAAATCCAAAGACAATAAAAGTCAACTTTAGCTTCATTTGCTTTCACTGTGGCTAAGAGGGTCACATAAAGAGGAACTGCCCAAACCAGAAAGATAAAGGCCAAAACAGTAAGTCAAAGGGAGATGAGAACACGACAGCCATAACAACTGATGAAATACTTCTTGCAGTTGGTGAAGAGGAAGATTGCCTTCATGTGGCTGACCACAGTTATACAGAGTGGGTGATAGACACAGCTGCATCCTATCACGCTACTTCTTACAGAGAACTCTTTAGCTCGTACAACGCTGGAGATCTTGGTACTGTTCGAATGGGAAATTCTAGCTATTCAAAGATTGTAGGTATTGGAGACATTAGTATTCAGACTAATGTCAGACACAAGCTAGTTCTCAAAGATGTGAGGCATGTTCTAGATTTGCGTCTCAATCTTATCTCCGGAAACGCCTTGGACCAATAGGGCTATACAAATACATTCCGAAATGGCTGTTGGAAGCTAACAGAAGGAGCTTTGACAATCGCCAGAGGAGAGATGCCTTCAACACTGTACAAGTCCCAAACGAAGATCTCTCTAGGAAGTCTTAATGCAGTAGAATACAAGGAGTCACCAAACTTATGGCACAGAAGACTGGCTCACATGAGCGAGAAGGGATTACATCTATTAGCAAAGCAATCCAAGATACCCTTATCCAAAAGGAGTGTCCTAAAGCCATGTGATCATTTCCTTTATGGAAAGCAGCATCGAGTATCATTCAGTTCAACGAGCAAGAGAAAAACAGAAGTGCTCAATATGGTATACTCTGATGTTTGTGGCCTAATCGAAGTGGAGTCACTTGGTGGTCACAAGTATTTTCTGACCTTCATTGATGATGCATCAAGGAAGTTGTGGGTGTATTTCCTAGAGACGAAGGATGAGATATTCCAGCATTTTCAAGAGTTCCATGCAATGGTGGAAAGAGAGACTGAGAAGAAGTTGAAGTGTCTTCGCACAGACAATGGTGTCGAGTACACTTCCAATGCTTTTGAAGCATATTGTGCTAGTAGAGGTATTCAGCATGAGGCAGTAGTTCCCGGTACCCCATAACACAATGGTGTTGCAGAGAGAATGAACCGTACTATTGTTGAAAGAGTCAGATGTATGCTCAAAATAGCAAAGTTGCCAAAGTCATTTTGAGCTGAAGCTGCCCGTACAGCCTATTATCTCATCAACAAGTCGCCTTAGTCCCATTGAATATTGCGATACCTGAGGAAGTTTGGTCTAGAAGAAAGGTATCATATTCTCACTTGAGAGTCTTCGGCTATAAGGCGTTCGCACACATCTCCAAGGAAAACAGACAGAAGCTTGATAACAAGTCGACTCCATGCATATTTGTGGGCTATTCAAACGCAACATTTGGGTACAAGTTGTGGGACCCAGTGAACAAGAAGATGTTCAAGAGTTGAGATGTCGTGTTCCAGGAAGACCAAACAGTAGCAGATTTTGAGAAGTCTGCAAAGTCTAGAGATGTCATCACTATAGACTTGTTCCCATCTCCCGAGTCATCGCAAAATGCTAGACATGATAATGTGCAACAAGAAGTGCCAGAGTTGTAGGATCCTATGCCAAAAATTTAGGATCAGGAGAAAAAAGATGAAGACCCGGATGAAAAGGGTGTCGAGTAGGGAGAGCAACCCCCTTAACCAGAGACAACTGGGCCTCAGTTGCGAAGATCTAGAAGAGCTGCCGTGCCATCCCGCTTCTCAGTATATTCTGATTACTGGTGAGGGGGAGCTTGAGAATTTTTCGGAAGCAAAGAGTCATACAGAGAAAGATTACTAGATGCAAGCCATGAAGGAGGAGATGAGTTCTTTACAAAAGAACCATACTTATGAGCTTGTTTCACTTCAAAAGGGCAAGAAGGTTTTGGGCAGAAGAAAAATGGCAATGGTAAAATATTACAGCATAAAGCTCACTTGGTGGTCAAAGGTTTTGGGCAGAAGAAGGGAATTGATTTTGATGAGATCTTCTCTCCAATTGTGAAGATGACTTCCATTTGAGTAGCTCTGGGATTAGCAGCTCGCTTGAATCTGGAGGTAGAACAGATGGATGTCAAGACTGCCTTTCTCCATGGTGATTTGGAGGAAGAGATCTATATGGAGCAACCAGAAGGATTTGAAGTTAAATGGAAACATAATCTAGTTTGCAAACTGAAGAAGAGTCTCTATGGCTTGAAGCAGGCGCCGAGACAATGGTACAAGAAGTTTGATTCATTCATGGTGGATCACGAGTACACAAGAATGGTAGCAGACCAGTGTGTATATTTCCGAAGGTTTTCAGATGAAAACTTCGTCATCCTACTGTTGTATGTCGATGATATGCTGATCATCGGACATGCTATTATTATGATCAACAAGTTGAAAAAGGGCTTGTCGCAGTATTTTGACATGAAGAATTTAGGCCCAGTACAGCAAATTTTGGGCATGAAGATTGTTCGTGACAGAAAAGCCAAGAAGATATGCCTGTCATAGGAGAAATATGTTGAACGGGTGATTGAAAGGTTCAACATGAAAGATGCCAAGCCAGTCAGCACACCACTGGCCAACCATTTCAAGGTGACAAAGCGTTCGTGTCCCATGACCAGCTCTGAAAGGAAAGAAATGGGGGCAATCCCTTATTCCTCTGTAGTAGGAAGTTTGATGTATGCAATGGTGTGTACCCGGCCAAATATAGCTCACGCAATTGGCATTATGAGCAGATTCCTCGCCAATCCAGGAAAGAAACATTGGAAGGCAATTAAGTGGATTCTAAGGTACCTTAAGGGTACCTATAAAATGTGTTTGTGCTTTGGAGGAGCTAAACTAGTCTTGGAAGGCTTTACTGATTCAGATATGGCAGGCAATCTTGATGGTAGGAAATTTACATCAGGATTTCTATATACTTTTATAAAGGGACTGTGTCTTGGCAACCCAAGCTGCAGAAATGTGTTGCTTTATCCACAACCGAGGCAAAGTATATTGCCGCAGCGGACGCTAGGAAAGAAATGTTGTGGTTAAAGCGATTTTTCTAAGAAATGGGACTAAAGCAAGAAAAGTTCATGATACATTGTGATAGCCAGAGTGTCATAGACCTGAGCAAGAATTCTATGTACCATTCTCGCACAAAGCACATCGATGTTCGGTATCATTGGATACGCGAAGTGATGGAAAAATAGTTATTGAAACTGGTCAAGATCCACACAGATAAGAATCTAGCTGACATGCTTACAAAGGTGGTCTTGAGAGACAAACTCGAAGTAAGCAGGGACATTGCTGGGATGGACTTCTAGTAAGGATCCTATTCCCCATAGGTGTGGAGGGGGAGAATTGTTAAAAATCCACACCATGTAAATGTGGTTTTTTGAAAGTCAAGAATGGAGACTACAGAAGTTTTTTTTTTTTTTTCAACTTAGGTTGGTTGTGTATTAAGCTTGCCATTTATGTTTATGGTTTATGGTTATGGTTGGCAAGCAAATGTTGAACTTTGGTGCCCCCGTTTGTGTATAAAATGGGAAGAGTTGTGAGCTTAGATCATTAGAAAGAGAAAGAAGGAAACACAAAGTGTAATCTGTGAGTGAGAGTGCTATAGAGAGAGAGAGTGAGGTGTGAGTATTGTAAACTCCCTCCAAAAAAAACTTTATAGTGGATATCTCTTCCGTGGACATAAGCTATTGCTTTGTCTATGTGATTGATTTCTGGGTGTGTTTAATCCTAACACCATTGCCCTTTGTAACTTTTTCCCTAAAGCCCCTCATTGATCATGATTAAAGTTAAAGAGATATATTGTATGGTAGAGAAAATAGTTGGGACAAAGGAACAAAAAAGAGTACAATAGAGGATCCTTAGTCCCATGCTAAGAACGGGAAAGTACTAGTTGTAGTAAGAGAACAACGACTTTCCAGTAACTTAATGTTCAATTGTGAGAGAAGTTGGGGCCCATCACAATTGCATGTGTTGTTACTGGAGAGAAGCCAACCCCTAATAATATAATGAAGAAGTTGCATCCTTAAGCCATAAAACTTTAAACTAACATATTTTTGACTTGTTCTTTATTCTTTTCTTCCACAACATGTGTGGTACGACTTTCCTCCACACTTTTTGTACCATGAAAACTCTATTGGAATGACAGCAAAAGAACTATTTGAAATAAACCACATAGACCTACGAGACAAGGCCGAGAAAGCTTTCAAAGATATGAACAACGGCCTCATGCTTGTTACCGCTCTCATTGGCATAGTCAATTATGCGGCACTTTTCACTCTTCCCGGAGGTTACGATCAAGACAACCAAAGCAAAGCCTATGGCGAGCCCGTTTTCCTTATTCGAAAGGATACACAGGATGATACTGTGAAGTTCTTGTGGTACATAACTATTGCCCTATTTTCTTCCCTATTTGCCTTGGTCGCCATGCTTTCAATTCAGGTGTCACGATTTCGTAGCAATGATTTCTACATAGCCTTGCCATTCAAATATATTGTTGCAATGATTTCTACAGGTTCACAGGTTCATAGTTCCATCACAGCAACAATATATCTGAATGGCAAGGCAATGTAGAAATCGTTGCGACGAAATCGTGACAATTGAATTGAAAGCATGGCGACCAAGGCAAATAGGGAAGAAAATAGGGCAATAGGTATGTACCACAAGAACTTCATAGTATCATCTTGTGTATCCTTCCGGATAAGGAGAACAGGCTCGCTATAGGTTTTGCTTTGGTTGTCTTGATCGTAACCTCTGGGAAGAGTGAAGAGTGTCGCATAATTGACTGTGCCAATGAGAGCGGCAACAAGCATGAGGCCATTGTTCATATCTTTGAAAGCTTTCTCGGCCTTGTCTCGTAGGTCTATCTGGTTTATTTCAAACAGTTCTTTTGCTGTCATTCCATTAGAGTTTTCACGGTACAAAAAGTGTGGAAGAGATTCGTACCACACACGCTGTGGAAGAAAAGAATAACGAACAAGTCGAATATATGTTAGTTTAAAGTTTTACGGCTTAAGGATGCAACTTCTTCATTATATTATTAGGGGTTGGCTTCTCTCCAATAACAATACGTGCAATTGTGATGGGCCCCAACTTCTGTCACAATTGAACATCAAGTTATTGGAAAGACGCTGTTCTCTTACTACAACTAGTACTTTCCCGTTCTTAGCATGGGACTAAGGATCCTCTATCGTACTCTCTTTTGTTCCTTTGTCCCAAATATTTTCTCTACCATACAATATATCTCTCATGATCAATGAGGGGCTTTGGGGACAAAGTTACAAAGGACAGTGGAACAGAGGATATGGTTCCTTGTTATTGGTATTGATTTGCTAGGGTACATTGGTTGTAAACTAAATATATATTAGTTTGAAGTTTTGGTTAGGGCCCAAGAATGTAATTTTTCCATTATACTACTAGGGGTTATGTGATACCCCTGTTCCGTAGTATGCTAATTGGTTCTTAATATGAGTATGATTATGTGCTTAATATGATTTTGTGTGTCATTATGTGAAAATATGTGGTTTTGAATTTCTATCTGTTCACCATAAGAATATATGTTTGATTATCTGCTTTGGCAATTAAATTGAAGGCCTTGTCAGCCACAGAACCCGAAATTGATTACGGCATTGTGATTGGCATAATTTTTAGAGCCTACGCTGAAATTTAATTGAAAATTGATTCAGGTCGGATTAAATTGATTAAATTGATGATTTAGTGCCCAATTATTTAATATTATTAAATAATAGTTAGTGGGGCCTTATGTGTGAGGCCATATATGCTCTCATTGCCTCTTTTGAATTCAAAAATCTGACTTTGGTGCCTTGAGAGAGAGAGAAGGCCGGCCATAGAGATAGAAGGGAGAGACTTGTGCAATTTTGACTCAAGCTTGGATATTTGAAGTCTAGTTCAAGAATTAACCATAGATTGTGCTTCTAGGTAAGCAATTGATTTTTGAATTCATGAGTTTAATGTGTAATCTTGTGTGTTCAAGGTTTGTTTGTAACCAAGAGCATGAGTTGAGTTTGTTTTGTTGGAATTAAAGCTTGATATGTGCATGCATGTAAAGAATACCTAAGGAATCACAAAATCTAGCATGTAATTTGTAAATTATGAAAGATTGGAAGTGTAATCCCACATGCAAGCATGTTTTTGTTGAGTTTCGTGGGAATGAGCACTAATTGCATCATTAGAAGTGAAAATGAAAGTCAAAATGGGCATGCATGTTGTTTATTAAAAAAATGGAAACCTTAAATACATGAGTTTGAGTTAATTTGGGGCATGAATGTGATCAATTTGTGAAATTGCGCTCCATGTTGATGTATTTTAGTGTTGGTACCATGTTAGTACAAGTATATGCGAAATTGGAGCCATAATATGCAAGAAATGTGGTTGAAATGTCGAATTTGAACTCAAAAACCATTCTGGAAAACCCAGAATTTATGATGTTTGCTCGAGCGGGGAAATCGCCACTCGAGCGGGGAATTCATGCCCCCAGTATTTTTTTTTTTTTTTGCAGGCATGGGTCCGCTCGAGCGGGGAAGTACACGCTCGAGCGGGGAGCTATGTAGGCAGGCATTCTGCTCGAGCGCCCGATTTCACGCTCGAGCGTGAATTTGATGCAACCAGTACTTTTGTAGACCAATTGGGTCCGCTCGAGCGGGTAAGTCCACGCTTGAGCGGGGATCCTGTTTTCTGAAATTTTGTATGCTCGTTCTGCGTTTCGTTTTCCATTTTCTTTCACTTGCAAGCATTCTTAGGCATGCATTGAGCATTGTAATTGAGTTAAAGAGATATGAATAAAGTCTAAAGAGGAAAATGTGAATTTAAGAACGGATTGAATTGTTGGTGACCCTTTTGTGATCATGGACTGTGTAAGGTCGAGCTCCAGGGCAAACCAATCAACCGATCACTGTGAGTAATATCGATATTTGAAACTTGTCATTTGTCCAAATTGCTTATTTCCTTATAAGCCTTATGAGTTTGCTAGTTCAAATTATGGACAAACGTTTTGACAAGAGTGAATGGGCCGGAGGCCGTTTTGACATGAATGAATGGGACAGAGGCCGTTTTGACATGAATGAATGGGTCAGAAGCCATTTTGACAAGAATGAATGGGCCGGAGGCCGTTTTGACATGAATGAATGGGCTAGAGGTGGAATTGTAGTCACTTGACTAAAATAGTGTATATAAATGTTAAATAAAAATGTGAATTGGGCCCAAGGCCGTTTGGAGTATGTTGTTCTACATGTAGTTTGTATCTTCTTATTTGATATTCTTCACTGGGCTATCGCTCACGCTCATTCATGTGTTTGTAGGTGAGCCCAGAGAAGTCCAAACCCAGCCCCAGTGAAGTCTGTGTGGAACAACAAAGGTTTTGGAAAGTCAGCCCTTGTGTCTCACGCACGAGACCCGCCTTCACCTTTTTGTTATTTTGTTCTATGTTGTCATGTTGGCGAAATTTCTAAATATGTCTGTATATAGTTTTCATGGATTGACTTAGTTTTTGGATGATCATGTTTGTACAGAACTTATGCTATTGTATTTCTGTTGTGAGTTATTAATGTATATATGTTTGGTTGTTTGGATGTGCCATGTAAGCACAGCTCTATGGACAAAGCTTTGAGATGCTTTCGTTTGTCCCCCATTAACTCTATTAAAATGCATTTGTTTTTGTTTGAGACCGTATGTAATCTCATGATTACTGGCCGGTTATGTCTTTAACCCACGGGGGCGGGTTCAGGTCATGACATGTTGGCTTCTCTACAATAACATGTCCAATTATGATGACCCTAAACTTTTCAACAGTTGAACTGTTGAACAACGAGTTAATAGGAAGTGTTCTCATATAACAACTAAGATTTTCCCATTCTTATTATTGGGTTGAGGAGCCTCTTATCTCACTTTCTTCTGTCCCCTCCTAAATTTTTTCTCTACTATACGATTTATCTCTCTTTGACTCTAATCCTATATAGTAGAGGGGCTTTGGGATAGAGAGACAAGACAAAAAACGGCAAAGGATTTGGTTCCTTATTATTGGTGTCGATTTGTTAGGGTACTATAGGGTGTGCATTATTAAAAAGTTATCTAATTCGTGTTGAATGAGGGACTGCATGTGCAAGGGGTACTCTTAAGAGCATGACACCTTTTAAAACTAAAAATTATAATAGAGAGTTTGCCTAAAATAATAATAAAAAACGATGAAATTTATCTGGTAACAAATATTGTTTTCCTAAACTAAATACATTTAATCGTACCTTAAACCAACATATATCCCATGTCATCTAGTTCAAGTGTCCAAGAACAACTTTAGGACTAGTTCCCATGTTGGCTGCCAGATGCAACACAGTGTTACCATCATTATCAACATTCGACAACATCTCATCCTTGTGATCAATATTTTTCTTCAAGTAGTCATATAGAACTCTATCTTTCTGCTCAACAACTATGTGCAATATGTTCTTTCCATTCTTGTCAAAGCTATATGCAACATCTGTGAATATTTCTAAAATCTCCTTAACCAACTCAATGATGCCATTCTCCGTTGCGTGAACAAGTGGGTTCTTTAACTTTGTCTTCTTGTTCGAGTTTTTTGAAGTGGAATCTAAGCATTTGCCTTCTGAGTAATGACTCCAATCACTCTCTTCATTTACCAGCTTTTTTGCCAGTGCGAGTGCAAATTCATGTTTTTGCTTTGCATCATCAATTTCTCTAAGCCAAGCACAAACTTGGAGAAAGAAGAGAAGGAATAATAAGGAGAGAAACAAGACCCTATCTATAATCATAGTAACAAGTTTATAAGAGATCAATTATTATTAAAATACTAATAGACTTTCTAACTCAAATAAGAAATCTGGTGTTTTTGAGCAAATGTCATAATAAATCCAGGAGCCACATAAAATGGGGGTAAGAGTAAAGAGCATATAATAATTTTATCATAATTAAAGAGTAAGAGCAACCAACCTCTGAGAATCCTTTTGAATCTGAACCCTGTGGTAAGAAATAACCAATTAGGTGAAAGAAAAACAAAGGTGAACATAGAAAAATAAACTAGGGATTAAAAAAACAAACTACTCTCGAAAATGTAACATATATATAATCATATATATGACTTGTAAAGCCACATTTATTGATTACTATATATATCACCAATGAATTTCATTTTTTTTCTTTTACTTCTTGTTTACGTGGGATCAACACGATAAATGTCATATTCAACGTGGGAGATGAAAAAACTGGGCATAGAGTATTTTTTTTTTTTTCGTAGTAGAAAACAAACAAAACAAAAATCGAACCTGGGATTAATTCACTGCAACAAAATTGAATTTTTATGGCTTGTAATGCATGCCGTAAAAACTCTTTCACGGCGTGCACACATATGTCATTATATGACATGCCGAGGAAAGTTGAGTATCATTTACGGTATGCAGGTAAAGTCGTAAAAAGTAACAAATTAAAATATAATTTTTTACGACATTTTTGTCATGCCATAAATCATCATACTTTCGATGGCATAATTTTACATGCCGTAGAAGGTTATTTTTAATATATTTACGACATACTTTGTATGTTGTATATAATATTTTATGGCATTTTCTTACATGTCATAAATCATCACATTTTTCACAACTTAATTTTGTATGCCGTAGAATGTCATTTTTAATATATTTATAACATACTTTGTATGCCGTATATAATCTTTTACGGCATTTTTTTACATGTTATAAATCATTACACTTTTCATGACATCAAAGCACTTCATTAAGCATATAGCTATCACAGAATTCCAACAATTAAAGAAATGAAGAGTAGATAAAAATGTTCTAAAAATACTATTTTCACTCACCGAAGTTGAAAGGTTGTCATGAGGAGTAGATCATCTACAACAATAATTGATTCAACATCATTACCAAAACTAAATCGGGCGTGCTTTTGACCTTTGATGTAGGAAATGCAATACTAGAAAATATATCAATGCATCAATACATTAGTTAAAGTTGAAGAAACTGATGCAATGTAAAATATGTAATTTTTTTCTTACTCAAATTATAACATTGAAACATGAAATTTCCTGGCCTCAGACTTTTATGCTTGCTGCCTGGAAATTCATCAAGATTTCTGCTAACTTCAATTGAAAATCAGCCATTGATACACAAGCAATAAGCTCAAAGTTGATAATGCAATGGGCTGAAAATCAAAGTCTATAAAGTCCCAGAAATATGCTGAGAAAAATCAACCAAGAATTATTCCCCATCCATATAATCTGTCATAAGTTCATGAGGCAAAATTTTGGGCAATATTCGCAAAATCTTGGTGAATTCGGTTTCAAACAGATGTGTTGTCCAAAATATAGATATATTATATATAGATGAATTATTACAATATACAATTCTATCACCATATATGAAGTATGGATACTCCAAAAATGAAGCTATACTCGTACTAGGTACATATTTGGTACATGTACGGATTGGGTACAACTGCATGTACACAAGGTATGAGAAATACATATTCACTTCTACAAAAAATTATTGTTGGGTACGGCTCGGGTACGAAGAGGCTTAAATGTAATTTTCTTAAAACTATAAGGATACTAGAATAAACGTATTGTGTCTATTTTTAAATAAAACAAAATGAACGGTATATCTTTATACACAAAAGGTGGTCTTTCACAACCACAAGTTCAAAACAATTGTTCAAGCTGACATAATAATATTCAATGCAAAAAAATGAGGCTCCATTGAAAGATGAGTTATGGAAATAAGAAAACCTGCATTATTGCACTAAAAAAGGAGCTCTCAACAATTGTATCACCTGTTCTTTCCAGATTTAACCTCACTTCCAAGTTAGGGCCACTTTCCTTGACAAAAGTACGTCCAACATAAGCACCACAAGTTAACTAAGCTAAATTGTGAGATCAGGAACTGGGATTCTGTAGCCCAATTTCATTGAGGCATCTACTTCACCTCCAATACATGGCTCTTTCCTAGGTTCATTTTTGAAGCCAGCTAACCACAAAGAACACCATGTTTGCATTATCACCAAATTGGCCAAATATTTTAACATTTGATATGTCCTTTCCATGCTATGTTCTACCACGACTTGTTTGTCCCACCACCTGTTTGTCCCACCACCAAACCCTTGTCATAATTGGGGTTATGCATCGGAGTCATTCATGTGTTTTAGAAGTATGACATTTGACGTTCAATGTGAGGAAATAGAAATGAAAACTAGATGATATAAAGCACCTCTCAGTAAAGTCTTTATAGTACTCTGAGAAATCTTTCCCAAGCCTATCTGAAGGTTGGCCCATGACAATCTTGTAGCCACATAGACTATTGGTGGCATTAGGAGTCTACAAGAATAAATGGAAAAGCATAGATCAGAAATAAATTGGATGAAAAAGAAGGAAAAAAAAAAAAAACAAATTAGGAAATAAAAAGCTCCTTACGTTATGAGCTAAATGGTGAAAGATGTACAACAATCACTCAATGAAAGTAAAGTTTATCTCCTCAACCTTCCTCCGAACCATGTGTTTCTGAAAGGAAAACCAGAAGGAGAAATGTAAACAAACCGTCCCTGAAATGTCTCTAAACACACAAGAATAATTAGTAGCATGTAACTGACTTCTGAAGAGAAGTTGTGGCCTTATAACCAACAGCTTTGTTAATGAAAAAATCGCTAAACAAAAGGAAAAGTTGCATACAAGTTATCTTACTGAAAAATTGAAAAATGGAACACATCTAGTTGTTATCAACAAAAAAACAACTCACTAATTCTCCATGATTTTTATCACAACATAAAATATATGCATATACATTTAAATGCCTTCCACAACATACAATTCCTGCAAGACTCACACAATTTTATTTTGAGGAATCAAAAGCAAAAGCAAAAAACAAAATTGGCCCAACAAAGAAAAATTGGCCGAAAACTTGATGACTTGAAAACTAGATGAGAAATAATGGAAACCCATGAATCAAAAACTCTACAGATAAGGAGAACCAGTCAACCCCAATACGCATTCGGTTGATGAATTGTCTTCTCCATGGTTTGTTTCTCCATGAATAGAGCATTTCGATGTTGTTTTGCTTGCACACCCTCTAGAACAAGCTGAAACAAAATAGAACAGCCAACTCAATCATCTTCTGGCAATATGAATCATAAATGCACAAACCATCATATAGAATGAAGTGAAACACAGCACACAGGGAAATCGTGAAAGGCAAACACAGTTGTGATAGCAGTGTTGCAGTAATTTAGAATGTAAAACTATATTCCACTGTATACAGATGAAAGGTGCTATATGTAATGATAGTTTATATTTAATTTTGTGAAGAAAACAAATGAAGGCAACAGATTCATTTGGTTTTGTGAGCACAAAATTTAAAAATTACACTGTTATTTCATAATTTTTAACCAGAAACATGACCCACATACTAAAAACCTCAGTGTATGACCTGACAAACACCGACAATTTTTTCCTCTTTTCCCAGAAATCAAGGTTAAGTGGCCAAACCAGGTACCACTTGGCCTACACTGGCAGTGGTATAAGGTAGACAAAATGGAAGCTTGGAACTTCAAAGTTTTGCTGAAATTTTTTAAATATAAAATAACAAATGATACCTTAAACTCAAAGACAAACATGCAAGTGATTTAAATATAAAATAACAAATGATTTGAATCAAAATTTACTTGAATTAAATCATCAAACATTATATTATCATGTTTAGCTTTTCCTCTTACATCATTTTGTTTTCTTTCTTTGATAAGCATGGCTCTTATCTCATCAAGTTGTTGTTCTAAGTCCAGCACCATGCCTTCAAGTTTCCTTCCTTCCTTGTATGCCCTTTAATCCAAACATCAACTCTTGAGGAAAAAAGGGAGAAGTAATGAAATCACTACCCTTGATCTTGCTTTGTTTCCTTGAAAGTAAAGAGTAGATAAAATAATCTAGCAAAAGCTTCCCTAAGAAGAGGGTTAGCAACTGTAAACAGTTAACTTTAAAATACATGGGCAGTGAAAAAATTTTAGCTGAGGCAATGAAAGCCTATTTGGAAGATGGAGATCAACGATGAGAACCCACAGTTCTAAGACAAATCAGCCAGTGCAGCAGGTCAGCTTCCAAGATAAATTTCTCTCTGATGCCTAAATAAAATAGCCAATTTCTAGGTAGCTAGTGTCCAGTCAGTGAACAGTGCCAATTGAACCAGAGACTGCTGAACCAAAATTTAAAAAAAAAATAAAAATAAAGAAAAGACCTAACAACTGTATAACCACAAAATATGCACTGCACAACTGGTTAAGAGTGCAGAATATAGGGATTTAATGACAATTGGCTTTGGCTTAGTATTTTATGTCAGAATTAGAGATACCAAAGGTGAAGCAGAAGGTAAATCACCATTCAAATACTACACCAACAAGAGAAATAGCATCAAAATTATTATGAAGACATGAAAATTTTATTTTCCAAATATACATTACATATATTTTACATGGTGTGACCTATCATCCTGTGAGCGACTGCATATTGTGCAATCAACACCAAATGAAAAAATATATAAATATAAGAAACATGCAGGAGAAAAGATGGGATGCCCAACCTGCTTTCACATTATTACTAATGAAGCCTCATTGTGTGAGATTAACATCAGACACTCAGATTTATGTGATAACTGTAGGCTTCTCCCTTCCAGTGAAGTCCTTCAGCTTTGATACAGACAGCGCTAGATATAACACCACAACCAAGTAAAACATTAAATATAATAACATAAGTAAGCTTATCAAAATGACAAATGAACTAACCTATTAATGGTTTTAGTGCAGTTTGGGCGTCCATGTCATGTTTAGAGACATCGGGCTCAAACTGTTCAATGTACATTCTACCAGTAGCACCAGCTGAACCAGTTCCCTGCAAATTCAAAACTTCGCTATTTCTACCACAGTGGTATACATCATGTTCAAAATAAAAAAAAATGATAATAACAATATAGTAGTAGTAGTAGTAGTAGTAGTAGTAGTTCAGTGTAAAAAGTAAAAAACAAAAAGGACAGAATGGAAAACAAAAGACAAATTAATCAATTTATGCATACCGATAAATGAAATATTATCCTTGATGCATCACTGAAAACAAACCGAACACCTTGCTTCGATGCCACAATTCCGTCTACCTGTGTGAATGTATAAGATCTGAGTCAGAGCAATCCAGAGAGAAGTGTCTTGAGGCTTCATCTCGCTGAAGGAAACCACTACTTAAAAAGGGTGGTAATCATGTGAGGTGCTTCAACTTACAGGATCAGTATATGCAAAGTCATCTGCAAATTGAAGGACATAACTTCCTACAACAGATTCCCTCATTAGCTTTTAAATATGTAAAATGAAAGGTTGGGATAGATTCACAAAAACTGACTTCAAACTTGCCATACTTATCACCTGGCTTGCTCTTAGAAACCAAATTTCTAAGATAATCTATCATTTTGTTTGCTCCTTCAAATTCACATTCCTGAATACAGAGTTAGTGTCAGAATATTGTACCACTCAGGCAATGCAAAAATTCCAGTTTAGACTTTCAAGTTTCAAACAAATAACAAAGTTTCAGAATACTGCAAAACAATTCAAAATACATCATAGACTAAAGCTTACTTCATAATCATATCTGGAAAAGAAGTTTCTTCCATAAGAGGCCCAGTACTCCTTTGCAACTTCAGAGACGGGCACCAATTTCTCCCCAGGTTTTTTGACCTTGTTTCGATATGCAATTATTAAAAGCCAAGCCAACACAGCCCTGTCAATTGGAAATGTTGAATCGTTCCACAAGGATTATGAAAATTTATGAGAGACAACCTAGACATACGTTATAGATCAGTGAAGAAAATTTAAACTACAGATCAGTGAAGAAGAATAGATTAATCAGGTTAGGATATGGTGAAGTTAAGAAAGTAATCATAAATTAGAAACCATATATATATATACATATATGTAATGTAATATAGTTTACCTGTTCGACAAAACGGATGGGTGCTTCTTGAGAGGTCTCTACAAAAGCTCTTTGTTGCGTTTGAAACGTTCAAGTTCAGACTATTGATGCTTTGGGCATCTCAGCATATATATTCCAGAATTGATGTTTTCTTCTTCATGATTCCCAAAGATGTAAAGCACAACAAAATTACAAACAACACATCAAAACAAAGAATCTGAGGCAACATTAAGATTTACAGATGATAGCACTAAACGATAAAACAAAGAATCTGAGGCAACATTAAGATTTATCAGCACTATGCATCAAAATGTATACAAATGCATCACATACGTGACCTATATACGCATACATATAGAGAGAGAAAGAGAGTGTAGTGAGAGACCTGAGTGAATCTTCCTCCGATCAGTCCTAGAAACTCACAAAGAAAATCAAATCCGTGGCTCAAAATCTAAATCGAACTCCCAGCTCGGACGATATCGGTGGTGATCGGAGGGACAGTGGCTGGTGGTTCTCGTGTGTTTATGTGAAACGCCAATGGAGACCGAGAGAGAGGTATGAGAATGACGTAAATAGTGATATAAGTTTATAAATTATTTTTTAATTAAAAAAAAAGAAAAATTATTTAGAAGTCCTATTAGGGAGACTTATGCTACATATGGTCCTACTAAAAAACTTATGTTCTCATAAGTCCTGTGGGAAGTTTGTTGACAGATTTACCCTCAATATTAGTTATTAATATCATAAATAAGTAATAAAACCATATATAGGAAATTGATATAAACGTAACGTAACGTGACACCTATATAAATGTAACGTGACATATCTACATAAACGTAACGTAACGTGGCACCTATATAAACGTAACGTGACACCAATATGAACGTAACGTAACACCTACATAAACGTAACATGACATATCTACATAAACGTAACGTAACGTGACACCTATAGAAACGTAACGTGACACTAATATAAACGTAACGTAACGTGACACCTACATAAACGTAACGTAACGTGACACCTATATAAACGTAATGTGACATTTACATAAACGTAACGTAATGTGTCACGTTACGTTTCGCAAACTTAATAAGTTTTTTATTTTTTTAATCCGTTTGTTTTGAAATAGATATATAATCTTGATATATTTTTATTTTGTATTATTAATTGTAAAATTTAAAAAATTATACGTTTTTATGTGAAAATTAATATTACTGATTTATGTGGAAATTTTACTGATATATTACGTAAAATGTTACGTTTTTATTTTTAGTGTAATGTATCTGTAAATTTTTATTGTTCACATATGTATATAAACCCATTCTAAGAAGCTGAGGAAGAGAACAATGGTGGACACGGCGAGGAGGCCAAATGTTGAGTACATCTTGCGAGTTAGACTGGTGGATACTTTTTAGTGGTGCCACGTTGACGGCTAGAAGCAACAGTACATTCTTAAGTATTATTGTCATGAAAGATAGTAAAGTGGAAGGGAGGAAAAGAAAGGTGAAGCAGAGGAGGATGAAGACCAACAGAAGAGAGAGAGAGAGAGCGAGAGAGGGAAGGTGTGAAAATTGGGGGTAAAAAGATTAGGATCTTGTGGAATACATTCTTATGGAAATAGGACTTGAGACTCTATAAGAAATTACACAGGACTTAGCCTAGCATAAGGTTCTGAAAAAAGACTTATAAATAAGTCTCCCTAAAAAAAATCTAAATTATAACTATAATTTCTAGTTTATTGAAAATAAAAATAAAAATTTCCCATATCTACTAAAAATTTATAAGATTATCTAAAATTTTGTTTTTATTATTTATAATCAAAATATAATTTCTCTAGAGAATGAAAGGATTTGGGATAAAAACTGGTATGAATCTAAAATGAGAGGGAGTATAGCGTAAGTTTTTAAATAATTTTTTTTTTACTTTTTAAATTCAAATAATTTTCATATACTTACAAGGAAAATATTTTTTAATTTTCTAAAAAAATACTAAATTCAAAAAAATATAAAATTTAATATTTTACGACATGAAATGTGTATATTGTCTTAAGTGTAAATATTTTATAACATATTTTTATATGCCATGAAAATATACATTTTTTATGGCATACTTTTACATGTCATAAAAAAATGGATTGAATTTTTTTTTTTTTAAAGAAGTTTTGATGACATTCATTAGCATGTCGTGTAAAGTTATAATATTTTACAATATGAAATGTGTGTCGTCTTAAGTGCAAATATTTTACGACATATTTTTGCAAGTTGTGAAAACATATATTTTTTACAGCATACTGTTGTATCCATAAATATATGAATTAACGACTTATATGGTATGTATGGTGTTATTGACAAAACATTAACGACTAGCAAAAAAAAAAAAAATTCTTGGAATGTAGTATTTACGACATGCATTTAATGCATGTCATAAACATAATGTTGTAAGTAGTTAGTTTTGTTGTAGTGATTTTGTTGCCAAATGCCCTAAGTTGGAGATATTATATCCATTTTGATGTTGATTTTCCTCATCGCCAGCATGTTTCCACCCATAAACCATCGATGAAATACCTGCTTAACAACATACAAAGACACCATCTAAAATTTCTTTTGATGTACTCTCTGAGCTAGGAAAGCATGGATACGTAACACGACATGATACGGATATGGACATAACATGACACGGACATATCGATACGTAATTTAAAAAAAAATGTAGGACAAGACAAATGGAAGACAAACGTAAAATATATAATTTTATATATTTATACTATGTTATAGAAATAATTATTATCTATATCATATATATATATATATATATATGTGTGTGAATATTTAAATGAAAACAATAATTTTAAAGTCTAAAGGAGGAGAATAAATATAAATTTATATTGTTTTTATTTTATCATAGAATTTCAAGTTATTTTATTTAAACTTGTAATATGTTTTATGTGTCTAAGTGTTGGAAAGTGTCCAAAGAGTGTCATATCGGTGTCAGACATGACATTCTACCTTCTTAGAAGTGTCCATACTTCTTAGTCTCCAAGTATTTTTCAAGCCAAATCAAGGAGCAAAAAATTTTACAAATAAGAGACAGGACTCGTTTTTGTTGGATAGTTGGTGACAAACAATCTATCTCATTAAATGTGTATTGTGATTTCTTTATTTACAGAAAAGACTATTAATATATAGTAATGGTAGGACTTACAAAAGTATATGAAAATTGCAATCAGCTGGAGGGGAATGAAAGGCCTACTGCCCAAATTGACCAAGGAATAAGGTGAGCCACTGTTAAAGGACAAGGGTCTTGTGGCCATCAGATCCAAGGGAGTCCTTCCTTTGCCATCATACTTGTGAGCAAGTTTAGGGAATGTTTCCAATATGCTCGTAGCAAGACCTAGTTCACACAAAAAATATATATATTAAATTCAATTATTTAGTTATCTGATTAGTAGTTTGCCTTTAGATAAATAAAGGGTTAATTATACAAATAGTCTCTCAAATATGCATTTTGTAACATTTTAATCCCTAGTATTAGCAACACTGTTCAAAATCAATAATAGAAGGGGTATTTTTAGCATTTTACCAAAAAAGATTAATGAAGAAAATGCAACAAAAAAAAATGCATATTTTAAAATTTTAAATCATGTGTGTATTTGATCATTTTAGTTTTGTTAGTGCTTCATGTAAAATTCAAAAACTAAGAGAATTGCTAGGTATTCAGAATTTATGCACAAAAAAATACAAATTCATTATAAGTGTAAGTGGTCTCATACAAAGTAGATTCACATCCGACATTATTTTTTTGAATAAATTAATGAGTGCTAGTTTTGAGAGGCCAAATTTTCTACTCATACATGAACAACTATGTGGGCAGATGGACTTATAAATCCAATGCAAATTCAACTTTCGATTCACTCGTGGTGCTAGATAGAAATGATAATTCCAACAATCTCTAACCATAGAAATGTAAGTGTTTGCGCTTGAGAAACTTCTGGTCTAGTAAGTTCATAAAACTCACTAGGATAAGGGGTATTATTCGATAAAAGTAATGAGGGAAGCTCCAATTGAAAAATATTTTGAATTCATTGAAAAATAAGAAAAGTGAGCTCACCAAAATATTCTCCCATAGCAGCATGAAAAACAGTGGAACCATCAATGCTTGCCATCACACTACGATCACTGTGAATTCTTCCGTCTTCAATGAGATGATCGAAAACATCCTTCTTTCCACACGAAGCCACAGTGAATAGAGGAGTCTCTTCTTAATTATTGCTCACCATAACCAAATCTCTCTCATACTTCAACAACACCTCCACAACTTTTTGTCTGACCGAACCTCGCAGCCTCATGCGGCGTCGTGTTGTTTTTTTTTATTTCCTAGTGAAGTGAAAATAAATAATAAAGTTATCATTCGCTCAAGTAGTTAAGATTTTTCGATGAGTTACTAGTTAATATGATATTAGAACAGATAATAAATTTTATAATTAGAAATTTAAACCTCATTATCTACTCAACGATTAAATAACTTAGATTTTCTCCAACAAGTGGATTGGACTGTTGAGTTTTGTCTGTGGGGGCACCCAATAAAATTATTTGGTACAATTTATGGAGTTTTTTTTTAATTTTAAAAATTAGTTTAAATAAGTTGAAGAATTGAAAAAAAAATTATTATTTAAAAGTTGGAGGAGAGGTATTTTCAGTTTGTCGTTTCTGATTATCCGCTTTTCAACTTGCCAGAAGTACACAAAACAGGCTATTCGATGATCAATTGTGCTCATTGTGTAGAATTTCTATTAAAAAAAATTCCAAATTGATCTAAAAATAATAGGATATAATTTTTGTCATCCTTATAAAGACAACACAATTATATGGTTACGGTTAATAGATTAATCTGATTTTTATTTTTTTATTTTGTATTTTTTAATAGATGATCTACATACTAAAATTTAAAAGAAAATAAGTGGAATAGATGGTCAAAGTAATACCGGTGGCGAGATTTTTGTCCATATTTGAATCACTAATAAAAGAGAGTTTTGCCACATGTGAGAAAACTTATTGAAAAAAATTAAACTTAAATTTTTAGGTGAGTTAATAACGATTCAACATTTACCTATTGCGAGGTCTTCATTCGTTAGTATACCACCCCCAAGAAGCATCTAGAAGGCGGATAAATTGCCGTACATGGTGAGAAAATGGAGGAGAGTGTTGCCTCGCGCATCTATCGATTGTACGCCTTCGTGTCTAAGAAAATTGCAGAGGAGTGTGTATGACTCTGATGAATTGCAATTCGATGTAGCAAGCTTGAAAGCTCGGGAGCGGCTGATGATGGGAGGAGGAGCTGTAAAGCTGTTGGTTGATGAGATTACCATTTTTGGAACTGGAACTTGTAAGATTCCAGAAAACTTTTATGTATATTCAAATTGTATAAAACAAAGATTACAACCAATATTAATAGCAATTCTAAACCTAATCTATAATAGAAAATAACCCTATACAATCAATCGCATATTCATAATTAGCAACGTACCTAATTGATACATAATACCATAATTACATAACACCATAATTAATATTCTTACACCCCCGCTCAAACACAAAATGTTTTAGCAAAAAACATTGAGAGTTTGTCAAGAAGAAACTAAAATCGAGCAGTTGTGTGAGTCTTCGTAAAGAAATTAGCAAGTTGTAATGCCGAAGTGATGAAAGGAAGTGAGATGAGCCATATTGCAGATGCTGACAGATAAAATAACAATCAATCTCAATATGCTTCATCCGTTCATAAAAGACAGTGTTATGGGCGATCTGAATAGCACTGTGGTTAGCACAGTAAATGGTGGTCGTAGAAGACTGAGGGACACCTAAATCAATCAAGAGACAACGAAGCCAAACAGTCTCAGCAGTGGCATGAGCCATAGCACGATGCTTAGTCTCGACAGTGGAACGTGCAACAACAGTCTATTTCTTGCTCTTTCAAGAAATCAAGGAATCACCAAGAAACATGCAGAAGCCAGAAGTGGACTTGCGATCAGTGACATCACCAGCCCAATCAGAATCAACATAAGCTACCAAGTCCAAAGAGGAAGTAGAAGACAACAGTAAATCCTAAAAGATAGTACCCCAAAGATAATGAAGAATCCGAACCAAAGTAGCCCAATGTGTAGAACGAGGAGTAGAAACGAATGATTAACCACATGCACAACATAAGCAAGATCAAGGCGAGTGACAATCAAATAAACTAAACAACCCACAAGCTCGCTATAGAAAGTGGGATCATCCAAAGGGACACTATCAGGAGAGTTGAGCTTCACATTAAGCTCAATAGGTGTATCAAAAACCTTAGAATCAGTAAGACCAACACGGTGAATAACGTCATTAGTATACTTGAACCTCTGAATGTTGTAAGATGCATTTGAAGGGAAGGAACTCTGTAGCTATTTTAGTTCCGCATCATCATAGCAATAATATGCTTGCTTTCCCCTCTCAACTTGATTATTTTGACAAAAGAGAACAAACTTTTGTGAAGTTACTAGAACATTTTTTCAATTGGACCCATCAAATTCGAAAGCACACCTTGTATAAGGGCGGCACACCAACATAAATGCAACCTTCATCAAATAAAGCTCTCTGCAAGGAACAAAAACTAAATAAACCAAACTGTTTTTGATTTTTTTAGGCATTTCCAGAAAAAAATTTATTCTTTCTTCTCTTTTTCTGACCAACAAAATTTAATAGATGATTATCTCAACTATCTACCTGATATCTAAAGAAAAATGTCAATAGTAAAGTTCGGATGTGAGCACCATTCACATCAACATATGTCAAGATTATAATTTATGATAACGGAGAGCTTCCTTTTAAAAATCCTCTCCCTAAAACCAGTAAAATTCAGTCAACAAAATAGGTGAAGCATCTGAAAACAAAGGAACTAAGATTTTGAAGATTATAATTAAATAACCTTTACTCCAAGTCCCAGACCAAGAATAAGATCTTGAATCTCTTCATTCTTATACATTGCTGCTTCGTTCTTTCTTTCAATGTTCAAAATTTTACCCCTCAAGGGAAGAACGACCTGCATCAAGCCACAAATAGGTATGTTTTAGTAGTCAGTACTATTATAGATTTCCTGAAGAATAATGCATTGAGAAGCTATGATGATTGAGAAATAAGTACAAAGAAGGACATGTCTTGCACAAGTTAAACTAAAGTTCCCTCACTTAAATTATGATTTTTTTCATTCAAAACTTCTTACAAGAAGCATGAAGCATATTCTATAACACAAAACATTATCAATCATTGCCACATATTCCACACAATTAATATGGCACAGAAGAGAGAGAGAGAGAGAGAGAGAGAGAGAGAGAGAGAAATCAAAAAATTTCACGGCTAACCATATCACATGTATTTTATGTGTTTGAACTTTTAATTCTATCTTATATAAAATAAATAAATAAGTCAATAAGTGATACACATTTTTTTTGATCAACAAAAAGAAACTTTATTGATGAAGAAAGTATAACATACAAAATCTTACATCAACAAAGAGGGAAGTGCAGAGAGCATCAACACTATCCTTAACAATCCCAACTAGGTTGGCACCGCTAAGGAAGCACAATCATTTGCAAGCACTTGACCCAAGATTGGTGAGAAACCAATCAAAATAAGTGATATACATAGGTCACAAATTACAAACAAACTATGATGCACGGACACGGGACACGACACGGATACGAGGACACGCAAATTTTCAAAAAATAAGGGACACGACATGCTAGGAACACGCTCAATATATATAATTTTATTTATTTATTATATATAAAATTAAAAATATTACTTATTTATTTATTTGTTTATTTTATTTACTTTAACATCAAATATCATTCATAAATTAATTTTTTTTATAAATAAAAATATTTTTTTCTATTTATGTTCAGATTCATCAAAAATATTCAAAAAATAGAAAAAAAAAAAAGAAAAAAAAAAGGGTAAAAAAGTGTTTTGCTAAAAAAAAGTATAAAAAAGAAGAAGAAATGAATATATATATATAAAGAGAGAGAGAGAGAGAGTAGCACCCAGAGTCTGAGAAAAATGGTCAAACATAGAGAAAGAGGAGAGTGAGTTGAGAGGAGTCGTCGAACAGAGAGAGAGAGAGAGATCTGAGTCAAACCCAGAGAAAGCAAGAGAGAGTCAAACACACACATAGAGAGAGAGAGAGAGAGAGAGAGAGAGAGAGAGAGAGAGAACGAACATTAGAGAGAGAGAAACGAAGAGATTCAACCAAAAAACAAAAATGAAGAAAGAAGAAGAAAAGAAGAAGAACGAAGAAGAAAAATGAAGAAAAGAATAACATATACCTCGATCTAGGGCTGGAGGCTTCAACAGGTTCTTTTTCACCCTCTCTCTCTCTCTCTCTCTCTCTCTCTCTCTTTGCGTGTGTCTTCGATGGGTTAGGGTTTCTCCCTCTCTATCTCCAATGTGTCCCCAAGCATGTCCGGCTAGAGAAATTCAAAAAAAAGGGGGACACGCTACGTAATGTGTCCACCGCTTGTCCAAAGCTTGTCTGTGTCCAACGCATGTCGGACACCCATACGTTGCCTCCACAGAGGTGTCCATGCTTCATAGCAAACAAATATAAAATATCCATCTCAAGCAAGGTAACCAAGCACGGGACAAGACTCCACTAACACCATGCACGTGCGTGCACACAACATCATAGTTGTCAAATTGAGATTTGTATCGTGAGTCAAAATGACCTTGTACCGAATCGCGAATCGAATCGAATTGAATCGAATCGTGAATCGTAAAGATTTGGTCACTTTTTCTAAATTACTTAAAAACATATATCTGCACATTTAAATATTAAATATATCTTATGAATATAAAATATTTAGACTTAAATCTATGAAAATGTTATTTTAAATGATAATCACATAGTTTAATAGGTAAGAAGTTAACAAAGTTTCCTATGTAAGATCACCGTCTTACCTTTTTTTCTTTTTTAGATATTTCTTATCAACAATTCTTAAAAAAGATAATAACCAAGTAGACAAACTATCAATTTCTAAAGTAACAATAATTAAGCATACATACTTTTCTAAGTAATAGTGAGCAAATAATAAGAAAGAATTATTTAGAAATTTTTATTTTAAAGCCTAAAACATTTTAAAAGGTATAACTAATCTCACACATGTAATATTCAATTTAATAAAGTTGCAATAGATAATTTATAGTGTAACTTTAATCTTAAACATCTTTAGGAGATATATTATAATTTTTTAAAGGGAAAAAAATGAGAAGAAAGGTTAAAAATATATTAAGTTTAACTGAATCTGATTGGATCCTATTAAAAACTTTATGATCACTAAAATAACAACAAATCATGTATATATCTTAGTTATTTTGGTATTAAATGCTATTAGAAATTGTATTATGTTATTTTCACTAAAAAGATGGAGAAAAAAAGAGTCAAAATATGTCAAACACAATAATTTCAAAAATTGAATGAATCGTAAAAAGTGAATCGAATCGTAAATCGATTGTGAATCATGCGATTCATTAGAGATTCACTTCCAAAATAGATTCACCCATAGATTTGTATCGATTTTGCAGGAATTGTGAATCAAGTTGTAAATTGAATCACGAATCGTGAGATTCTGATAAACATAAGCCATATGATTTTGAGAGGGTGAATAGAACATTGACCACTCAGTAACTTGGATACTGGTATACAAACCCAAAAAAATAAAAGAATTTGCAAAATGAAGTCTCTTGTCATTAAATGCCTTCTTAAATTGCATGGTAATGTTACATGCCAGATTGCAGGTCACTTTGTAGGATGAGTGATTATATGTAACGGATGCACACCACTTTGGTTCACTATGCCGTTATATATAATATTCTCCACTTTGTAGATGAAGTTTGCAAATTTTTTAAGTGTCTGCAGATTTTGTTCCCCAAAAAATTATATAGAGCTGATGTTATACTTGCAATTGGCCGGTCAACTGGTTTGGATGTCTTTTTATAGTTGCTTCATAGGTAGCTAACCACGGACCAGATGTAGAAAAAGAAATAGAAAAATTTACGATCATCATATGATCGTATCTCAATAGGTTAGAAGACTGACATACATTAGAAAGCATACATGAGATTCCAAGGATGACCTATTTACTTGTCTTGGTAAAATCTTTACATGCTTCGTTATGCACATATTCTTTAGAATCCTTTATTTCTGCTTCTCTTTCTTTGAAATTCAGATGTTTTGAGTACATCTTCTCTTTTTCCTGGGCTTTTCACGTTCACACATTTTTTCTATTGCATAAGTTTTCTTGGCATTTATATAATATTGTAGTTCTAATTTGTTAAAATATTTACAGCACAGTAGTAACTTGATTTACTTCTAAATTTGGAATTTCTTCCCTCAGACAGATTTGGATTTTATTTTTTTTTCTTTAAAAAAGGTCGTTTGGGCTTTCTTATAGCAAAAAAATTCACATTGCAACCATGCAGAGATGCTAGAATAGATCAGTTAATTTTTATATGAGAATCAGCCAAGACACTTCCATTAGATCAGCATTGCAGATTCTTGTTCTCCTAAGAATAGAGTGAGTACTTTCTTTATTCACACTACAAAAAAAAGAAAAAAGAAAAGAAAAGAAAAGCAAAACAATAGCAAAAGAAAAACCTAACACATACCTTTTGGGGGGAAAATAGATTGCATAAAAGCATTGTGGTTTCCTTCTGAATCTGACGACATATGGCTGTTATTGGGGAACAGGCATTTGATTTGTGGCAGACCTTCAACGTGCAATTTCTTCTATTGAGGAAACTCGATCTCATCAATCTCTCTGCAGAAACCAGCGAGCTTTGGAAGTCTATCAAGCTGCATTTCTTTTAACTTGGGGAACACAGTCTTGTTGGCAGTGGTTGTTAGAAATTAAGAACAATAAAAAGAAAAACAGAATGGAAAAAACAGCGGCTTTGAGGCACAATGAATCGTTTTCTTTAAGGAGAAATTTGCACCCATTCGTTTAGAGTTTGCTAAAAGGTTCATAGCAAAACGCCTCCAAGATACAACAAAGCCAAAACCTACCGATAGCAACTTTGGAGGTTTTCTGTAGAGTTTATACTCAAACTGTAACTGACAAAATAAATAATAAATAAGGAAGAGAAGAAGATATATTAAAATGTCAAGGATCCTAGCATTTTATAGAACCAGAGGAGATGCAAACTGTAACGTACTTGTTCAATTCAAATAAAGAACTGAAAAATAATTATTATTATTCAGTGCATCTCGGCACATGCTTGTATTAGTAGATTGATCGCATCGCACGCTCCACGTGTCCAAGTGCACTCCAGTGTTCCGCACTTGGAGCACATGAGATCCTTTCCCTTGTTCTTGTACTAAGACAATAGTCCAAATGGGTCTCTTATTAATATACCTACAAAACTATCTCTCCACTAACGATGTGGGACTCCCCTTATTTAACTATTACAACCTAACCTATCTAGTTTGAACTCCTCAAAGTATAACAGTGGTTGCATTGCCAATGCTATCATCTCCTCTTTCCTTCCAAATAACTTCTTCCATCATAGCACAACAAGATATGTTGAGAGCTTGGAATTGTGCGAGACCTCTTGCGATTGATTGTGGAAATAGATTTCCAATTTATAACAAAGATGCATGTCAATGAATCTCAGGTAGTTGAGGCAGACATGAGTTTGAGTTGGACCCTCCACCAGAAAATGCATCAAAGCAGGTAAACGTGATACCTTCACTGCTCTTAGCTTCCTGAAGGACCCCACTGGAAGCTGGCCAAGACATATCTCTCTCAAGTTAGGTAGACAATGACTGTCCAAACTTTCCAGAATAGAAAAAACAGTAGGAGCAATATTAGTAGGCGTAATCCAATTCATTGTGTCAACCACACATTCCAGTGTATCACAATCACAAATTGAGAGAGACTTCAAGTATTGCAGTCCTTCAACTCCATTTCGAATTAACTCATCTACCATATCCTTTGAACCCTCCCCTTGTAAACATAGAACTTCGGTATTCTTTAACAGCCAGTTGATCCCGTACTCTAAAGGAACATAAGTGCCAAGATTGAGTACCAGTTGCTTTTGGAGTTAGCATCCCACTGGCCAGTCGCAATTGTTACCTATTAAAATTGTGTATTTCGTCAGGTTCCCAAAGAGGGCTCTGGAATTTCTTGGCAAAAGAGCTTTTGTATCTCTTATTTTGATCTCTAAAGTATTCAAATTGGACAATGACTCAAGCTCTCTGAGGCTAGCATTTCTCATTTTTGTTTTGCCTCCTACATCTTCCTCACCATCCCAATTACCAAACAAGATGTCTCTCATGTACAGTTCCTGTAATCTGGCTAGGCCTGATATGACATCCAGTGATATTCTACTGCGATATATACATTTCCTCAAATCCAACAACCTTAGATTAATCAATTTTCCTATTTCTTCCGGTAAACCCTGGATGAAGGAACCACAAAAGCTGAGTATATCTAGGTTCAATAACTCTCCAATTGCAAATATGTTTGTTGGAGCAATCTTCTGTGTAAATTAAATAATGAAACTAATCAAATAAATAAAATAAATTACTTACCGAATTTATTTTACCGAACCGAATAAATAATTAAAAGATCAAGTCAAGTGTGTGACACTATGTCCTTAAGACAGATTCACCCCGCTACAGTTCTTATGGATAAAAGTCGTCTATCTCCCAGGATACAATGATATTCACAAATTATAGTAGCACTCCAAACAATTTGTACGGCGAAGCAAACCTGTGTTTTATACTCTCTGATTTTTTCCCTAAAAATAATATGAAGAACAATGCAACCAAAGAACAAAACCGGAATGAACCAAGAGAATTTCAAAGTTTTTTTTGGATGTTACTCAGGATACCAAACTACTAGAAATGAATCTGAATTTATAGGCTTCATGACAGACCCGAACAAGTCTGAAATTTGAATGAACAGATGCTAAATCAAATTAGACAGATACAAACAGATAACTGCTGAGCAGTTTTTATCTGTTGAAAAACTGCTGGCAGATTTGAATCTGTCTGGTAGTTTTGAATCTGTCCGGCAGTTAAAAAACCTGTTTAACAATTGGGAAATTAATGGAATTCAGATCTGAAAAGAGACAAATTTTTGGACAAAAATTTGAATTCAAATTCAAATTACATTAGCGCAAAATTTAAATTAATTTTTCCCGCAAGAAAGTTGGAAAAAATTCAAATAAATTTTGTCCAAAAAATTAATATAAGTACCGACCCGACCTACAACCCACACCCGCACTCGGCCGGCCGGTCGGACGGCAACGACGCGCTTGTAGTGGTTTGGGCTAAGGTTCACTTTGTCCATAACTCCTCTCTTCTACAAACTTGGGGTGCCCCTTAGGGCCCAACCCAAGTGTTGCCACCTAGAGCTTATAAACACATCTAAGCTCTCTTCAAGTTTTACTGTGGGACAACCCATTTCAAGGAAAATCCACATTTAATTCTTTAAATGTCCAATTCCACGAACCCGAAAATGACGTCAATTTCCTATTTACTCATAAATGGTTTTGATGAACCGTTTTTACCGTGTGACTTTCCATGCGGCAAGGAACACGTCACCTCTTTGGACCCACCCTAAAAGACGTTTGGAACCCACTCAAACTTGGGCTCAAAGTTGGCCCAAAATAAGTGTATAAAACCAAAATTTTCAACAATCCCCCACATGAATAGAATTTGACGGAGAGAAAATGCAACTACATGATCTAATTACAGAAAGTATAGAAATTAGAAATATTCTGCAAATGATAGGTAACTTTTGGCTTTGAACCTTCCCGTGTGAGACACTATTGGATTTACTAGCTAACCAGTGAATATGATGTCTTGAACTGTTCAGCCGTTTGTATAAACCAAGACAATAGAACTCACACAGTATATCTCCAGACACAATTTAGTTCTCACTATTGTGTTCATTTTGGCTCTGAACAACTTGGTGTTTCATGAGTGTTCTAAAGAATTGTAGCCCTTCACAAATCTCATAGAACCAGCCCAGTTCACACTCATATAGGTGATTCTTATGAAAAGTATCCTGGCATACTCCACTAGGTATGCCTAGATATAAGAATCATTAAAAGTATTTACTTAACCTAAAACGCTGCAAACATCACTATTTCATCATAGAAATGGGTAAGAGTTGGACTCCCCAGTGATCCTTCTGAGTCATACACAACTCGGTTGTCCCTTTGAACCTAGATCTTAGGATCTTCAGTCAACTAGGTTGGGTTGCCATTGTGGTAACTCTTATTTAATAGGCTTAAGTCCCATTCCCCTCGATGAATTTTCAACTAACTCTCTTGCTAACCCTTTGGTTAGTGGATCCACGATGTTGTCTTTAGATTTCACATATTCAATATAAATAATTCCATTAGAGAGTAGTTGTCTCACGATGTTATGTCGGCGACGAATGTGTCGTGACTTACCGTTATATATATGACTTTGTGCTCTACCAATTACTGATTGACTATCACAATGTATACATATAGCAGGCACTGGTTTTGGCCACATTGGAATATCTTCAAGGAAGTGACGAAGCCATTCTGCCTCTTCTCCAGCTTTATCTAAAGCTATGAATTCTGATTCCATAGTATACCTAGCAATGCAAGTCTGTTTGGAAGATTTCCAAGATACAGTCGCACCACCAAGAGTAAAGACATACCCACTGGTGGATTTTGAGTTTCTAGTATCCGATATCCAGTTTGCATCATAGTATCCTTCAAGTACTGCTGGATATCTAGTATAATTCAGCCCAATGTTACGAGTAAATTGGAGATATCTTAGAACCCTTATAATTGCTTTCTAGTGTTTTACTCCTGGATTACTCGTATATCTACTTAATTTACTTATTGCATAAACTATATCCGGGCGAGTGCAGTTCATCAAGTACATTAAGCTTCCAATAATTTGGGCATACTCTAATTGAGAAATACTTTCTTGTACATTCTTAGACAGAAACAAATTAACATCCACAGGTGTTCTAGAAAGATGATCATCATCTTTGCTAAATTTGTCAAGTATTTTCTCTATATAATGTGATTGTGACAAAGCATAGCCTTCTAATGTTCTGGTAATTTTCATACCAAGTATACGTCAGCTATCCCTATGTCTTTCATGTCAAAATGTTTATTCAACATTTTCTTGGTAGTTTTAATTATGTCATTATTACTACCTATGATGAGCATATCATTCACATAAAGACATACTATAACATAGCCGTCATTTGTGTTTTTAATATAAACACATTTGTCATACTCATTAATTTTGAATCCATTTGACATCATTGCTTTGTCAAATTTTTCATGCCATTATTTTGGCGCTTGTTTTAAACCATATAATGATTTAACCAATTTACACACTTTCTTTTATTTTCCTAGAATAGAAAATCCTTCTAGTTGTTCCATGTAAATTTCTTCATCTAACTCACCATTTAAGAAAACGGTTTTCACATCCATTTAATGAATTTCTAGATTGTATAACGATGCAATAGCAATTAGCATTCTAATGGATGTTATTCTAGTAATCGATGAGTATGTGTCAAAGTAATCAAGACCTTCTTTTTGTCTAAAACCTTTAACCATAAGTCTTACCTTGTATTTGTCAATTGATCTATCCGTTTTCATTTTTCTTTTAAAAATTCACTTATATCTAAGAGGTTTACACTCTGGTGGTAAATCCACTAATTTCCAAGTGTGATTTTGCAAGATGGATTCAACTTCGCTATTTATATCTTCTTTCCATAAAGGAGCCTCTGGACTAGACATAGCTTCTTTAAAAGCTAAAGGCTCATTTTCTAACAAAAATGTTAGAAAATCTGGACCAAAAAATTCTAAGGTTCTAGCACGTTTACTACGCCTAAGTTCATCTTCCTCATTTTGATCTATCTCTTGCTCTTGTTCTTGATCTTGTTTTTGATCATGACTAGTAATAGCATCATAAGATCTTTTATAAGTACTAGTCTCTTGTCCAGTCTTATTTGGAAATACATATTCAAAACATGATGCATTCCAAGATTCAATAATAGTATTTACATGCATTTCAGAATGTTCTGATTTATAAATCAAAAACCAATATGCACTACTATTCTTGGCATAACCAATGAAAATGCAATCAACTGTTTTAGGACATATCTTAGTCTTTTTAGGAGTAGGAATAGCTACTTTAGCCAAGCACCCCTCATTTTTAACTATTTGTAGGATGGTACTCTCCCATGCCACAATTCATAAGGTGTTTGATTCACTTTCGTTCGGGGTACTTTATTAAGTATATAATTAGCAGAAAGTATTGCTTCCCCCCATAAGTTCTGAGGTAATCCAGAACTTATTAACATGGCATTCATAATTTATTTTAAAGTCCTATTTTTCTTTTCAACAATTCCATTTTGCTAAGGTGAGTAAGGAGCAGTGGTTTGATGAATTATTCCATGTTCTTTACAAAATTCACCAAAAGGTGATTCATATTCACCACCTCTATCACTTCTAAGTTTCTTAATTTTCTTACCAAATTGATTTTCAACTTCATTCTTATATTGAATGAAAGTTTCCAAAGCTTCATCCTTGGTTTAAATTAAATAAACATAACTATATCTCGTATAGTCATCTATAAAAGTGATAAAATACTTTTTCCCACCTCTAGTTTGAATTGATTTAAAATCACAAATGTCACTATGAATTAATTCAAGTGGTTCTGTACTTCTTTCAATTGAATGAAAAGGAGTTTCGGATAATTTTGCCTCAACACAAATTGCACATTTATGATTTAAATCAATGTCAAATTTAGGTAAACATTCCATATTAATTAATCTACGCAAAGATCCATAATTAACATGTCCAAGTCTACCATGCCATAAATTTGAAGACTCAAGCAAGTAAGAAGAAGATGTATTTTTATTAATAACAGAGGGTACAACAGTCATTACATTCATTTTGAAAAGGCCATCAGACATGTAACCTTTTCCTACATACATCCCGTTTTTGGTAAGTACAAACTTGTCACTTTAAAAAACTAGCTTAAACCCATTTTTACTCAACAAAGATCCAGAAACAAGATTCTTGCGAATGTCCGGTACATGTAACACATTATTGTGAGTGAGTTCCTTTCCAGATGTCATCTTCAGAATAATCTTTTCTTGTCCTTCAACTTTGGAAGTTGAGGAGTTGTCCATAAAAAGTTGTTCACCGTTGTCCACTATAGAATAAGATGTGAACATCTTTTTGCCGACACAAATATGGCATATAGTGATCCCGGTTTTCCCTCCCTTTGTATATTGTATTCTGGACTTGGTTCTGTGGTTGTGTTGTTGTCTCATTCTCATTTCCTTCCCTTACTCTTTGAATTTGAGTCTTGGGTTGTGTTGGGCAGGTTTGAAATAGGTTGGTTGTGCTTTGGAACCAAAAGTTGATGCCCAGAAATTGGCCTTCACACTCGAGCGGGGCTTTTGACGCTCGAGCGGGCCCTTCGTTGTTGTTTCTCTGCTCGAGCGGGCATTTTGACGCTCAAGCATGAATTTCCATCTCCCAGTATTTCATCTGCAGGTCTTCATACGCTCGAGCGGGAGTTTTGACGCTCGAGCGTGACCCTTTGATTTTGTTCATCCGCTCAAGCAGGGAGTTCGACGCTCGAGCGGGGACCATCGCTTGCAAAACTTTTGTGAGTGTGCATTCCACGCTCGAGCAGCGCTTTTCACGCTCGAGCGTGAGTCAGTCTCTGACACTCGAGTGGGGGTTTCCACGCTCGAGCGGGGAGTGCAGTATATCAGTCCGAAGTTCGACATTTTGGGTCACTTTTTCTACTCCTTTTCTCTCTCTTACTTTTCAAAATCACCATTAGAGAGCACCTCACTCTAAAATCTCACCTTCTCTCTAGGATTTGATCTAGTTAGAGTGATCTCCTACCCTTGAGCCTTTACAAAAAAAGTGTAGAGCTTGGTGTGGGCTTCCTATTAATCCGAAAATTTCTTGATTTGGAGTACTTCGGGATTTCTTCATCTTCTTCCTTTGAGCTCCGAATTTGAGGTAGGGATAACTACTCATTTTTGTGATCTTTGACATAAGTGTTTAGTCATTTTGATTTAATGTTGAAGTTGGGTGATTTTGGGTGTTAGGGTTTCAAATGAATAAAGAGGGGTTTTATTATTTTGACTCACAAATGTGTATTTTGGGTCTTAAAATGATAGTATTGATGTTGTTGATAATATTTGAGCCCTTGGGTCAATATTGAGGAAAAGGGGAAAAAGCCCTAAATTGTTGTAACAAATTAATTCATGTAATTAATTTGGGAAATTATGGAATTATGAAATTAAGTTGGAATTAATGAAATGGGCATAATATGAGGTGGAATGGTGGAGTTAGATTTATTAATCACTCACCTTTGAAATTGTTGATAAATTATCTGTTGATGTAATTATTTTCTGTTTAGAAATAATTGTTCTGGGCTATCGGTTGAGGATAGTCTTGATTGTTGTAGACAATGCATGATGATTAAGCAAACCGAAACTAATCAATTGAATATGTCATCGAATATGACGGTTAGAATAATACATCAAACTTATGTATTGATTGACTATGTATATGATATGTGTTTATATACATTGTACTGTGTGTGAGGAGATAGGGGATGTACTCCACAGTTTAGGGGAAGATAGGGGATGGACTCCTAAACCGGATATTGTTAGGGAGGAGATAGGGGATGGACTCCACCGATACAGCAAATATGTGTATCTAATGAAGTATTGATATAGCAAATCTGTATATCATATATGAAGTACGGAAGTGTTTTATTTGAGATTGATACAACAATTATGTGTATCTAATGTGAGGTGTGAAGTGTTTAATTTGAGTTGTTATCTCAATTGAAATGGAAGCACTATTGATATGAGATGAAATCTCATTTAAATTGTTTGGCCAAGTTCTGAGCCATAGTTATGAGTTGAAAAATTGAATAAGAAATGGAATGAAACATGGACACATTTGTCATGTAATTGGAATGGGTTAACAATTGATTTATGTGAGTTAAACATTTATCAAATGCTAATGTTTTAGTTATTGATCATATTATGTTTAGCATATCTCTACTGGGCGTTGGCTCACCCTATATGAGACATCATTTTCAGGTTCAGGTATTATGCCGCCTCCGAGATCATAGCTTGGATGGTTGTGGGAGTTGAAGACTCTTTTATTTATTTTGTGTATTATATGTATATCAAACCAAGGGCTTATTTTGTGCAGAGTTAGTACCCTCTTTTTGTAACCAAGTGTTGGCTTGGAAAGTTGTAAGCCTGTGGGGCATTTACTTTTGTTGTCAACATGTAATACATTTGTAATGAATACTCTGATGGAATGTAATTATGCTTTATTCTCTTTTGTCTAAGCATGTCAAGAATGTATGTTTTATGGGTTTATTTTTTTAGGGCGTTACATGGCAAGTAGCACCAATGTCCACGTGTCCACCTACTATTCTTTAGGATTTCTGACAAGGTTTGTCTCGGAAACAATTACAGAAAGATTTATGTCATCAACATTATTGGAAATTTTGTCCATCTTGGTCATATTGGCTTGAGCAGGCTTCTTGCTTGATCTTCCTTTGCCTTTGCATTTGCTACAGCAATCTTTGACCCGATATCCCTCTTTGTCACAGATGTAACATTTGCCATTAAACTTGTACTTCTTAGTTTCCCCTCCTTTAGAGCCTTGTGAGGAACTTTCTCCAGAAAATTTCCATTTCTTTGCTTTTGAAGCATGTTCCACCACATTTGCCTTAGACTTCATGGGATGCTTACCAACCTGCTTCTCTGATTTGTGGTTGTCCTCCTCAATTCTCAAATGCACAATCAATTCCTCTAAAGACATTTCTTTACGCTTGTGTTTGAGGTAGTTCTTGAATTCCTTCCAGCCTTGTGGTAATTTTTCAATTAAGGCAGCAACTTGAAAGGATTCACTAAGAGACATGCCTTCTACATGAATGTCATACAGAATGAGTTGGAGATCTTGAACTTGGTTGATCACAGTCTTAGAATTAACCATTACAAAATCCAGGAATTTGCCAACCACATATTTCTTTGAGCCAGCATCTTCTGTTTTGTACTTTTTCTCCAAAGACTCTCAAAGTTCCTTTGCCGTCTTGATAGGGCTGTAGACATTGTATAATGTGTTGTCAAGTCCGTTTAAGATGTAATTTCGGCAAAGGAAATCAGCATGTTTCTAGGCATCGACCACAGCAACCACTTGTCGGTCGATTTCATCCTCTTTCAGAATAGGAGCATCTTCATGGAGAAAACGAGCCAGGTTCAGAGTTGTAAGATAGAACAGCATTTTTCTACTGCCATCTTTTAAAATCAGTTCTTGAGAACTTCTCTGGCTTTTCACCGTGATTAACTAGCACAGTCACAACAGGAGAAGGGGTTGGAGCAATTGCAGCCACTACACCAGTACTTGTTTGAGCATTAGTTTTAGTAGCCATCAGTTCTAAATTATAAAACAAAATTAGAATTAGAATTGTATACTACACAGAAAATTTAAACCAAAATTACAGAATTAAATTCTGTAAAAATAAAAGAAACAAGATTTGTAACTTTTATTTTTCAATTAATTTGAAAATAAAATAAAATTTTATTTAAACAAATTAATTCCACACAAAAAATTAAATTTCTATAACACTTCAAAAAATTAAAATACTGAAACAGAATTTTAATTAATGAACACTCAAAAATTATTTCTGAAAAATAAAAATTAATTTTTGACTAACTTCACAAATAAATATTCTAAATTGTTAATGACACCAGTATATTACTACTAGTTGTCAAAGAAAATAGACAGTATATTACTACTATTTGTTTTTTCATCTAGAATATTATTTTGTAAAATCACAGAAAATAATTTCTATAAGAAGAAGAAAGAGAAAAGAAAACAAACGAAAAATTCTGTATAAATAAAATAATTCGAATCTGTCTTAAGATTGTTGGAGCAATCTTCTGTGTAAATTAAATAATGAAACTAATCAAACAAATAAAATAAATTACTTACCGAATTTATTTTACTGAACCAAATAAATAATTAAAAGATCAAGTTGAGTGTGTGACACTCTGTCCTTAAAACAGATTCGCCCCCGCTACGATGCTTACGGACAAAAGGCGTCTATCTCCCAGGATACAATGATCTTCACAAATTGTAGTAGCACTCCAAACAATTTGTACGGCGAAGCAAACCTGTGTTTTATACTCTCTGATTTTTTCCCTAAAAATAATATGAAGAACAATGCAACCAAAGAGCAAAACCGGAATAAACCAAGAGAATTTCAAAGTTTTTTTTGGATGTTACTCAGGATACCAAACTACTAGAAATGAATATGAATTTATAGGCTTCATGACAGACCCGAATAGGTCTGAAATTTGAATGAACAGATGCTAAATCAAATTAGACAGGTACAAACAGATAACTGCTGAGCAGTTTCTATCTGTTGAAAAACTACTGGCAGATTTGAATCTGTCTGGGAGTTTTGAATCTGTCCGGCAGTTAAAAAACCTATTTAACAATTGGGAAATCAGTGGAATTCGGATCTGAAAAGAGGCACAAATTTTTAGACAAAAATTTAAATTCAAATTCAAATTACATTGGCGCAAAATTTAAATTAATTTTTTCTGCAAGAAATTTGGAAAAAATTCAAATAAATTTTGTCTAAAAAATTAATTTAAGTACCGACTCGACCTACAACCCACACCCGCGCCCGGTCGGATGGCAGCGACGCTCGTGTGGTGGTTTGGGCTAAGGTTCACTTTGTCCATAACTCCTCCCTTCTACAAACTTGGGGCACCCCTTGGGGCCCAATCCAAGCGTTGCCACCTAAAGCTTATAAACACATCCAAGCTCTTTTCAAGTTTCAATGTGGGATAACCCATTTCAAGGAAAACTCACATTTAATTCTTTAAATGTCCAATTTCACGAACCCGAAAACGACGCCAATTTTCCATTTACTCATAAATAGTTTTGATGACCCGTCTTCACCGTGTGACTTGCCATACGGCAAGGAACACGTCACCTCTTTGGACCCACCCCAAAAGACGTTTGGGACCTACTCAAATTTGGGCTCAAAGTTGGCCCAAAATAAGTCTATAAAACCAAATTTTCCGACAATGTCTCCCATCAGGTGATAATCGAGACACAATGTTCGAAGATTCCTCAAGAATCGAAGTGATAAAGGTGTCCATCGAGACATCATGCACCGCACATCTAAAACTTTGAATTCTCTCATCCCCTCAAGGAAACTGTCCAGCATTCTTGAAGAAAGACTTGTGCACCGTAACAACTCAAGTTTTGAGCTTCTAAATCCTACCGGAAGCTCCCTAGTGTTCTCCAATATCACTGAAATGAAATTGTAGTGCTCATGCATGTCCTTCTTTGGTCCCTCTCTCAGTTTGAGGCCATCACTTATCACAAGTACACGCTTATCCCTGGATCCAATGGCTATGGCAACATCACGAACTACTTCAGGCATTTTAACATGCTCACCTTGTACACTATAAATGAAATTGTCTAATGTCACTTTGTAACAGTAATTAGAGATCTTTAGTTGATCAACCAACACAAATACTCGATTTCTTGCTTCTCCTAGTTCATTGATGCCTTTAAACAACTGTAACCCCATTCCATATCGAACCAAACCTTCTATGGAAATATAATAATTCTCTTCAAATAAGCAACAAAGCAAAAACAATGACTTGGCTTCCTCATTCTATAAATAAGTGTAACAACTCTATAGACCGGTACACATATGCAGGCACTCCTGACAAAATGCTTTTGGAACAAGGCATTCTTGGTTGAAGAAGTGCATTACTCTATACATGCTTGCTTTTGTTTAGGAGTGCACTTCCTATAGTCACCAGTGCAATCCACAATTTCTTTCGATATTGGTTGCAGATTAGGAGTTGTAGCAGAATTTCCTACCTTGTCCCTAAACAAATTCCATGCTTCCTCCTCGTGTAAGACATCAAGTGAGATATCTATTTTCGTTTGTAATTGGCTCCACAGATATCGATTTCGGGATATGAAAATTATCTTGAAACCTTTATTGCCACCTCCCAAAGGAAATCCTAGGGCCTCCACATTAAATTCTGCCCAAACATCGTCCAATATCACAAGAATTTTCTTATTGTTTTCTAGTCTCTTGCATAGGCGGCCAGCTCTAACAATGGGATTTTGCTCTTCAAGTTACAGATCCAACATTTCTGCAATATCCCTCTGAATTTTACTCAAGTCTGCCTTTTGGCTTACAATTGACATCACAATCTCATCAAACAGATTGTCTTCTTTCATTTTTTTGGCAACTTCCTTGCCTACGCCCGGCATCCCGCATATCCCAATCATGCTAATATGGTCATTCTTTAGAGTCTCAACGATTTCATTCATAATTGACACTTGAGATTCCTTAAAACTCCTCGAGGATAGAGATTCTATCCCCATTGGAAGTGCAGAGCATAATACTTTCTCAAATTTTTCATCTAGTCTTAGCTCAACAGCAACTTGAGTCCACTTTGTTGCTTTCCTGCTCAGTGCATAACGTGACTTCAAATTCAAACATCCCTTTTGAATTTCTTATTTGTCTGAAATAATTCTGTCTGCCACTTCCCCGATGTTATCCACACTAGTCGACCACTCTCTAACATCATTTCCGACAATCTCTACCTTTCTCCTGGTAGCATCCACCTGTAGTTGCACCCCATCTCGCATAGTTTCAAGCTTCTACATTTGATCTTTCAAATTCTCAATATTGTTATTGAAGCAAAATAGATATCCCAACTGTATAAACCAAATATTTTCCAATGCTCCCCAAAATGGCATAAGCAATATTTTGCACTGGCTGGACATTTTCCTGGTCAATCGGTGGTTTGACAAAGTTGCAAAACCCTCCGTTGGAGCACTTGATATCAAATAGAATTTTTTCTCAAATTTTTACTCAAATTTAGTGAAAAAAATTGATGCACTTTTAGAGATGCCCTAAGTGGGTTAGTGCGGTTATATGTGATGTGGGGTTAGTGGGTTTATTATAGGTAATTATCTAGTTGTGTATTTAAAGAAGTTGTATTCAATGAAAAAGTATGCCGGATGTTTTCTGATTACTTCTTGTGAAGTTTATGGAGGTCAGGTTCACCTCGAATTGAACTAACAAGAGGTTTCCCCCCTAGAAGTCGGTCTCTTCTTCTTTATTTCTTCTCCCCTTTCTGTTGGTTCAATTCGAGGTGACCCTAGCCTTCATAAACTTCACAAGAAGTAATAAAAAAACATCCAGAATACTTTTTCATTGGATGCAACTTCTTTAAATACACGACTAGATAACTACCTATAAACCCACTAACCCCACATCACATATAATCCCACTAACCCACCAACTCACTAATGCTAAGACTCCTAATTACTAACTAATTAATAATAATTCATATAAATAAAATATAATATTAAAAGATAGCGAAACCTCTCTTTTGAGAGGGTTGGGTCAATGCTATCTACAACTATTACAAAAGTGTGAAGAGCTTGCATGTTTTTTTTTTTGTTTTTGTTTTTTTTTTTGTTTTTTGTTTTTTTTTTTTTTTTTTATATCCTCTCAAATATACTATATTTTCAAAAAGTGATGAAGAGTCCTATATAAACTATCTCTTTATTTTTGGAGTTGAACACTCAAAACTGATATATCTGCTTCAAAGAGTCTTATATAAATAGAAACAAACCATTTCCCTTCTTATAATAATAATAATAATAATAATAATAATAATAATCGTCTCCCTATTTTTTATATTGATGATGATTGAAGAACAAAAAATAATTATTCTTTCTTATTTTTTGTGTCTGCTTCTATACTGATACACATAATATTTGATTTTGGTTGAATTTAAAAGTTGTATGCATTCGTTCGAATTTAGACAAAAGAAAGTGCATGCATTTTTAAAATAGAGATTTGTGCTGCATCTCAAAAATTTACAGGTGTCACGACCTAAACCCGCCCCTATAGGTTTAGCACCATAATCGGCCAGTAATCCGTGATTACCAAAGGCCTGCTTAACAATAATGACAATAACACAATAATGGGGCTGGCGGAAGCCAATCAATAACGTCCAATGAGTTGTGAGGACCTGAATGGAAATAAGCTTTCATATACATATATAGATACACAAAAACTTATGTCCATAAAACACATATACAAGACAAAACACAAGTTAGGGAATTAAATCCCATTATAAAAAACAATATTAACAAAAGTCATAAAACATTTTTATCTCATAAATACAATGTCAAAATGGTGAATTTGAATCACCCAATAAGCTCTGACATGCAATGGTTTGGAACCTCGTAGTGACGCACAGTAGTTGGCTTGACAAAAATAGGGTTCAGGTCAACGCCGCTAACTCTAATCCAGTGCCCGATCACCTACATATATACAATAAATAATGTGCTAGAGCCCAGTGAATAACAACTGCGTAAAGGGGTTATGAATGATGTCATCACAATATTTGAAACAATCGATTATCAATAGAGCATTTTCTCAATCACTACCTTGTGTCAATCAATCATTCAATCATTCAATTTAACAATCATTCAAATTCATATAAGTCATACGTGGTACATCCAGTAGCAACAATACAATTGGTCTTAAAGATTGAACAACCAATTGATGGCCATCAAACAATAGACAATAGTTCCAAGAATTCGAACTGGCAGAGATCTCTATAACAATAGCGATAACAATATCAATAACAATAGCAATATACTATGGATACTGCGAATACAATTCAGAAAATAGGATCATCATTCAGTCAATAAAAAGTATCATTTCAGAAACCAATATAATTTATTAATCAAAAAATAAATACAATTTGAACATATCTTTACAATAGTGTTATTCACAATGGGCCCTTGAAAACACATGCAATTCATGTGGTGTCTGACCTAAACAAATGAGTCGAGCACAACACAATTACAATCACACTCATATAATTCTATTCAATTCAGTTACTTGATTTCTATTCGGTTTCACTCGTTCGGTTCTAATCGTTCATTCTTTCAATTCAATACACTTATGTAATGCAAATGCATGTTTAAACACTTTAAAACCATGCAAGGAAAGCTTGGAGGATGGAGAAAAGAAGCAAAAATGAAACCAAAATTTTTCTTGAAAACCGCACGTGCAACAGCCTCATTTTGCATGTGCAGAATTACAAAAATGCAGTCAAAAAATTTGCTTTGTTTTCGGAATCCTTCCTTTCAAAATCCAACTTCATTTTTTTGTATAATTCAATCCCAAAATCCTCAAAAATAGTTATGAACTTTAATTTGCAACCATCAATTTCAAACCATAAATTTATAACAATACTTAATTGTTCAATTTATAACCAAAAATCTTTAAAGTAAATTGTAAAATCTTAAAATGTGTATTCAGGCTACAACTCAAGCTTTTAAATGAGAATTTCTTAGAAATTATGAGAGACCAAGCAAGAATTCATGTATATAAAACAAATTTGTCCATGAGATGATCATATTTCTTGGACTCAAACATTTTCAAGTGTAAAATCACCATTATATATACAAATTATGTTCTTTTCCATAACTTTTGAGATTTCTTCTTAAAGTTCATAAATCATGCAAGAAATCAATTGTTTTTATCATGGATTCTTGAAAACATTACATGTATATAAGGATCATGAATTATATATAAAAACTATGCCATGCATGGTAAGTTTACAAATTAATTCATCTAAGTTCTTATGTCTATGTTCATCGATTCTCACCTCCAATTTTGCTTCAAGAAGTGAAATTATACTCATAAACCTTGCCATTAAGCTTCAAATTCTCAGTTCTCTGGGAGTTATCTCTTCAATTTGGAGGTTAATGCAAGAACATGAATGTATGATCATGATATTATGTAAGAATCTTGCCATGCATGCATGTATCAATATGAACTAAACTTTCCATTAAACTTATATTCTTCTTGCTTAATCTTAAATTCTTTAACTTATGAGCATAATTCTTCAAATACATTCAATTACATGAGATTAGGGAGGAGCATTCTTACCTAAAGTGAATTGTGAAGCATAAGGTGTAGTTACAAAGGTTTCTCAAGCTCCTCTTTCCCTTTCTTTTTCTTCTCTTCTTGAGTTCAAGTGTTCAAAGCTCTCCTATTCTCTCTCTCTCTCTCTCTCTCTCTCTCTCTCTCTCACACACACACACACACTCTGTCTCTCTCTCTCTCTCTCTACGTGTATAGCTTAAAGCGTTGAAGAAGACCCACTACTTTAATCTACTAATTGGTGAGCAGGACATATGTATAGATTTGTTGTATTCAATTTTAAACTTCCTAATTTAATTTACATGGAATCAATTCAAATTAAATTATATCTCATCATCTCATAATCTTAATAATACTAAATTAAATTATACTAATGTGAATTAGGCTCTAATTCCTATCCAAATATTTAATTCTAACTTGTTAAAATTAGCGAATCAGACATGTTTAATTTTCATTCTAACCTATCTGTTCAAACAACACAAGTCAATAAATCTCATAACAATCAATAACACTTAATCACATAATTAACATGTAGAAACATAATTAATAGTTCCAATTAAGGCTCAATTCAATCACAAACAAATTCAGTAAACTGAATCAATTTTTAATTAAATTTCCCAAATGGCTCTAAAAATTCCCATAAGCCCATCCATGTACTCAATTTCAATTTGTGCACCCAATAAGATTGTCGATTTTAGTTTCAAAGTTGTAACCTTAACAAGCAATTTTCCAATTTGGACAGATATGCACAAATTAAATTACCAGGCACTTAGTTCAATTAGAATTAACACATAATTAATTAATTAAAATCACAATTAGCAAGTCTGGGTCATCACAATAGGTTGTCTTCATACACTTTCTTTTTGTTTAAATTATATTTTATGAATTATAATATTTTTCATGATACTTTAATAGCCAAGATATTAAAAAAAAAGTATTAAATTAAGTAAATCTAAAAAAATAAAAATAAAAGCATTATTTAAAAAAAACAGTGTCAAAGACCAAAAAAAAAAAAAAAACCAAACCAAACCAAACCAAACCAAACACTATAAATTTCTCTTTTTTTAAATTTTTCTTTACTAATTTCTAATTTTACACAAATTATTCACAAATTCCTTTCAATTTTTATGTGAATTTAATAATCTAATTAAAAAATGGTGCATGCACACAAAAATGTAACACTAAACATCTATATTATGACCAACAACAAACACCTCAATCACGACAATAATTGTACTTCACAGAAAAAATCACATTATTAAGGGAAAATGAATTTTGAAATTCATAATAATATGATATTGCCTCAAACTCTTACTCATCAAAATATTTTTATTACAATGAGTTATAATGGGGAGCAAGAAGAAGAACAAGAAGATGGTAAGACAAAACTTACAGAAGATCTATTGCAGCATTCTCTTCAAGCAAAGTTAGACGAGTAGCAGGAATTGTTGCGTCTGTTATAAAGTTCAAGAAAAATAATGTACCTCATGCACACATTTAGTCAAATTATAAGAAAAAATAAATCAAATGATGTCCAAACATTATCGCAGCAACTCAATGATGCAGAAAGTAAGTTTATCAAATAAAAAGTTTCGATTAATTTTTGTCATATGTTGATTACTTACATATGACATAATAAATTATGTAGCTTGATAGTTTCATGAAAGTGACCCTACAAACACTTATAAGTATGGATCTATAAATATCGTGAAAACAATTATGAAAAAACTATATCGATCGAAATATTAAAATACAATATCATTTCATTTTCTAAAAAAAATTATTTCACATTTTCTACATAAATGAAAATATACCAATAACTAATATTATATTTTTAATCATACAAAATATTCATAGCACAGGAAACAAAACTCAACAACTCTTAATGTATAAAAATATATTACATATTGATATTAGTTTATTCTTACATCAATAGTATGCAAATGATATGCAATAGTGGGTTTAATGAATTTGTATTATGAGATAAACTATTAAACAAATTGATATTAATTCATTCTTACATCAATAGTATACAAATAATGTCACGACCCCATTCCGCCCCTAGTAGAATGGTGCCATGATGGCCAGTAATCTGAGATTACCGAAGGCCAACTTACAGGGATTCACACACAATCAGAGTATACATATGGGGCTTACAAGTGCGGAAGCAATAAATTTAAATCTAAGTAGTCCATAAGAGCTGTGCATAGATCAAATGAAATAACATACACTTTAAAATGGTTTACAACTTGAATACAAATAACATAAAATACATGTTACATCTTGATCAAAAGGCTTCTCTAGCCGAAGTATACAAAAGACATGAGTTACAACTAAGAAGCATAATCTTCAAAACGATACAAAACATGAATCAAACATCTTGTACATAACATCTTAGGCATCACCGCCTTCTTGCTTGCCACCTACATATATATAAGGAGAGGGTGAGCTTGGATACTCAGTGAATGATATCAGTAATAAAGGTTTAAATGAATGATATCCGAGATCTTTATCAAAACAATACATAATCATAGCTTGTAACAAAACATGGGATGAATCAAGTTCATCAATCAAATCTTTCAAAGCTTCTTGGGATGTTCAATAACATCTACATAATACATGGGGTGATGACATTCCGGACAAAACAAGGGAATAATCGACCGGGAATCGATTAGACAAATCCACCCGTACACCAAACCGTCAGTGGGGCCATCCGTTCATAGACCGTCGATGGCAGAGATCTCTCAAACATGATGCTACATGGGCTTAGAGTCCCCTAGCATGGGAGGACTTTCCAAAAGTGTCATCAAAACAAGATAATACTTCATACGAAAACTAGGGATAATCATTCATGCTTGATCAAATACTTTTCCAAAATGAAACGAAGCAAAGCTTTATCAAAACTTTATAACATAGCTTTATTAAAAATACCACTCACTTAGTTCTTCGGATGCTGGGGTCAAAGCAAGGGTCCAAATCCTACAACACATGGCAAGGTCTATTGAATGCACTTCAAGAAGATAAGAAATAATGCTCAAAAATGGACATGAAATGCAAATGATCTTGGCATTCATTCAAAACTAAGTCAAACCAAAACAAAACACTGTTTCCCTTCTCGGGAAACATGCTGGGTACCAACCAAGCCTTGACTGAGGTCCCACACCTCTTGGCCGAGGTGTGTTCCCGACGACCACATTCGAGAAATGAAGTCGAGAAAATCTGGGTTTCCCTTCGAAGAACATGAAGAACATGAAGGACATAAACATGAAGAACATGATATGCTAAAATCATAGCTTCTTTATTCAAAATCTGAGATTTTATGAGATGAGTTCGAAAACACGGACCTGGGTACCCATACTTGAAGATCTTATGAAAACAAACACGAAAACATGAATCTTGATACAAACTTTCGGATCAAAACATGGTTTTCTTTCAAGAACATAAGAACACATTTTCTCTTTCTAAAACCAAACTTTAAATCAATGCATGGCTCATGAATCATGCTAGATCATGCAATGCAATCGGATCAACATAAAGAATAACAAGAGTAGATCAAGAATCTAATCTCAAATCACGGATCTAATGGTTTAGACTCTAAGGATCAAGCTTAGAAATCTACTCTCTCTCAAGAACTCCTCTTCCTCTCTCCCTAGAACTTCTCTCTTTACAATGCAAGACATGTAACACCAAATGACATGTTTCTCAGCTAGCTCCTGACTTAACCCTCTGTTGGGACACGTGGCAACGTCGGATTGGGTCTCCTCAAAAAGGTGACTAAATGACAAGACAAAAGTATGACAAAGGGTGTTCAATACGCAATGTGGTATGGGCTCTTAGGTCAGGTAGTGATCTCAGGTTAAAACATCGGCTCCGGCAAAAGGGATCCCAATGATCTCGGCTAGGAAGGATAACACTTGACCTAGTTGTGCCACACCTCGGCCTAGATGTGCCACACCTCTGTCTAGGTCATTCCAATCCATAAACAAGATCACTTAGGTGCAAGGATAACATTTCGGCCTAGATAATACACACCTCGGCCTTGGTGATAAACACCTTGGCCTAGATAGTGCCATCTCGGCCAATATGCCAGGGTGAATGTGGAAGTCAACCAAAGTGGTTCCAAGATGGTCCTAGGTGTAAGAGGTTCAAAGGTATGATCTCGGCTAGAGATGGCTTAGGCTTAACATGACCTAGGCTTGAGACAGCAAGGAAGGAACAAAGCATGCATACAACACTTAGGCAAATCACATAAGCACAAAACAAGACAAGGACTTTTACTTAAGCAAAACAAGTCAAAGTCTACCAATGCAAGCTTAACAAGACAAAATCATGCAAATACACATGAACATGACTAAGATATGAATGTGGGTTATTACAAATAATATGCAATAGTGGGCTCAATGAATTTGTATCATGAGATGAACTATTAAACAAAATTGTGTAATTGTGTAATTAATTTCATACTTTCAATTATATTACAGGTACGGATTATAAAAAATTGAAGTGGGAAGTTTATAGGAAAAGATTTGTGTAAAACTATATATTTAAAAGACATGTTTATTATTTATTATTTAAAATAAGATTGTGATCTCAATAATCTAGTTATAAATTAATGTTTATATTTATAAAATTTCTTATTTATCATTTAAACTCTTCAACCAAATATGTATTCATTTTTTACTTAGTTATATTTTAGGTATAAATCAGTTTATCCATACAAGTCTACATATTTTGTATACATATCACATATCAATTTAAGAGACATGCATTATTATAGTACCAAAAGTTGATGAAAAATCACGTGTCATGTGCAACGCAAGTGCTCAACCACTAGTTAGACTAAAAATCCATAGCTCTTTTGGGAGAAGCTAAAAAAGCCAACAAATTAGCTTTTAACTCATTTGAGGTCATATCATCTCTCATATTTTTTACACATTTTTTTTAAAAAAGTCAAAAAAAAAAAAACCAAAAAACTAACTTTTAACCATCTTCCTAAAATAAGCCATATATATATATATATATATATGTAGCATACATTTGTTTTCTTCTTACCAAATCAAACATGAAAATAAATATCTCAACAGAATTATTATTCTATTTCAATATTCATTTTAATGAATAAGACACATTTTAATGGGATCTAAATATATATATGAAAAATCTAGAAACCCTAGATGTTGATTTGTGATTATGTACCAATTTTAAGCAAAATATAACAATCCCAATCAAACAATCAAGAGAAAGAGACACAAAGATTTTACGTGGAAAAACCACAATTGGACGCCTTCCAATTGTGATCAAAAAACCACGGGCAACTGCCACAAGACAATCCACTAAGAAGATTTAAAGGAATTACACAGGTATCACTCTCAATTATCTAGCGAATCCACAACGCGTAATTGAACCAACCTCTATGTGCCTCTTCCAACCCCATCTTCACCACGGAATTGTCTTTCTGATGAGCCACTCCAGATTCCACCAAAGCTTCAGGCTTGAATTCTTCAGAATCCACAACTGAAGAACAACTCTCTCTTTTGTGTATAACAAACAAACCTTTGATGTATTCTCTTTAAACCATGAGTTGAATATTCAATAAAACATCAAAGAAAATAACAAAATATCCCCAGATATAAACCTTTAAGAACCAAAAAAGAAGATCTGGAGGACTTCAATGAATACCTTAGTTTTGGAAGAAAATCAAGTATTTATAGAGAACCAAAAGTAATCCTAAATTGGGAAGAAAACAAACTCCTTGAGAAATTCGAATTCTAAGGCTTGCTCGAGCGAAGCTTTGCTGGCTCGAGCGAGGAGTGTATTTTTCGTGATTTCTACTAGTGCCTTGGCTCGAGCGACGAATCCTTGGCTCAAGCGAGGAATACACTCTTTCAGGTTTTTGTATGGACGCAATCCTTGGCTCGAGCGAGAACTCCTTGGATCGAGTGAGCAAACCTTCGCTCGAGCGAGCTCTTCTTGGCTCGAGCGACCAATGGCAGACATGCAATTTTGAATGCAATTTTGAATGCAATTTTGCATTTTGCTTCGGCCGCGAGCTGACCGGGTAGCTTGACTCCCGTAATAATCAGCGAAGTGGCAATCTTGAAAGCATTAACATCACAAACTTCTTAGCATGGCTCGATTCGGGTTTGGATTTGCATATAATAAACTCATAACCTCATTGAAATAAAAGGCGAAAATAAATACATCTGAAAGGAGTTTTGTCAAACGGGGTTGCCAAGAATAAAAACCTAACAATATATATATATTGATATTATGTTTGTTTAGTGACAAAAAAATCTGAATCATACATTAAATATTGTTGACATTTTTCTTTGTACGTAGAATTCCGCAGGTGAAAATGGAAATGAGGTGGTGGTTGTGTTGCAAGTTGCAATGGTGGATGGGGTATTTATGGTGGTCGGTTAGCCTATGAGTTTGGTGGGATCTAATCTATGTTGGACTAGGAAGCACGGATAAGGATACAGGATATTGGTACGATACGATACGGATACGGATACGGCAATATGACAAAATTTGAAAAACTAGAATACGGGTACGGTGGGGATACGCTCATAAAAAATATTATTTTTACAATTTTTAGTAATGTAGCATACGTAAAAATAAAACTTAAAGCAAAAGACAATATGATAAAAAAAAGAAATATTCAATTCAATTAAATTTCAGCAATTTCAACAATATAGCGTCACCCATAACAACCATAATGCAATTCAAATCAAGGGGGGGGCATTTACAAAGTTCATTTATTTATTAATAAGTTTATTTATTTATTTATTTGCTTATAAGAAATTAATTTATGGTGTTTAGTTGCAATTGTAAATTATAACTTATTTGATTTTTCAGGTAATTTGGCCCAAAAAAGACAATGTATGAAAACTAAATACATTTATTTGATTTATTTGATTCAACTTTTTTTCATAACCAAACCCGTTTGCAACTTATTTTAATTCTTTTAAACTAATAATAAAAATTTTTATAAATATAAAAGCTAATATATATATGATATCAAATGGGGCCAAAACAGGTTACATTACAGTCTACAGAGTATACTTTTATAAAAACAAAAAAACAAAAAAAAATGCGTACAGTCGAAAGGGAGAGCGAGAGACAATAGAGGGAGAGGGAGAGATCAACCAAGAGGGAGAGAGAGAGAGAGAGAGAGAGTGTGTGAGATTGAGCAAGATCTGTCCATCCAGACTAGAGAGATCGAGTGTGAGGGAGAGGAAGAAAGAGAGAGAGAGAGAGAGAGAGAGAGAGAGAGAAAGAGTGAGTGAGAGAGAGAGAGAGAGTGAGTGAGATCGAGCGAGCGAGAGGGAGAGAGAGAGAGAGAGGGACGAACCTGATCGACGAGTTGCTGTTCGCGAACTTGATCGATAACTCCTTGCTGGTTGGTTGATAGAGACGACGACGACGACGATGACGACGACGACTCCTCTCCTCCTTTGTTGCTGCTATCGCGACCTAGGTAGGGTTTGGTTGATTTATTTTTCTGTTTTATTTTACCTTACTTTTGTTATTTTATAGTTTGACCCCATTATAAGTTTTTAAAATTATTTTTTGCCCCGCCGTATCCCGAAGGTATCCTGACCGTATCCCTAAAGTATCCTAGCGTATCCCAAACGTATCTGAAATTAAAATTTTTTTTTAAAAAATAGGATACTTCTTTGTCGTATCTTATACGTATCCCGCCGTATAGGACGCGTATCCGTATCCAATACACGTACGAGGCCATTTCGAAGTATCCGTGCTTCATAGATGTTGGATGTTAGAGTTACAACTTGTTCTTTTTTTTTATATGTAATTAATAATGCAATTTAGAAATTAATGAAAATATTTCATTCGAATCTAGGTTTTTTTTTTTTTTTAAATTCTCCTTCCTGAAATCAAGAAAATTTTAAAACTAAACTTAGGAGTAAAACCTTTTGACCCTTACCATTATGTTGTTGACAAAACGATTAAATGAATTCGCTAATTTATAATAAAACATGAAAATAAGCAGATGTACCGGAGTTGTAATATCACAGGACGTAAATAAGTATTGAGATCAAAACTCAAATTAGATAGAACAATTGATATATAAAGCCAAACTTGTTATAAAAGTTTTTAAGCAACTAATTCATCTCGACTTTTTTTATATATTTTTTTTTACTCTGATTGCAAGATCTATATCTATTAGATTATCGATTATAGTGGTTAAAATCTTCGTTATTTGAAAATTCAGCAAGTAAAAACACCTTTTGTTATCCAGCAATTCGTGAGTTTGGGGAGCTTAGATAAGAAAGTGTGTAAATTAATAAAGTATCTTGTGGCTTAAAGCATCCTATTAAATAATGACATGAAAATTTTAATTCTTACATAAGTGAGAATAGTTATAAAACAATGAATATTGATGATGTTGTGTGATCAGCAAGGAATGGGTTGGACAAATCCAAGTGCTCCACGGGCCAACCAACTTCGGTCCTCCTCAGCCAAACCTGCAGCAAGTCCAATGGGAAGGTACCAAAACGGAGGTGATTCTTTCCCGTGGACCCTCCGACGGTCAAGTTAGATTGACTGTGGTCCGAATAGTAACATACAGATAATTGGGAATAGAAAGAGAGAGAGAGTGTGTGTGTTACCCCATTAAGCCTTCTAGAAAGGCTTCCTTATATCCCTTGTTAATCATTTCATTGTCCATTCATACTATCCCATTGGCTGAAAGCCTTCCACCTACTTGCCGCCGGTCATGGCCGTCTCACTCCCTTCCGTAGCGAGAGGTCTTGTTGCATTTCATGCCTGATGTATGGTGTCAATAACTCTCTAGTATCTTTGTCTACCATGTGGCTAACCTCCTACCTGACACATGCCCAAACACTACTAGACCTAGACCAGCACCGGCTCCTCCAACTCCTCACTGGGCCTGCTGTTAGGCTTCACTTGCTGGGCGTTAACCACGTGACTGTTTGGGGAGCTTAAGATAACCGTGGATTGACGGTGGTCCGAACAGTAATGTAGAGATAATTGGGAACAAAAAGAGAGAGAGAGAGAGAGTGTGTGTGTGTGTGTTACCCCCCTAAGCCTTCCACAGAAGCTTCCTTATATCCCCTGTTAATCATTTGTTTGCCCATTCATTCTGTCCCATTGGCCGAAAGTCTTCCACCCACCTACCGTCGGTCATGGCCGTCTTGTCCCCCTTCCGCAGCGAGAGGTCTTGTTGCATTTAATGCCTGATGTATTGTCACGCCCCAATTTTAATTACACGGAAACATTACCAAAAGCCTGAAATTTAGGTCCATTTTTTTTTAATTAAAAATATCTATTACCCTTGAGTAATAGAAACATAATAGTACATGTTCTCTCTCATGATGCATACACCAACAATAATAAAAATACATGCCAAGCACCCGCTACTGAGTTACAAATAAATAATTACAAACATCAAGGTACAAAGAGATTACACATAAGATACACATGAACTTCCTAATCCTTCAACCAATCAATCCGAAATCTCTTCCTATAAAAAAAATGAAACAACAAGGGGTGAGCACAATTGCCCTATAGCGATCCCGGTTTTCCCCATTATCTATTGTGTTTCGGACTCGGGTTCCGTGGGTGTTTGTTGTTGTCTTTATCTTGTTTCCATCCTTTAATTCTGTGTATTTGAGTTGAAAATGTGTTGGGTAAGTTTGGAACAGGTTGGTTGGGTGTTGGAACAAATGGTTGCTGTCCAAAATTTGGCATCCTCGCTCAAGCGAGCCTAGGGTATTTGCTTCTTCGCTCGAGCGAAGGTTCTTGCGCTCGAGCGAGCTTTCTATGGTGTGTCTCTTCACTCAAGCGAGCACTCTTGCGCTCAAGCGTGCGTCTGCGTCTAGATCGTACCTGAAGGTTGGTATTCTTCACTCGAGCAAGCTTTCTTGCACTTGAGCGAGTGAGCCCTATGTTTTGAATTTCTTCGCTCGAGCGAGAACTCCTACACTCGAGCATGCTTCTGCGTTACAAACCTGAAGCTTTGCATTGTTCACTCAAGCGACGCTTCCTGCGCTCGAGCAAGGTTCTTTTGTATATGGTCACTCGAGCGACCACTCCTTCGCTCGAGTGAGCCCTGTGTATATCAGATTGCAGTAGCGTGATTTTACATCACTTTTTCATCTCCTTTTTACTCCAAATCCTAAATCTGGCTATCTCTCTCTCTAAACTCTCTCTCTCTCTCTCTGCAAATGCATTTTGTTCTTGGGTCTCTCTACCCTAGTCCCTTTGTAAGAAAGCTAGAGCATTTCGTGGGCTTCACTTTGAGCCGAAAAAGCGTGAGTTTGGAGCACTTTCAAGTTTCTTCATCTTCTCCTTTGAGCTCCCAACTTTGAGGTAGGGATAATCTACTCCTTGTTATGAGTTTTAACATAAATGTTGGGCATTTTGTATAAATGTTGGGATTTAGGAAGTTTGGGTGATGTTAGGGTTTGAGATTGAAATTATGAAAGAGGGGTTTTCTAATTTTGGGTTCATTGTGTATGTAAAGTCTTGAGTTGGGACTCTCTTGTGTAAAATTGATGAAATTGAGCCTTAAGGTTGATGTCTGAGAAAAAGGGGAAAATGCCCTAATTGGGATTAAATAATTTATTTGTCAAAATGAAGGAATTGGTTGTGAAAATATGTAATTGGGTTAGAAATGATGAAATTGGAAGAAAATGTAATTAAAGGGTGTAGTTGGATTGATAAGTCACTCACCTATGGAAAATGTGTTAATTTATCTATTTGATAAATTTATTTATCTGTTTAGAAATAACTGTTTTGGCCTATCGGTGGAGGATAACCATGATTGTTGTAGAATTGCATGATGATTAGGTAAATTGAAACTAATCAATTAAAATATGTCATTGAATGTGACGGTTGGATTAACATATTGAATATGTGTTTTAATTGGTCATTGTATATGATAAAGTGTTTAAATACATTGCATATGTATATTGTTTGGGAGGAGATAGGAGATGGACTGTATTGATAACTAAGTTGGCCAGGGGTGTCCAGGGTGGAAGTCCCGAAACCTTGTATATATCTGAATGGTGTAGATGATTGAAGTGTTGATAATATGAGTTGTAGTCTCATTTTGAATTGATGATGAATTGAAGTGTTATTATTGTGAGTTGTAGTCTCACTTGAATTATTTGGATAAACGAACCATGTCAATAAAGTGAATTGGAAATAAAAATGAAACTGGGTTGAAAGATGAATGTTGTAACGCCCCGAAAATATTCCAACATGATCTACCCACAACATCTAACATTTACTAGACCATGGCCATAAACCTTCTGTCTTTATGTAATCAATGAGAGAGTTTGTACAAAAGTTCACATGCGATCATACATTCAAACGATGAAAGAAACACATGAATCTACAGCATGTGAAGCATCTAGTTCCAAAATAAATAAAATGCCCTTACGAGCTACAACTTTCGAGGCTTAAGCCTGGTTACACAAAAGTGGTCTCTCAGACCCATACAAAAGAATAGCCCTTGGCTTTACAGATAATCACAACAAAATAAAGAGCACACTACTCTTCTCAAAATATTTCCACGCCCTCAGTTCGGCAGGAGCACCACATCCTTACCTGCACCAAAATCCATAGGGGTGAGCATAAAGCCCAGCAGAGAATTCTCACAAAGTATATACAGTTATGCGATCTCCCTCAACATTTAATACGGAAATGTAATGTCATGCACATGCCAATAAATATGGAAAATTTCATTTCAATGCATTATTTCAAAATCACCATGTTCTCAACAATATCATGTGATTCCATCAATTTCAAACTTCCAATATTAATTCAATAGGAGTGGTAAATACGACACTGGTAATCCTTAGGCTGGTGTCTGCAAGTAGACTTTACGAGTACTACCAAACTTGTCATTTTTACCGGTATTAACCGGAAGGCTCGACACCTATCCGCGCGGTTTTTTGGTCTTTCACCATGGACACTCAGGCCAACTTATCAAATTCAACTACACCCCCTATCCGAACTTACCACGTATTTACCCCATTCACATTTCCATAATTTCTCATTACAATATGATCTTTCTCAAATAAATGTTTTTCCAACATATGACAAGATGCACAATGATAATAACTTAATTGAAACATGATGCAATCATTACTATTCTTTAAATATCTCTACAACAATATCAATTAATCCCACTTTTCATTTCTTCCCTTCAAGTCATTTTACAAAACACCCATGTGTCTTCAACACACACTAACAATTTCCCCATCACACACAATTCTCTAATGCCCAACAATTTGGTCATCACAAAAGTATATCATCATGTATTTAACTATGGTCTTTGAAACAAAAACTCTCCATTTCAATATGCATATCACAAGATGGTCATTTTTCAAAACACTCATGAAGTCTACACTCATCTACTCTTTTTATCACAAGAAGAATAAAGATAACATAGATGTTTCCTTCCATTCCCAAAATCCCCAATTTCTAGGGCTTTTATCGAAAATCTAACATCTATCCACTTCAAGGTGAAAACCAACCCAAATCACATCTTATGAGTCAAATGAAAAGAGAGCCCCTTAGGAAGAACAAAAATTTGAGATTTTAGAAACCCATATTTGAAAACTCTCTTTCTCTTTCTTCATTTAGTGCAAAATTTAAAACCAACACAACTACTTCATAGCAACTTTAAAATCAACATTTTGTAGCAAAACATATATATATAACTCAAGAATTCCCTACCTCAAGCTTGATGATGAAGGAAGAGTGAAACCCTAACTTTGAAGATGAGAGGAAGCTTGTTTTCCCACCACCCAAATAAAGCTCTTGTCCTAGGTCTCCAAGATCATGAGAGTTGGTGATGATCTAAGCTCAAGGATGTCAAGAATCAAAAAGTTTTTAATATTTGGGAATGATTTCTAGAGAGAAGGGGAAGTAAATGTGACTTTTAGAGTGAGAGAAGTGTGTAGGAGATGAAATAAAATCGGCCCTAAAGTGAAAGAAAAACAGAGCCCCGAACTGCCCAGATTGCCGCACGTGTGGCGCCCATCTCGGCACGTGCGGAGTGCCCTTCTCACACGTGCGGCCCTCACCCCCGCACATGCAGTGCCCCTGCCGCACCTCAGCCTGCACCTGCCTTTTAGGCAGTGTGCAACTCACACAAATCGCCCACTCTCGCACGTGTGGCCCAATCCCCCGCACATGCAGCCCTGGCCCGGCAGCCCAGAAAAATTTTGCTTCACTCCTGGGCACCCCGAACCTAACCCTACGCACCCCGACAACAAAGAAACCTCAACACCGAATAGAACAAGAACAAGGACTTAGTTTGGGAACATCCTCCGAATGCCTTGAACTCAACGAGAGCGGGAAGGGAACAAAATGGGAAAGGAAAGTAAAATAAGGGAAAACAAGACACGGTCATCACAAATGTCAATGTTGTTGGTTTATGGAAATGATGTACATTGGTATACATGTATTTAAACATTTATCGAATGTCAATGTTTTAGCTATTTGTCATATTTGGTTTTGCATATCTCTACTAGGCTTTGGCTCACCCTTCTAGGGATACCATTTTCAGGTACAGGGGACATGCCACCTCCAAGGTCTTAGCTTGGGAGGTTTAGGAGTTGAAGGTTCCGTGTTTTGTTATTTTGTTTTGGTGATTACTTGTAAATTCAAGCCGAGGGCTTTATATGTAAAGAGTTAGTACTGTTCTTTTGTTGTAACCAAGTTATTACTTAGAAAGATGTAAGCTCGTAAGGCATTCTTTTGTTATTAACATATACTATCATTTGTAAGAAGACTCAGATGAATGAAAATGTATTGTTTCTCTATGATTATGGAACCTGTGTATGATTGTCATTATATCTAATTTTGAGGGCGTTACAACCCAGTAGGAATCTCATAGTTCTAAAACAATAACCATCCTATAGATAGAAATGATCATGTATGTAGGGTGATACCATATATTAGGCGACGTTTTGTAATTTGAAAATATCATACGTAGAGTATCTTTTCTCAAAATTTATTTGAACAATTTAAAGAAAACCCTTAACCATCAAAAACCATTCTTTGTATCAGAAAACCAAAAATCCTTTTTGGAAACAAAAATGTTTAAGGAACCACATCATTTTATATTTATTAACCCATTCCAAAATTGTAATAACCCGACCCTCGTACATACTTTCTGGTATGCTTTTAGTCCCTTATTCTTTGCATTTATATGCCTATTGTGAAATTTCGTATGAAATTAAGTTTGATTAAGTGGATCCTATGAATATAGGTTCATATCTGTTGAATAAGAAAAGTATCTGTCACCATTATAATGTTTGAATCAGAAATTGGAAGCCTTAGAGACTTAATTATCTAAAATTGATTTTAAATTTGCGATCGGCATAATTTTTACGTAATAATAAGCGTTTCCGTGAAATTTCAATTTGGGATGATTAAACGAATGAGTTTTGTCTTATTCACCTATTATGTATATCTTTATATCCATGCCTTTAACACTTGACTTTGGGGAGATGCAATTCGTAAATATCTCCTGGGAGAGGAGAAGAGAATAAGAAAAAGAAGGAAAGGGAAAGTTCAACAAGGAAGAGCTTTGGGTCAAAATTAGGAGGGTTTGTAGATTTTTGAAGCTCAAGGTATGTAGAATTTATTTTAATTCACTCCTCTTGGATGTGGTAAGAACTTCTTGGGTAATCATGAAAGTTAGTGTATGTATGTGTGTGTGTTACTTGTAGAATTGAGGAGGTATTCTCATCATGGAGTTAATGGTGTTAATTGGAATCATGTAAAAGAAATCATGTCTTATTTTTGATCCTCCATGCTTGATTACACTTATGTGTGAGATGACTATATGTATGTATTTAGATCATGCAAGATTCAAGTTTTGTTTATGGGTTGTGATGTAAAGATCTAGTTCATAGCTAGATTGTTATGTGTTTGTACCTCCTAATTACATGATCTTTGAAGCATGTTTTAGTAATTAAAAGATCTATTTTGGACCTTGTTGATGCCCATCAAAAATGGGATTTGGTATGAATTTCGGACTGTCAAACAGGGCGCAGGCCGCACGTGCGGAGGCCATGGCCACACGTGTGGAGAAGAGGAAAAAAAATACTTTTTCATTCTGTTTTTGGGCGCTTGAGCGGTCGGGTTCTTCCGCTCGAGCGGAATTGGACCGCACGAGCAGCCAAAGTGGGCGCACAAGCGGCCACCCCTGTTTCATCTTATGCTGAGTAACTTTGAACAAGCATATCTTTTGCATCCAGACTCCATTTTGAGTGATTCTTGAGCCTAAAATCAATCCCTGGAAGTCTAGTTTCCAATGGTGGTGGTCTCACTCCAAAATTCTAAGTACAAAAATAGTTATACCCAAATTAGTGACTACTGTTCACTTTCTGTTTACTGAATTTGTACTGTTTCTTCGCTTGAACCTTTCTCCTATCGATTCCTCCTATTTTATGAGGCATGGATTATAACCTATAGAGGAATAATGAGTCTAGAACCATCATAACTATGGAGTGAGGAATAAAAAGAGATTGATTTTATTCTCATAATCTGCTATATGCATTATGTTTGTAGGTCAAGATGAGGACATCGTTTCACCGTTATCAGAGACCTACCACTGTGAGTAGTAGTACGGTAGTCGTACATTCAATGATCGTTAATGATTCTTATTGTTACCATACTATTCCTTGCAAGTATGTTAATTGGAAAATCTAAAGGCATTATTGCGCAATACATTTTATTTATTGTTGACAAAGAATACTAACGTTGTGTGCAAGATATCTATAGTAATTCATGACGAACCAAGGGAACGTATAAGCACTATGGAGTCATGGTATTCATGTATCTCTGATATCATTCAATCTGTACAACATGCTTACCTTTTATTAATATTTATCAGGAATGTCCTATTAGACTTAAGTTAACTAAGTTAACTCATGTGACTGGTGTAACGATTACCATTAGTACTTTGTTAATTACAAGTCAACTATGTTAACATAGACGAACGATCAAACAAAGGTGTATGCTTCTATGTGCTACTGATTAATAGATCAAGTGAACTACGCCATTTCTTAAAGAATAAAGAGAAATTATGTTCATTCTTGAAGAACGGGTTTTGAGTAAATATGAGACAGTTATAGGTTATCAAGAGTAGACACCTTCGATGAATGAGAATAATTGGAAAGCTATGTGTATTCGCGTGAATGGGAAATTATTCAAAAAACACGACATAAGGGCAAAAGTTTAACATGTTTATGTAACCCTCATGAGAATGTGATTTATTTCTATCTTTGTTAAGCGTACAATAATAACATGATATGACAAAAATGCCCTATTTCTTAACATGTTACGTTTTGAATCACTGAATGATTGTTCATTTATATAAAGGTATTTAAGGTATCCTTAGCGCAAGGCCCTTACCCGGGGGTAATAATACCGTGGTTCAAATATGTTACAAGTTCACGTATGTTACAAGTTTACGCATGTTACTAGTTCATGTATGTTACAAGTTTAAGTCTGTTACAAGCTTATGTATGTTACAAGTTTATGTTGTTACAAGTTTATGTATGTTACAAGTTTAAGTCTGTTACAAGTTCACGTATGTTACAAGTTCAAAGATGTTACAAGTTCTTTGTACCAAGGGCTTTAATGCCACATGTTCAAGGGCTTTAATGCCACATGTTTCAAGGGCTTTCATGCCATATGTTTCAAGGGCTTTAATGCCACATGTTTCAAGGGCTTTCATGCCATATGTTTTAAGGGCTTTAATGCCACATGTTTCAAGGGCTTTCATGCCATATGTTTCAAGGGCTTTCATGCCACAAGGGCTTTCATGCCACATGTTTCAAGGGCTTTCATGCCATACGTTTCAAGGGCTTTAATGACACACGTTTCAAGGGCTTTCATGCCATGTATTTCAAGGGCATTATGCCACTCTATTCAAGGGCTTCAAGCCATTATGATGTAAGATGTGATGTTTCAAGCTTTTATGTTCAAGACTGGGCCTAAGGCCATTATGAAATGAATACAGAATCAGGCTAACTATGTGAGCTCTGCATTTTCATACGCTTTAATATTATGTTCAAGTTAAGCATTGTTTTATACATTGTTTTATTTATGTATTACTATTCACTGAGCCCGGCTCACTCTCTGTTATGTCTGTTTCTGTAGGTAACCAACCAGGTAGTCAGTCCTAGCCCATGGCGCTCGGTTTCTTTTGTCAACCTTCGTGTGTCTAGGCACTATACGAGGCCACTTATTTTGTGGAGTTTGTTAAGATGATTGGCTTACTTTTGATTGGCCATCTAAGGTTGAATGCATATAACTTCAATGGTTTTGTGCATGCCCGATTTTAGGGCTGGGTCTGTATATGTGTTTGTGTATAAATACTGTTAAGGGATATTTTTGGACCTTATCTATCTATTATGATGCATGTGATGTATGAGACCCTGGCATATTAGCAGTAGCTCAATGGAGTTTGTTTGTATCAGTATACCTTTAATGTTTTGTGCTTCCGGCAAGGCCCCATATGTTATATATACCAGGTCATATGTCCGTTTCTGAATAGGTCATGCCCAAACTTTTAGGGGCGGGTTTGGGGTGTGACAAAAATATTCCTTATTAAATTTTCATATTAACATTCCTCGTTTTTATTCCCATTCTCCCCTTTTACTAGTTACTTTTATTAAAACTCCATAACCTCAAATTCATGTTCCCTTAATACTCAAAACAGCCCTCCTACACTCCATTCCCACCTGTCAATCCTTTATTGCTATACTCTGTAATGTAGAAATCCAAGAACAAATACATCACATCCACATTTGCATTACCAACTATAATTCAACATATCACTAGGATAATAAATTCTTTTAATTCAATTTCTCAATTAATCATAAAGCAAAACTCTTAAGTTTTCTTTATAGATACAAACAACCCAGTGGGTTCTTTATCACCAATCCCTTATCCAGTTACCATTTCATTTTCCATTCGTTTCAAATAATTTCCATAAGCATTTCCATTCCATACCAATTCACACATCAAATGGTAATTTAACACGTTCATCACAAGTCACATATATCATCGCCGACCTTAACACACGTCATAACACATTCCACCTTTTGCCGACTTGATACGGTGGGATAGCGGGCACCCAATTCATAACACATTCCACCTTTTGCAAGCTATTATACGGTGGGAAGTGAACTCCCAAAAATTATTTTCTCAAAAACCATATCTTTTTCCGAAAACCATTTTCAACCTTTTAAAACCATCCTCCACATTTGCCGGCTATTATACAGCAGGACGTGGGCACCCAAAACATTTTTGAAAACCATCCATTTTTCCCTTTTTACCGGCTACAATACGGCAAGACTGTGTGGACACCCAAAAACATTTTTCCACTTTCGCCAGCTACAATACGGCAGGACTGTGTGGACACCCAAAAACATTTTCCCACATTCGTCCAACGATAAGCCTAGACAAGGCAATTGGGCACCTTGAATTCAAACCACCCCCACATTTACCGGCTATTATACGAACGGTTGTGGGCACTGAAAAAAAACATTTTTCAATTTTTAAAACAATCCCCCACATTTACTAGCTATGATACGGACAGTCGTGGGCACTGAAAAAAAAAAAAAAAACCATTTTTCAACTCATCACTCAAGCACCAACACAACTCAACCCAAACTCAACACAACCGAACACAACACAATTCAAACTCAACACAACACAATTCAACACAACTCACCATGATTCAACACAATTCAACACAGTCAACTCACTTCAACATAATCAACACAATTCTACATAATTCAAGGTGAACTCTTAAACTTTCATTTCATCATTTCACTCCAAGGCTCATGTCATCCATATCATTAATAAATCATTTTCCCTAATCTTCATTTCACATTATAGCATGATTTACAACGTCCACAATAAGGGTTCATTCGCTAATTTATAACATAATTTTCAAACACTTCCCAAAATTCAATTAAACTTGTATATATATAATTCAATACCTCAACTTTATGATTCTACTTTCAATTTGGACAAAATCATTAATTATCACCATGAATCAACTTAGGGTTTTTAAGAGATATTAAAGCTTTTCGCCAAAACACCTTTTATTCCAACCCTTCTATTACTTTTACACCCAAACTCATGACCCAAGATAATAACCTAACAATTAAATCCAACTCTCTTCAAACCCTAACCCCCAAATCTCATGATTCATCACAATATGCATAAAAATATAAACTTTTGTGTTCATATAAATAAAATACCACAAATCTATCCATAAACAAGGATATTGAAAGAGAACTAGAAACCCCTACCTCTTGAAGCCAAGAGATGACGACCCAAAAATCAATGGCGACAAAACCATGAACCAATCGGACCAAGAGGAAGCTTTTGACGAGATCTATACTTTTTCTCAAAGGACCATGGTGAAACAATCACTCTAGATGAGTAGATCTAGAGGTTTTAGTGCCAAAAACTTGAGTTTAGAGAGAGAGAGTAGAACTCACAGCTTGAGAGAGAGGAAAAAGGAGAAAAAGGTGAAATGAAATGTATTTGGAGCCTATTTATAGTAGTAGAGAAGTAGCCCTAAGGTCAATAAAATTATAGGCCCAAAACCCCTCAAAAATAGGGCCCAAACCAGCCCAAAAAGCTAAAAATTACACACAGGGGTCGACCCTTCGGGCAGAGGTGTCGACTCTCTAGGAAGAAAGGCAATCTGTGCAACATGCAAGGTGTTGACCCTTGACAGGAAGGGTTAACCCTATTTTCTAGCAACCAACGCACATAGATTTTGCAATATACAAGGGCTGACCCTTCCCAGATTGGTGTCGACCCTTGTGGACAGTAACAAGAGGCAAGTGTCGACACCACCAAGGTTGGTGTCAACCCTATTTTCCAGCAACACCTCCAGAAACATTACAACATGCAAGGGTCGACCCTTGGGAAGTCTAGTGTCGACCCCAAGGCAAAATTTCTAAGTTTCCAAGGAACTTTTGACAAGAACAAACGCGAACAACCAAACCCAACAAGATTAAATCGGATTATACTCCTCCAAAACCAACATTCAACAACTCCAAAAACTCCCAAAAAGAAAATGAGGGAATTAAATACACTCTCCAAAGGATTAAAGGATGCGAGTGTTACATGTATGGTGTCAATAACTCTGCAGGATCTTTGTCTGCCATGTGGCTAACCCCCTACTTGACACATGCCCAAATGCTACTAAGCCAGGACCAGCACCGGCTCCTCTAGCTCCTCACTGGGCCTGCTGTTAGGCTTCACCTGCTGGGTTTAACCATGTGACTACTTGGGGAGCTTAAGACAACCATGGGTTGGGCCTTCCTGGGCCATGGGTTGGGCCCTCTCGGGTTATGCCCATCAAATATGGTAAATGCATTTAATGTAATGTAATTTTTTTTAAAAAAAATTATAGTTTGTTTATTCTCCATGTGGAAGATTTGGTAATGTTTAACTCAAATTTGCTTATTGTAAATGGAACGAAAAATATATTTAGCAATCATTTTGATATGAAAAAAATTAGGGAAGTTTATTTGAGGAAAAAAAGTGATGATTTTTTTTTTTTTTTTACATCATGATGAGAATTTTTTACAAAAATCATCAAACGATTTTTGTTGTGTAGAAAACACGTGAAGTAATGAAACGAGAAAAACATACAAGATAATGATGTTATAGTCATTTGTGCAATTAAAAATATCTAAATAGATTTATTGTACTATAGCCATAGGCTCAAATTTTGGTCAAGTCATTAGGTATAAGATTTTTGTATAATTTTTTTTTTATATCTCACCATTCAATGAGAAAATGACGCACCGAACTACACAGGAATTAGATATCGTTCTAGTAGACGAAAGGGGCTCTCGAATCCACGAGAGAAATAGAACCTTGAATCGACAAGGAATAGAAAATATCTTAATATTGAATGAATAAAAGTTGTCTTTGCCATGAGGCTTACATAGCTATTTATAGTAAACTAAACCTAATACTTGTAGGAAAAATAATTCTAAAATAAATTAGAAAACTTAAATCAATACAAATTAGGAAACCTAAGAGAATAGGAAACTAGAATTCTAAACTATTTAAAATCCTAGTCAAAATCTAATTCCAAAGTAATAAAATTAAGAAACCTAATAATTCTAAAAATATTTATACTAATTACAAGAATCCTAATAATATATCAAAAATATTAAAACTAAAAAATATAAAAATTCTTAAAATCTTGTCCTGAAAATCTTGTCCTACATCAGACTTCACTTCTTTGAAAGAACTCGTCCTCGAGTTCATATTAGAGATTTGCCATCATCCATGCCAAATAAAAAGATACTTGGAATACTTTAGTTGTTTGTCACTCTTCCGAACATTATATGCAAAAAAGTCTACTTTCTGAAAGGTATTCTCAATATGTTTCAACTGGTTGACAAGATCAATTAGACAAGTATTGAAAATTAAATTAGATTGCTCTACACCAAGAAAATCAACCAAATTTACTTCATGTAGAACTTGAATGCTCTCTTGATGTTGCACCATCCCAAATTCAATTGATCCTTCAATTATCAACCTTGGAATATCAAGGGTAGCATCTACCAATTTCTTTGTTGCACACAGCGGTTGTATTATCTCTTCTTCTATTTTCTCTTTGTTACTGGGCTCATTCAGATCACATTCTTCCTCAATATTTTTATGATTTGTTTGTAAAACTTTCTCCCCAATATTCAAATTACCATCTGTTGATGCATTATCAACACTCGAACAAGACTTTGTATTTTCTTCATTAGTTTTACAAACAATCTCACCACAAATAATATTTGGATGCGAATTCTTTTCTTTCGCAACTACAATTTCATTGCAAATTTTTACTAACTCAATGGAAGTATCTTGATTTGTATATGACTATAACGCCCTCAAAATAAACCCATAATTCACACAATATTGACATGCTCAGACATAAAAGAAATAAGCATAATTACATTTCATCAAAGTATCCATTACAAAATGTATTAACTGTTGACAACAAAGTAAACGCCCTATAGGCTTACAACTTTCCAAGTCAACACTTGGGTTACAAAAAAAGAGAGTACTAACTCAATACACAAAATAAGCCCTTGGTTTGATATACATGTAGTACAAAAATGTAATCACAAAAGATGTCCCAGCCACTGAGCCTCTCAAACTATGTCCTTGGAGGTGGCATGCTACTTGTACCTTAAAATGATGTCCCATATAGGGTGAGCCACAGTCCAGTAGAAATATACTAAACCAACTATAAACAATGACTAAAATAATAGCATTCGATAGATGGTCCACACTTATATTCCAACTTATATCGTATTACAGTTTTATGACAGTCATGTCCATGTTACAATTCATTTTCCATTTCTTATTCGACTCTAAGTTTGAAAATAAAACTCAGAACTTGGCCAAACAATTTAATGAGATTATAACTCATCACTAGAATACTTTCGAAATTCATGATGGATACACATTTTGGTGTTGTATCAATAACACATAAAACACTTCCAAACTTCACAAATGATACACATTTTGGTGCTGTATCAATATATCATAGAAACACTTCTATACTTCACAAATGGTACACATTGTAGTGTTGTATCAATGTCAAACAATTTCTGGTTTAGAGGTCCATCCCCCATCTTCCCCTAAACCGTGGAGTACATCCCCCATTTCCTCCCACACAAAACAATGTATATAAGCAATTATCATATACAAGTTCAATCAATCAATACAAAATTTGATGTATTATACCAACTGTTATATTCGATAGCATACTCAATTGATTAGTTCTAATTTGCATAATCATCATGCATTGTCTACAACAATCAAGACTATCCTCCACCGATAGCCCAAAACAGTTATTTCTAAACAGATAATAAATTTATCAACAGATAAAATATTAACAATTTCATAGGTGAGTGATTAAATTATCCAACTATACCATTAAATCTCATAATTCCCCAATTCCAATATTCTCAATTCAATTTCTCATATCTCAAAATTAATTATACAAATTAATTTTTACCAAACTAATTAAGGCATTATCCGATAATTCACATAACAACCCTAAGGTTCCATTTTCATCAATATTCCAACATTAGCTCATTTTCTCAATGTATTACATACATATGGGTTTATATATATATGAAAACCCCCTATTTTGTAAATTACACAAAGACCCTAAACTTTTCCAAAATTACCCAACAGCCCCCAACATATCAAAATGCCAAAATTTAAAGACAAAGCTCATAAGATATAGTAGGATATCCCTACCTCAAAGTTAGAGCTCAAGCGGAGAAAAAGACAGAAAATCAACGTGCTCCAAATCCAATAATTTTCAGATTAAAACGAAGCCCTCGGGACCCTCTACCTTTCTTACAAAGGGACTAGGCTAGGTACTCACTAGAAGTAGATGAAACCTTAGAGAGAATGTGTATAGAGAGAGAGGGAGCTCAGATCTAGGGTTTTGAAAATGAAAGAGATGAAAAAGTGAAATATAATCCCGCTGCTGCCTACTGATATAACACAAGCTCACTCGAGCGAATGAGTAGTCGCTCGAGCGACCAGACACAAGGAATTCTCGCTCGAGCGTAGAAAGCCTCGCTCGAGCCAACAATTCGAAGCTTCAGGTCTGCAATCCAGAAGCACTCTCGAGCGCAAGAATGCTCGCTCGAGCGAAGGAACCCAAAACATACACCTCGTTCGCTCGAGCGAAGGAAATCTCGCTCGAGCCAAAAAACACAGCTCTCAGGTCAAAATGAGACGCAGATGCACGCTCGAGACGCACGCTCGAGCGCAAGACTTCTCGCTCGAGCCACTAGACACAAAAACTCAACTCTCGCTCGAGCGAAGGAACCCTGGCTCGAGCGAAGGATCTAAAACACGGAGCTCGCTCAAGCGACAAAAGTCTCATTCGAGCGAAGACACCAAAATCTGGACAGCAACCATTTGCTCCCAATCACACCCAACCTGTAACAAACCTGTCCAAAACATCCTATAACTCAAATACAAAGTATTGAAGGACAGAAACAAGATATATATAACATCAACTCCACGGAACCTAAGTCCGAAATACAATAATCAAAGGAGGAAGAACCGGGATCGCTATAATGACAATATATCTTCATGATCATGAAAGTAAAATTTTGTTGCCAAAAACTTTTTCATTGTTAACCATGAATGAATTTTGTCTTTACTTTTGCAAACTCAATAATCTTGTAATCCATTCCACCACTTCAATGCAATTTTATCAAGTTTGTAGGATGCTAATATAACCTTCTTTTCATGAGGAATCTCCATGAATTCAAAGAAATTTTCAAGATCAAGCAACCAATCAAGAAAATCTTCTTTTTGAAACTTACTTGAACCGTTAAAATATAAAATTTGTGCAAAATAACATAAGCTAACAGGTTGGCCTCGGGTGAATCATCCGGCACAATTGCTGTCAACTATTGGTTGCCGCTGGTTGACGATTAGTTCCAAGTCGGCAAGTAGATTACAAATCTCATTGCGAAGTTCATGCACCTCTAGCCGATATGGCTTCCACCCTACGATCAACGTCAATAGGGATTATGTGTTCTCCATTGTCTTGTGTCATTGAGCTAGGCAAATCCATGCTCTGATACCACTTGACACAGCGGAATACACAGGAATTAGATATCGTTCTAGTAGACGAAAGGGGCTCTCAAATCCACGAGAGAAATAGAACCTTGAATCCACAAGGAATAGAAAATATCTTAATATTGAATGAATAAAAGTTGTCTTTGCCATGAGGCTTACATAGCTATTTATAATAAACCAAACCTAATACTTGTAGGAAAAGTAATTCTAAAATAAATTAGGAAACTTAAATCAATACAAATTAGGAAACCTAAAAGAATAGGAAACTAGAATTCTAAACTATTTAAAATCCTAGTCAAAATCTAATTCTAAATAATAAAATTAAGAAATATAAAAATTATAGAATTTTGTTCTACATTTTTTTTCTTGCCTTTTGTCGGTCCAATTGTTCCAAGAAGTCTTCGGCTACTTGTTCTACATCGTCCCTTCTTCCTGGAGAGAACTCGACGTCGAGTTCGATTCTGGATAGAGGGGCTCTTCAGCATGATACTCATATAAATCAGCTACATTAAAAGTCTTGGAAATCTTCATGTCATCTGGTAGCTCAATCACATAAGCATTGTCATTGATTATCTTCAACACCCTATATGGACCATACTTGCGAGGCTTCAATTTGTTGTATGTGCCAACTGGAAATCTGTCTTTGCGCAAAAACACCATTACTGAATCTCCTTCCTTGAACAGTTTGGAGCACCGATGGTTGTCTACAGATGCCTTATATTTGGTATTTGTTTCCTTCAGCTTCTGTCGTACTTCTTCTTGTATTTTTTCCTCCAGCATGATACTCATATAAATCTGTTTGAGGATGTGCGGTTGGCCTCGGGTGAATCCTCCGGCGCAATTGCTGTCAACTATTAGTTGCCTCTGGTTGACGATTAGTCCCAAGTCGGCAAGTAGATTACAAATCTCATTGCGAAGTTCATTGTAGGACAAGATTTTAAGAATTTTTATATTTTTAGTTTTAATATTTTTGATATATTATTTTATTAAGATTCTTGTAATTTAGTATAAATATTTCAGAATTATTAGGTTTCTTAATTTTATTATTTTAGAATTAGATTTTGACTAGGATTTTGAATAGTTTAGAATTTTAGTTTCCTATTCTCTTAGGTTTCCTAATTTATGTTGATTTAAGTTTCCTAGTTTATTTTAGAATTACTTTTCCTACAAGTATTAGATTTACTTTATTATAAATAGCTATGTAAGCCTCATGGCAAAGACAACTTTTATATACAACTTTTATTCATTCAATATTAAGATATTTTCTATTCCTTGTGGATTCAAGGTTCTATTTCTCTCGTGGATTCGAGAGCCCCTTTCGTCTACTAGAACGATATCTAGTCCCTGTGTATTCCGCTACGTCAAGTGGTATCAGAGCATGGATTTGCCTAGCTCGATGACACAAGACAATGGAGAACACACAATCCCTATTGACGTTGATCGTAGGGTGGAAGCCATATGGGATGCGATTGAGGAATATCGGCTAGAGGTGCACGAACTTCGCAATGAGATTTGTAATCTACTTGCCGATTTAGGACTAATCGTCAACCAGAGGCTACCAATAGTTGACAGCAATTGCGCCGAAGGATTCACTCGAGGCCAACCTGTTAGCTTACGTTATTTTGCACAAATTTCATATTTTAATGGTTCAAGTAAGTTTCAAAAAGAAGATTTTCTTGATTGGTTGCTTGATCTTGAAAATTTCTTTGAATTCATGAAGATTCCTCATGAAAAGAAGGTTATATTTGCATCCTACAAACTTGATAAAATAGCATTGAAGTGGTGGAATGGATTACAAGATTATCGAGTTTGCAAAGGTAAAGACAAAATTCATTCATGGTTAACAATGAAAAAGTTTTTAGCATCAAAATTTTACTTTCATGATCATGAAGATATATTGTCATATACAAATCAAGATACTTCCATGGAGTTAGTAAAAATTTGCAATGAAATTGTAGTTACGAAAGAAAAGAATTCGCATCCAAATATTATTTGTGGTGAAATTGTTTGTAAAACTAATGAAGAAGATACAAAGTCTTGTTCAAGTGTTGATAATGCATCAACACATGCTAATTTGAATATTGGGGAGAATGTTTTACAAACAAATCATAAAAATATTGAGGAAGAAGAAGATCTGATTGAGCCCCGTAACAAAGAGAAAATAGAAGAAGAGATAATACCACTGCTGCATGGAACAAAGAAATTGGTTGATGCTACACTTGATATTCTAAGATTGATAATTGAAGGATTAATTGAATCTGAGATGGTGCAACATCAAGAGAGCATGCGAGTTCTACACAAAGTAAATTTGGTTGATTTTCTTGGTGTAGAGCAATTTAATTTGATTTTCAATACTTGTCTAATTAATCTTGTCAACCAGTTGAAGCATATAGAGAAGAATTTTCAGAAAGAAAATTTTCTATATACAATTTTTGAAAGAGGGGCAAGCAACTGAAACATTCAAACTATCTCTTCATTTGGCATGGAAGATGACAGATCTCTAATATGAACTCGAGGACGAGTTCTTTCAAAGAAAAGGAGTCTGATGTAGGACAAGATTTTAAGAATTTTTATATTTTTAATTTTAATATTTTAAAAACTAAATTACAAGAATCCTAATAATATATCAAAAATATTAAAACTAAAAAATATAAAAATTCTTAAAATCTTGTCCTGAAAATCTTGTCCTACATCAGAAAAGGAGCGGCCAAATGAAAGAAAAAATAAATACGTAGATGTATTAAAGTCTAAAAAGAAGAAAGACAAAGGTGCGTCAAAGTAAAGAAGATAACAATGAAGAAAACAAACAAAACTATATCAGTTTGGAAAGTAAAACTTTTAATCAAAAAAGTTATTATAAATTACCATATCACACTCTTTACTTTTTATATCTTTTCGTTAAAATAGTCAATTCGTATAAACATCTTAATTTGTGGCTAAAGTTTAAAGTAGGGGTATTCGTGGATCAGTTGCAGTTTGAGAACCTCAATCCGCCATCCGTCCACCGGATTGGCAGATTGAAAAAAATCAATCTGCATCCCTCTGCCGGATTGATGGATGCGGATTGGCGAATGGAGTCAAATTGGTTTGATGGTTTAAACTTTCACAAATTTTGAACATAATACAACAACTTGTCAATATTTTTTTTGGATAACAATCCAACTCAACATAATCAAAAGATTATCAAGTAAATTGTCAAATATCAATAATAAATACATATAAAAAAATCATGCATTATTAAAACTATTTCATTACTTTTTTTTATTCAAAAACTATTTAATTTGATTATTTTTTTTAAATGACAAAATTAAGTCTTATATTTTCCACACAAAAATACCAAATATCAACACTTGCCATTTGATAAAAGGATTTCTAAATTAAAAACAAATTGAAAACACAATAAAATATCTAAACTCTTTTTCAATTGAAAGCACAAATAGAATATCTAAACTAATTGAAAATACAAAATCTTATAAATTACTAGGGATGCTCGCGGTTTGACAGGTCAGTTGCGGCCAAAGGAATCTCAAATTTGTCATCCGTCCAAAACTAGGCGGATTGGAAAAAATCAATCTGCAACTGTCTGTTTGTCATCACGCATCCGTCCAAAATGCAGCGAATTAGTTCGATTCGGTCAATTTAAACGGATCGAAATATCTGTTGCTCACCTTTAGTTTTGTCATGTCCCATATTTTATTACTCGGATAACCTTACCAATATTCATTAATTAAGTCCATTTATAAATAACATTTCATCATTGGATGAAATGATGAATAATTAAATATACATATTTCCTCTCATTATACAACAATGACATTTACATACAAATAAAAGAAATGCCCTAAGGCTTACAATAAAAGAGAGGACACTACTCTTTACAAAAAGATAGCACTCAGCCAAACAACAAATGAAGTAGTACAATCCATTTCTACATTACACTTATGAAATGGTAAAACCCATTGTTTGATCTTCAAATCCGAAAAGTATTCCCTGTACACATGTACAAGCAGGGGGTGAGCAAAACTCACCGAGCAATCCTATATTAAAACATTAAAAGATATGTGAGTACAAAGATATGTATATATTTTCGTGAAATTATATCATGTCAAAATCATAAGGTTTTATCACATAATCTCTTAAATCCATTTTATTTAATTAACCACAACCAGTTAACTTAAATAAATAAACATGCTTCAATAGGGACATGATATTCTTTTTAATCCATTCAATTACATGACAAATGTATCCATGTTTCATAACAATTTCCATTTCTTAATTCATAATCCTGGCTCAGAACCTGGCCATACCCTTTAAGTGAGATTACATCTCATATCAACAGTGCTTCCATCTTAATTGAGATAAAGACTCAAATTAAACATTTCGTACTTCACAATAGATATACATATTTGCTGTATCAATCTCAAACAAAACACTTCCATACTTCTTATATGATATACAGATTTGCTATATCAATACTTCAATAGATACACTTATTTGCTGTATCAATCTCAAACAAAACACTTCCATACTTCATATATGATATACAGATTTGCTATATCAATACTTCAACAGATACACATTTTAGTGCTGTATCAATGGAGTCCATCCCCTATCTCCTTCTAAACAGTATCCGATTTAGAGATCCATCCCCTATCTTCCCCTAAACCGTGGAGTACATCCCCTATCTCCTTCCATACAACACAATGAATATAAACATTCATCATATACATGTTCAATCAATACACAAATTCGATGTATTATTCCAACCGTCATATTCAATGACATAATCAATCGATTAGTTTTAATTTTCCTAATCATCATTGTCACGCCCCACTTTTTATTACTTGAAGTCATTACCAAATTCATTAACTTAATTTAATTTCAGAGATAACATGCGGAAACAAACTCATACATACAATCCATAGAAATGGATATCAATACTCTCATTCGTATGCAAAGTAAATGTTACATGAACACACTTAATAAATTGCCCTTAGGCTTACATCACTTAAGGTACAAGAAGAAGGATGTAACCCTTTTACAACAACGGCATTCCGCCAACATAACAGAGGCCCCGTGGCCAGCAAATAAGTAGATCCCAATCTTGCAGCTCAACCTGCTTAATACCTGAAAAAGATTCAACAACGTGGGATGAACATATAGTCCAGTAGAGATCTCAACATGATCCTCAACAATAACAACTTACAGATAGCTATGATCATGCACACTCATTCTTGTACTAGAATAGTAAGGTGACAGTTTATACAAAATATAAATATGTATGAACTTTTCTTGAAAACAGCCGTTTCATTCAACGCTACAAGCGATTCATCTTTCCTTATTCCTTTAATTAATCCTCATTAGGAACTAATCACTAAGCCCTATACTCCCCTCCATTTCTCATACATACGACAGACGTATCTTTTCAAAACATGTTTATCATTAAAACCTTCATTCTCCTTCACACTTTCCAAAAGACAAAAATGACATTTTGGTTTGTTTCTACTACTATCAAACCTATACATGCATAACTTTGTAAAAATATAAATTTACAACCCACCAACATGTATACAATCAATCAATGGAGTAACTCGGTCCTCCGAACTGTAACCAATCAAATCCATGATATTTTCAGTTACAACTAAACAACAACAATTCCCCTTTGCTCTACTAGCTATGCGCTTAGTAAGCCAAAGATATACTGAAATAACTACACCCAACTTCACTCTACTAGCTATGTGCGTAGTAAGCCAAAATGCTAGTTTACCAGGCGCAAGCTGGAAGGGTATGGTGCCTTATATTATCAGCGCATACAGTTCTCCAGGCGCTAGCTGGAAGGTAACGGTACCTTTGATTATAAGCGCGGCATATAACGCCAACAACAACCATGCAACAAGGCATATCCAACATGTATAATGCACATACATAAACTATCAAGATGACAGCAATGTGTTAAAGTAGATGAACACATAACTAACTCCTCCCGAGCAAACATACATATACATAATGTATCTAACACTTCATCACATATGATGTCCAATTAATCAATGACACAATGCAAACCCGACCATTCTACACAAGCGTGTCATCCTCCACCGATGACCAACGACAAAACCTCTAGATGCATATAGTTAGTACATCTATTGAAGACTCAATTACCATGAATCACAAACCAAACAATAACATTAACATGGTAGTTAAAAATACAACTTCTACACGTGTATTCAACACTCAAGATACAACAACCCAATTCTCAATCTTATTTCGAAAACACATTTCTCATTTTCACAGAAACAATCCCATTTCCTTTTTGTTATCACAAAACCAACTCCACTATTCTTGTTTCCATAAAACCAATTCCAAAGCTATGATTAATCCCTTAGGCATTAACACCCTTACCCAACTCATTTTAATCAAAGAGATTCATATACATTAGTCAACAAACCCCCATTTTAATTTACCAAATCAAAACATAATTTAGGGCTTTTTCTTCATTTAGTTACAACATGCTAATTTATATTCTAATTAGCCAAGACAACAACTAATGAAGCCAAACCCAATCTTAACACAACCAACCCTAGGTTTACCCCATGATTTTCAAATAAAACCAACATGATACAATTTTCATGCAATACAAAATAACCACATGTCTATCTATAGATGGAGTATTGAAAAGAAACAAGGAGAATCCCTACCTCAAAGGAGAACTCAAATGGAGAAGATGACCCGAAATCAAAGTGCTCCAAATCCTCTATTTTTCCGATTAAAACGAAGCCCTCGACATCCTCTATCTTTTTAACAAAGGACCTAAGATGGATTTACACTAGAAGGAGATGAAATCTAGAGAGGTAATAAGTTTAGAGAGAGAGACTCTCGGCTGCTAGGGTTTCAAAAATGAAAGAGGGGGAAAAATGATCTTTTTTCCCCGCTGTTGCCTACTAAAAAACGACAGGCTCACTCGAGCGAAGGCCTGCTCGCTCGAGCGACCAGACACAGGAAACACTCGCTCGAGCCAAGACAGCCTTGCTCGAGCCAACAACCCAGAAGCTCGCTCGAGCGACGAACAGCTCGCTCGAGCCAAGAATTCCAGTGTTCAGGTCATAGTACCAGACGCAACGCTCGCTCGAGCGAAGCCACCCTGGCTCGACCCACCAGACACAAAACTCCACTCTCGCTCGAGCGACCAAACCTTGGCTCGAGCGAAGAACAAAAGACAGAAGCTCGCTCGAGCGACCAACTCCTCGCTCGAGCGAGGGTCCAAAACTCTGGACAGCTACTCTTGGTTTCCAACACAACCAACCTGGAACAAACAAGTCCAAAACATTCTATAACTCAAATTTAAAGAATTGAAGGACAGAAACAAATTCAAAACAACAACCGGAATCCACGGAACTAAGTCCGGATACTACAACCAAAGGAGAAAGAACCGGGATCGCTATAATCATGCGTTGTCTACAACAATCAAGACTATCCTCCATCGATAGCCCAAAGCAATTATTTCTAAACAGATAATAAATGCATCAACAGATAATGTTATCAACATTTTCAAAAGTGAGCGATTAATAAATCCAACTCCACCATTTTATCATATAATGAGCCAATTTCATTATTTCCAACTCAATTTCATAATTTCATGATAAATGTCATTAATTACACTAATGACCCAATTATACCCAAACATGACATTTTCCCCCATTTTTCCAATATTTACTCAAAGGTCCAAATATTATCATCAACATCAAATACCTCATTTTGAAACCCAAAATACACATTTGTGAATCAAAGATTTAAAACCCCACTTTATACATTTTGAAACCCTAACTTCCAAAATCAAACCATTTATGCAAAATACCCAAAATTTATGTTAAAGCCAATAAAGATGAGTAGGAATCCCTACTTATTAAACATTACTATTTTGATCAAAATCCTCATTTAAATGCAACATGGTAAATTTTCACCGATAGCCAAAATAGTTATCTTTAACATATTAATTAAAAGATAACAACATGGGTATATAATCTAACATATAACTATAACTTAGAATCTCCCATGATTCCCAACATTTAAAAACCAATCATATTCCACATTTTATCAAATATGAACAACTACACTAGTTTTCATATCACAATTACGTTCGGTAACCTCTCAAGGTCCATTTCTAACCGTGTCGGTTTTATTCCAACAAATACATTAAGTAAAATAATATCGTTAATGCCCAAGAAAACATCATTTTCTTTCCAAACTCATTCTCCAAACATTATCCAACTATGACATCCTATTTTGATTGAAAGCCCCGAAAGTTAAACGTAATTCCTTTATTTTCTTTAAAAATGCTCTTTTGGCCACAAACTAGTAAAAATTTCAAAACCAATCGAATCGAAGTCCGTTTTTGTTCAAATTAAAAACATAACTCTTTCATAACCTTACAAACATATTCCAAGTTTACACTTTCGCAATTTGGGCATCAACTTTTTATTTTCTTCAAAATTTCTCTTTTAAGCAAATAAAACACAAAATTTCCAAAAATTTTAATTAAATCATCTACAACTCTAAACTCCATATAATCAAGCAAAAGTGCATAAAGAAGTGTAGGAAAAATCTCTACTTAACACTTTACACAATATTCCTCAATATCAATTTATTTTTCTTAAAAAATAAATTCCAAAACTCAAGGATGAGATAAATATTTCAACCTTAATTTCTCAAAATAAATTATCTAACAATAATATGATGTAGATATAATTCATACAACTATTAAATTCTATTTTCGGATTTCGTTTACAAAATTAACAGCACAAAATGATTTTTTTAAAATCAATCTCAAAATACAAACATTCTTAACATTTTAACATAATTTTTCTTCCAAAAATTACCAAACAAAAATCTGAAAATATATCTATATACAATACCTCTTACAATGATATATTTTCTCAAAATAACCATAATATAGCTTTAATGTAAAAATATGAAGAAAGTCCCTACCTCAAATATGAAGAAAAATAAATCTGAAAATGCAAACGTCGTCCGATCATGAATCTGAGAATACCGTTACAAAGATTACGACAAGTTCTCTAACTTTCATTTACAACACTCTTGCAAAATCTCACTCTAAGGACTCCCACTCTAAACTCAAAACTTGAGCAACAATGGAGGAGGAGAGAGAGAAGAGAGAGCCGAGAGATGGAGAGAGGGAAAGAGAGACGGCTGGTCAAAGAAACCCCCGCCCCAAAATGAAAGTGAAAGGAAAGGAAATGATAAGAAAGAAAAAGGTGAGGAAACAACCCCATGTGGGTTTGTTTTTTTTTTTTTAATGATGGTGTTTTTTCAAAAATATATATAATTTAATTTTTGTAATAATAATTCAGAATTTTATAATATAAATTATAAAATGATATAATATTTCTCACTATAAAAATATAACATTTTTGTACACAATAAAATATAATATTTTGCTCATGTCACAATACATATATGTTTCATTCTTTATAAAATATATAATTTTTCACCATATGGTACATACCATAAATTTAACTTTTAAATATTTATTATACCCCTATATAATAAATAATAGCAACTCCTAAGGTGGTTACTACCAATCATATAATTAAAAAGGACCAAACATCCAAAACTCATTTTCAAATTCTACTGTAAATTAAACTGAACACCGCTCAATCCGTGAATTTTCGTAAAATAAATACTCATCAATAAATCTTGAAATTTTTTCTCGACGTGCTAGACTCGTATGTGAACAACATATAAAAATTTCATAATTTTCTGAGACCGGTAACTATTTTTAAAAAATACAAAATCGAACTATTTTCGCACAGAATTTACACAGCACTCAAATTCAAAAATTTGTTCAATTAAATTATGCACTGGCTATTTAACAAAAAAAAAAAAAAAATCTGGGTGATTACAAGTTTAAAGTATAAAAGGGTTAGTGGATTGTTCTCTGCTCATCACATGAATAATTCATTAAATCAATTAATGCATATGTATGTTTTTTTTCCCCCTGGCAAGTCATATTCATAAACGACAGTTATATAATTAACAAATAAATAAAATGACTTATATTAAGCAATGGGATCCCACTAGCCTATATTAATATGTAAGTAAAAATATATTAAAAAGATTCAAAAACAAATCTTAACTTTTTAATGTTATTAATTTAAATTTAAATTTTTTGATTTGTTATCAATTTAAATCATTTATTTATTTCCGTTAAGTAAAACCTATGGAAAAAAATATATATTTTTTAGTCATTAAACTCAATATACATCAAATGTCTAAAATATTATTTTTCATTGAGTTTAATAACTAAAATAATTTTTTTCCATTGATTTTAGTTAACAAAAATAGATAAATGGTTTAAGTTGAAAACAAATAAAAAATTTAGGATTTAAATTGATAAAATTAAAAATATAGAGTATTTTGTTACAATGTTAAACCCTGAATATATATTTTTTTTTATTTGTAATTTTCCCTAATATATAAGTAATGTAATTCTCTTATTATTTAAATAAATAATAAATCAACTTAAAAATTTGATTTAAACTCGTTTATTTACTTAATAAATCGAATTTTTAACTAGCTAAAACTCACCAAACAACTCAATTCATTTACAACTCTGTACAACCCTATCCTTTAGTAACATGACACTATTTTATTATGAAAAGACAAATATATCTGAAAATAAAGATATAAAATATAAAAAGGAAAAGAAAAACAAACAATATATAAAGCTGCGGAGCTTCACTGATTTTCCACACAATTTTCTCTCTAGAATCAATGTTAGTGAATTCAATTTATTTTTTAAATAAATAATTTTAAAAAAATAATTGAAAATTTTATTTTCTCAAAAATTAATATTATGATCATCTCAATTAATGAAACATTTCTCTCCAACTTTGAGTTGTAAGAAAAGTCTAATATGTTTTTTTTATTAGCTAAGGTCTCCTGATAAAATTTCTATGTGATCATACTATAAAAATTCTGAAATTTCTTTGAGAAATTTCTCTATTTCAAATTTTCTCTGTGAAAATATTGAGAGACCCCAACTATTATGAAAATGTTATATGACATTTATTTTTTTATCTTATAAAATCTTAATATCAGGGACTTTAAAAAAAAAGTTTCCTTTTATCAATTATCATCAATAAATAGTAAATACTATTTAATAATTTATGTTATCTTCTACTTTGCTAGCTTTTTAAGGGTTTGTTTGGGAAGTGGGTTGGCTTTTTTGACTTTTTGACTTTTTTGACTATTTTAGCTTAGGGCTAAAAAGTCTCATTTGGGAAGGGCTTTTAACTTTTTTGTGAGAGAAAGAATGTAATGATTATAAGTTAGATATGATATTACTAATTTTGTTTTTTTGTGACTATTTTAACTAAAAAGCCCAAGTTTTGACTTCCCAAATGAAGCCAAATGTGCTTAGGGAATGTGACTTTTGAAAGGTCTTTGCATTTGTTTCATCAAACATCATACACCAAAAATTTCTATAAAAGGCCTTCTATTGCCAGAAAGCACTTTGAAAAGTGCTGCCAAACGCTACCCAAATATATCTTCTTTGATTTTAAAATTCTTTGACGTACATTAGTATTATTGATAATCTTTCATCTTATTGTGTATTTATTGAAAGTAAAATTTTGTTAGAAAAAATAATTTTTGGTGACTTTAATTTAATATTAAAGTGTGGTGACTTTAATTAAATATTAAAGTGGGTCCCAACCTTTTATTGTGTTAGGTTCAAGTGAGCCAAAAATCATTGGGTTTTGAATAAAAAATTGTCAAGAAATTGCCTCATGATGTTAGATTCATGAATAGGATTTTAAAGAGTATTTAAATTCTTTTTTTTAGCTAAAAGGTGTGAATCCATTGGGCATCCAAACTTTTATATTTTGAAAATGGGCTATGGATGCTTGGTGTTTTAATAACCAGCCTTAAAGGCTGGAGGCTCTTCTTCTCTCCCCTTTACATGTATAAATTGAGACCCTCCTATCAAGTTTCAATATAGAAATTTTTTGCTTCCATTTTACAAGTCAGTTTGCCAGAAAGTTCCTACATTGAGAGAGTGCTGCCACTGTTCTTGTTCGCTAAGCTAGACAGAAAGTGCTTCTGCCGTAGCTGGTTTTGACCGTCGTATCCTGGGAGACAGATACCGGGATTCCTCAAGCACTCGACCCGTGAGGCGGCGAAATCTGTTTTAAGGAAATTGCTTCCGTGCAGGTTTCGGTTTCGTCTATTTACCCTTTTATTGTTTTGTGTATTTCTATTGAAATTTAATTGTAATTATCAGCATATGTTCTTGGTATATAATTTGATTTCTTCATAAATCTATTTATTTAATTTCAGAATTTGAACAACAAGCTTAAAACAGATTTTATATATATATTTTATGAAATTGATCGAATAGATTTATATAGACTATTAGGTTAGCTTTGTATAATGTTACTAGGAATTGTTGCGGAATTGCTCACTATTTCAATGATTGTAAATTATGCAATGGTACTCTCTAATTGCTTAGTTTAGTTAGAATTCTCTATCATAATTTTCATGAATTTTAAGGTTATAAAATATAATTTATGGATGTTGCAATTTTGACATACTAATTCTATTCTAGTTTTAATTTGTTACATACTTATTATTTTTTATACTAGATTACATAATTTAATGTATTTTGGAGTTATAGAATTTTTTTTTTTTTATGAATTGTGTACATGATTAATGTGAATTATTTAATTTGGTGCATTAATCTAAATTATCTAATTGGGTGCATTAATGTGAATTATTTAATTAGGTGCATTAATCTAAATTATCTAATTGGGATCATTAATCTAAATTATCTAATTGGGAGCATTAATCTGAATTATTTAATTGGATGCATTAACTTTGCATTTAACTTATTTATTTGGAGTTAATAGTTTAAATATTTATTATGAATTAATTTCATTCATAACTCATGAGTATAAAACTTTATTTTAAAGTTTTAATTTAATTGACATTTTAATGCATTGGTTACTTATATAATTAAAAGTTGGCTAGATGGTTTCATTTAATTTATTAAATTTTTTAGATTATTTGTTTGTATTTTGTTGTGATTTGCTACTAACTTTGTTTGTAGGGATACCAATGCGAAAAACAAATATAAAACCAAATGAATAGTATTTGGGATGTAAAAACAAAAATGTTTGGACTACTAACTTTTGTGTTGAATAGAAATACCTAAGAGTGGAAAGGCTTTTGAACTAAATAGAATCCTTATGGATTGGCTATTTTATTTAAATGTTTGAAGCATGTTTTGCTTGAGATGTAGTTGGTTTGTTTACCAATTTAAAGTAGCAAGTTTTATTTGCTTATATTGTTGTAGCAATCATTTTACATTGCTTGTAAAAATTTTGGACTTTGGTTTGTTTTAACCTAATTCATCCCTAAGAAAATTTAATTCTTAAAATTGTTTATCACAGACTAGGAGTCAACATGCTCTTAAAAGTTTTGTCAAAGATTAACTGAGTTTTAAGTGGGACCGATGTAATCCCTCCAGTCTTCTTGGGAACTTTCTTGACCGTGTTCGATTCTAGGTTTTGTGGTGAGACTAATTTTTGAATTAATTTTTTTTCTAAGGGATTTTCTAAGGGTTAAGTTTAATTTCTGGAAACACAAAAATGATATTCTGGTGTAATTTTTAGAAAATGGCAACTATCACTGATGCTACTGTTACTGCTAATGTTGGTGGGGATTTGAACCCCGGGGCAACTAGATTACCAACCCCTACTGCTGTGACCTCTGTGGTCAACCCTGGTGGTACTCCGGCTATTCCGGAAGGACCGCTTAGTCACCATGAGCGCCCAAAAAAATTTGCTAGGAAAAATTTTAAGAGATGGCAGCAAAAGATGCTGTTTTACTTAACCACGCTTAACCTTGCCAAGGTTCTGAGCGAGGATCCTCCAGCCGTGGCAGAAAAAGAGCCTGACAGGCAGAAAGTCACGGCGCTTGACACATAGAAGCAGACAGACTGTCTTTGCCAGAACTATGTGTTCAACAGCTTGGCAGACTCACTCTATAGTGTGTTTTGTTCTAAGAGCTCAGCAAAAGAATTATGGGAATCTCTGGACAAAAAGTACAAAACTAAGGATGCCGGGGCAAAGAAATTTGTGGTTGGCCGGTTCCTTGATTTTAAAATGGTAGATTCTAAAACTGTGATAAGCCAAGTCCAGGAGTTCCAAGTGATCTTGCATGATATTCATGTTGAGGGGATGCCTTTGAACGAGTCATTCCAAGTTGCTGTGATCATTGAGAAACTTTCCAATGGTTGGAAGAATTTCAAGAATTACTTGAAGCACAAGTGCAAGGAAATGTCAGTTGAAAAGCTGGTTGTCTGACTCTGGATTGAGGAGGATAATAGAAAGAAAGGAGGGAGTACCTTCTCAGTAAAGGCCAATGTCGTTGAGCATGGCAAATCTTCTGGGATAAGGAAGAAGCCCCCTGTGAACAAGAGCTCTAAGCTAAGGCCAAGGGGTGGTGTTACAAAGAAGTCGACTTACAAGCCGCAGGAACCAGGTTATCGGTTCTTTGGGAAGTGTTATAACTGTGGTAACGAGGGACATCGGGCTAGTGACTGCCGCAAGCAGAAGAAGCCATACAAGACCAAACCTTGTGCTCATATGGCAGACTTACAAGAGCACTCCCATGAGGAGGATGATATGCACTTGTCTGCCGTTGTCTCTGAGGTGAATCTGGTGGGTTCAAACCCAAGAGAAAGGTGGATTAATACTGGGACTACACGCCACATCTACTCCGAACAGAAGCTGTTTACAACTTTCGAACCGGTTACAAACGGTGAGAAGTTGTTTATAGGAAACTCTGCTACCTCGATTGTTGAGGGGAAAGGAAAGGTGGTCCTGATATTGACGTCAGAAAAGGAGCTAACCTTGAACGATGTCCTGTATGTTCCGGACATTCGTAAGAATCTTGTCTCAGGGTCTCTTCTCAATAAACATGGTTTTCGCATGGTTTTTGAGTCCGACAAGGTCGTTCTTACCAAAAGCGGAATATATGTAGGTAAGGGTTATATGTTGGGGGGTATGTTTAAACTCAATGTTATGACTGTTATCCCAAAGATGAATAAAGGTGCATCTTCTTTTGTTTACATGCTTGAGTCTTCCAATTTGTGACATGGTAGACTAAGACATGTGAACTTTGAATCTTTACGTAGATTAATCAAGTTAGATCACATACCATCTTTTAAGATTAATCCGAAACACAAGTGTGAAACTTGTGTTGAAGCAAAGTTGACAAGATCTTCGTTTCATTCTATTGAAAGAAGTTCAGAACTGTTGGATTTAGTGCATAGTGATGTGTGTGACTTAAAATTTATACAATCACATGGTGGCAGTAAATACTTCATCACTTTTGTTGATGATTGCACTAAGTATTGTTATGTCTTTTTGCTCAAAAGCAAAGATGAGGCGATTGACAAGTTTGTTCTTTATAAGAATGAAGTTGAGAATCAAGTAGGCCGCAAGATTAAGGCTTTAAGAAGTGATCGTGGTGGTGAATATAAATCTCCATTTATTGAGATTTGTGCTCAATCTGGAATTATCCACCAAACCACGGCGCCTTATTCTCCTCAGTCTAATGGGATTGCTGAGCGGAAGAATAGGACGCTAAAGGAAATGATGAATGCAATGTTGATAAGTTCTGGATTGCCACAAAACTTGTGGGGGGAAGCAATTCTCTCTGCAAATTACATTCTGAATAAAGTACCCCGGAAGAAGGTGGACAAGACGCCGTATGAGTTATGGAAAGGCGTTAAGCCTTCGTATAAATTCTTACGAATGTGGGGGGTGTCTTGCAAAAGTGGCAATTCCTACACCCAAACGGGTTAGGATAGGCCCGAAATCCGTGGATTGTATATTCATTGGTTATGCACATAATAGTAGTGCATATCGGTTTCTTGTACATAAGTCTGAAATTCCAGACATACATAGGAATACCATCATGGAGTCAAGAAATGCATGTTTCTTTGAAGACATTTTTCCTTGCCGAACCCATGAAGGGTTTCCAAGGTCTTTGGAGCAATTTGATGAGCTTGCTAGTGAGGATGATCATGTTGATGATTCAGGTGATGATCAAATTGAGGTTTGAGATGAGCCCAGAAGGAGTAAAAGGGTTAGGATATCCAAATCTTTTAGTCCAGACTTCTTGACTTATATGGTTGAGAACGAACCTCAAACTTTCCACGAAGCTGTGACTTCTCCTGAGAGTCCTTTATGGAAAGAAGCGATCAAAAGTGAGATTGACCCCATCTTACAGAACCACACCTGGGAGTTGGTAGATTTACCTCCAGGTTGCAAGCCTTTAGGCTGCAAATGGATTTTTAAAAGAAAGATGAAAGCCGATGGGTCAATTGACAAGTATAAGGCGAGGCTCGTTATCAAAGGGTACAGGCAACAAGAAGGCCTGGATTACTTTGATACCTACTCACCTGTAACTAGGATGACATCCATTCGCATGGTAATTGCGATAGCAGCTTTGCGTAATCTTGAGATACACCAGATGGATGTAAAGACAGCTTTCTTAAATGGGGATTTGAATGAAGAAATCTACATGGAGCAACCTGAAGGGTTTTCAGCTCCAGGACAAAGCAAGAAAGTCTGTAAACTTGTCAAATCTTTGTATGGTTTGAAACAAGCGCCTAAACAATGGCATGAGAAGTTTGACAATGTAATGTTGTCAAATGGGTTTAGAATCAACAAATGTGACAAGTGTATTTATGTCAAAGACATTGACAGAGGTTATGTCATTTTGTGTCTATATGTTGATGATATGCTCATTATAGGTAGTAATAATGAAATGATCAAAACGACCAAAAAGTTGTTAAACTCTAAGTTTGACATAAAGGATATAGGCATTGCAGATGTTATTCTGAGAATTAAGATTACCAGAATCTCTGGCGGAATTGTACTATCTCGGTCTCATTATGTTGATAAGATACTTGAGAAGTTTAGTGGATCAGATACGAATGTGTCATCGACACCTGTAGACTTAAGTCTACATTTTACCAAGAATAATAATGAAAGTGTCTCACAGTTAGAATATTCTCGGGTAATTAGAAGTTTAATGTATCTGATGAGTTGTACTAGGCCGGATATAGCTTACTCAGTTAGCAGGCTTAGTAGATACACAAGTAATCCCGATGCTTCTCATTGGAAGGGCATTGTGCGGGTGTTAAGGTATTTACGCTACACTCAGGATTATGGGCTACATTATACTCGATATCCAGCGATGCTTGAAGGATATAGTGACGCGAATTGGATATCAGATATAAAGGACTCAAAGTCCACTAGTGGATATGTGTTCACTCTTGGTGGGGCAGCCGTGTCTTGAAAATCTTCCAAGCAAACGTGTGTATCTAGATCAACGATGGAATCAGAATTTATTGCTTTGGATAAAGCAACGGAAGAAGCAGAATGGCTTCGCCATTTCATTGAAGATATTCCACGTTGGTCTAAACCTGTGCCAGCTATTTGTATTCATTGTGATTGTCAATCTGCAATTGGTAGGGCACAGAGTAATATGTATAATGGAAAGTCTAGACATATCTGTCGTAGACATAATTTCATATGATAACTACTCTCGAATGGAGTTGTCTCTTTAGACTTTGTAAAGTCTAAGGACAACATTGCGGATCCGCTAACCAAAGGGTTAAGTCGAGTGTTAGTCGAAACATCGTCAAAAGGAATGGGGTTGAGGCCTTTGGAAGTTACCGGAATGGAAACCCAACCTAGTTGACTGGAGATCCCAAGATCTAGGTTCAATGGGACAACTTAATTGCGTGTAACAGTGGCATGTCACTGAGGAGGTTAAACCTCCAGCCATTCCTTTTATCAGTGATACCTGCAAGTGTAGAGGTTAAGTTGAGCTTTTAATGACTCTAGTGTGTTAAGCTGTTGAGCTGAGTATTGCAGGATACTCAAGTAGAGTCACCTATGTGAGTGTGAAGTGGGGCCGCTTCTAGAAGAATTAGGCAAGCCAAGATTCTTTGAAACCACTCGCTGAACCAGGCTAGTGTCCAGGGCCACACAGGGCACACCAGTGAGAACAGAATGGTCGTAGGAGTAATTCCCGTGTGAGATCTATTGCCTCAGTTGACATAAATGGCAGAGCAGTTCAAGATGTTTTATTCACTGATCAGCCAGTAAACTCGATAGGTTTTCACTGAGAGAGGTTCAAAGCCAAAAACTACCTTCTCTGATATCGGGGTTAGTTCGTTGTACTCTCTTTTCGAGTCATTAATGTTGAATGATGTTCGTTTGTTGAGTCTTTCGGTCAATTTTTATTCATGTGGGGGATTGTTGGAAAAAATGATTTTTGGTGACTTTAATTAAATATTAAAGTGGGTCCCAACCTTTTATTGTGTTAGGTTCAAGTGAGCCAAAAATCATTGGGTTTTGAATAAGAAATTACCTCATGACGTTAGATTCATAAATAGGATTTTAAAGAGTATTTAAATCCTTTTTCTTGGCTAAAGGGTGTGAATCCTTTGGGCATCCAAACTTTCATATTTTGGAACGGGGCTATGGATGCTTGGTGTTTTAATGACCAGCCTTAAAGGCTGGAGGCTCTTCTTCTCTCCCCTTTACATGTATAAATTGAGACCCTCCTATCAAGTTTCAATATAGAAATTTTTTGCTTCCATTTTACAAGTTAGTTTGCTAGAAAGTTCCTACATTGAGAGAGTGCTGCCACTATTCTTGTTCGCTAAGCTAGACAGAAAGTGCTTCTGCCGTAGCTGGTTTTGACCGTCGTATCCTGGGAGACAGATACCGAGATTCCTTAAGCACTCGACCCGTGAGACGGCAAAATCTGCTTTAAGGAAACTGCTTCCGTGCAGGCTTCGGTTTCGTCTCTTTACCCTTTTATTATTTTGTGTATTTCTGTTGAAATTTAATTGTAATTATCAGCATATGTTCTTGGTATATAATTTGATTTCTTCATAATTTTCCAGAGTAGCTAGTTATATGTATATATAACAATTATGATACATAAATTACAACACAGTTCAGTCAAGTGCAAGACTTGCACAAACAGAGACAGGGAAAGAAAATTAGAGATCAAGATCGAGACTTTCAGATTTGGCTATGCTTATTGTAGACACCCCATTTTTGACCGCCCTCAAGACTTGGGCATTACTGATGGTTTGCTCGGTGTTGAGAGATGTGCAGGGCACAGGTTCAATTCCTTCGGCAAGGAGAGAGGCAAACCCTTCAAAACACTTTGTTTAGGGGTTTGGAGTTGAAGAAAAGAGGAGAGGAGGAGAGAAAATAGGTTGGAGAAGAAGTACGCCATGAATCCGGGTAGGAGAGAATCGAGCAGCCCTCGCTGAATCGGGCTTATTCAATTGCGTACTTGGAGTTAAGCTATGAGGCCACCATCGTTGGAAAGAAGACTTCCGGGGCTTCACTTTGCACTCAAGAATCTCCTAGAGCCAAGTCAAGGTGGAGGAGATATGATTGGTTGAAGCTGGGTATCATCCCGGTTGGATCGAGTCTGCGCGGCTTCACGAAAAAGGGCATAACTTTTTGCACAGGAGGAATTTTGATGCAAGCTTTGCGCCATTGGAAAGATAACTTCCGGGGCTTCGATTTGCATACCCACCGGCCGTTTTTTGACCAAGGAATCATCCATCGGCACTCTATTTAGCCGACCGGCAGAAAAGAGTGCCGACCGGCACTTTATTTTGGACAATGATCAAATCTTCTGGCCGGTTTGAACCCTTTGCACCCCCCAAGCCTGGTGCATACCAGCTGTGCCAGCTGGGATGCACAGAACTCGACCCACGTGCATGCATGTGCCCATTTTGCACCCTTTAACCCCATTTTTTGGACCCTTTGCTCATGGCTTCTTGAGGAAGCCTTGACCCCTTGTCTTGGCTTCCTCAAGAAGCCTTACCAGCTGTCCAAGCTTCCCTTACAAGCTTTGGCCCCCCCTTGACCCCTTTTGATGACTTAGCTTCTAAGTCTTGGCTTTACATTGCTTATATAAGGAGGCCCTCTCCTCCTTTGATAAGGGTTGGAGATTTCTAAGCAAAAACCAGAGAATAGATATATATATCTAACATATATATCTATAGCCATATATCTCTCCCATCCAACCTCCAAACTCCATAGTTCTTGGGCCATTTCTTCACCACCACCTAGCACCACCACCACCACTCCATTTCCAGCGCATTGGAGGTCATTTGCAGAGGCTAGGAGTTCATTTTCTTGGATCAAAACCTGCTGGTTCACTGGTCTTCAAGGGTAAGTGTCTATTTCCCTCAAACTAGCATTTTCTTGGTTCATATCTAAGCCATAGTTGCATGTATTTTTGAGCTTCGATGTAAACTACAAAGTTTCTTGTTTTGAGCCCTTCTTCAACATTGAAGAAGGGCTCAACACTGTTGGGGGTCTCCATGTAGTACTTACCATTATACCCCCTCTTTGGCCTCCATTCTTGCATGCTTTGTTAGCCTACCATGCTTCCATTTTTGGGCCTTCGACAGGCCTGAAAAGTGGCTTATTTTTCCCCCCTCTACATGTCTCATGAAGGGTATTTGGCTGTTTGATGATTGCATATAGCACCTATCTCAATATCCTCTTGTATGCCATGTTTCTTGCATAGAATATTTGGCTGATGTATGATCTGTTTTGGGGCTTTATGTAAGCTGTAAGTAGGCTTATTTTGAGCCCTTATTCAACATTTTTGAAGGGCTCAACATTGTTTGGATGATCCTTATGCTACTTGCTTTGAAATCCTTGTTTTAGCCTCATTTTTGCATGGTTTGTTAGCCTTGTATGCTTACTGATTTTGGGGCTGTCTTATACTGAAAATGTGCTTATATTTGGGCTGTCTAGCTTCTGTCTATTCATACCATGTTCATATAATGCATGTTTAGCATAGCTATAGGCCATTTCGGAGGCCTAGTTTTGCATTTCGGGAGTGATTCCATGCATCGGGTGTCATTTCGCCTTGTTTCGGGGCTGTTTTGCCCCTCATTTAACTACTGAAATTTGTATGTGTAGTATGCCATGCTTCATGTTTCATTAGAGTGCCATTTCATGCTTGTATGCCATCGTCCCGGTTTGCGTGCCCGTGTGCACGCATTTCGAGGCATCCCATTTTCACCCATCGGCCTCTTATGTGAGTGTGGCTGAGGCTCTCATGTTAAGTATAAGTCCATTTTGTATCTTGTATGCTATTTCATGCTTGTATGCCATCGCCTCGATTTGCGTGCCCGTATGCACGCATTTCGAGGCATCTCTTTTTCGTCTTATGGCTGCTGATTTTGGCATGCTTGTGAGCTATCCATGTTAGTTTAAGTCCATTGTTGCATGTTTGTTGCATGCCATGCTTGTTGGTTTAGGTTGTGTGCCTAATACATGTTGCATGTTTGCATACTTGCCTTTATGCTCATATTGCATACTTAGCTCACATGTTTAGGTTGCATTTGGCATGCATACCTTGCCTCTTGAATCACCATGATAGAGGTTGGGCCTCTTGTTTGTTTGTGCTTGCATTCCATTCCATTAAAAGTTGCTAACTTGGCTTTCGGGCCATCATGCATTGAAATGCGGGATTGATGGCCCGGGGGTCGAGGGCCATGCTCCCTTGAGTCTATTGCATGATAGGGAGTGTGTCCATGCATACATTTGCCTAGAAATTCTATGCTATGCACTGCTGGTTTGCTGTTTGCTGTCAAAACTGTCTCCTGCAGGAATTTAGTGCCGACCGGCACTCTTTAGTGCCGACCGGCAATCTTTTTGTGCCGATAAGCTCCCCAGCAGCCGGTGGCCACCTCAAGTAGCCGGTGGTTATTTCCTCTAGCCGGTGGTGCACTGCAGTGAATTTGGAAGGTATTCTGGGACTCTGGCAATTTTCCAGGGAGGCAGGACAGTGAAACAGAGGCAGCAGTGGTGCGGTGTGGGCTTTTCGGGCAAGTTGGATCGAGCATGCATCATTCGCGCATCCCGAGGCGAGGGGCTGTGGCCCCCTTTTATTTCACATTTATTTATTCAGTAATTAGAATTTGTAATATTTATTCATTTATTTTGGGACTATATTATTATTTTGGTCCCTCCGAGGGAGGGCAAATTTGTAATAAGTGTGTGTGAGTGGGTGTATGTCTTCCAACCCCCATTTCTTTCTCCCTTTTATTTACCCGCTTATGTTGGTAGATTAGGGCACATTTAAATCAGCATACCTTATGCAATGCATGTGTGCATTCATGCATTTGTTTACATGCATTCGGGCTCGGTACATCATACAAACTGCATCGTACTTTCAATTCCAAATTGAATACGTGATAGTTGTTGCATCTCATGTGCCATGTTTAGGGTTAGCCGAGCCTACTCTAGATTACATCTCTGCGTGTGATGCATTAGCCACTTAACATGAACTAGGTCATGCATGTTTGCTAACTAGTTTACTGTTTTGGCACGGAGTACGATGTAAGTTTTTATGGCTTTAGCATATCGCATGCGTGTGAATGTTTACCATGACAGTATGCTTGCCATGCGGCTAAGTGCTTACATGATAAACTGTTTGAATGCCTGTGGGTGGAGGTTGGATTGCCTGAGTTGGAACAACTCATTGAAATCCGCATTTTAGGCTACTTGCGAATAGCAAAAGAAAACAACACGTTTTTCGAGACAAAACGAATATGCAATGTTTATTTCCAAGTTAGGCAATCTAGTCTATACTTTTGTGTTGTGTGCATCACATAGTAACTCTAGGCTAAACAATTGGAATAAGAACATGTAATGTTTTCAAAACGAATATCACGGTTAGTAGAGGCCGGTCTTCGGACCGGGCGAAAGGGGGTGCTCATAGCTGACCTTCCCCGATCGTACCCAAGCTCCCGAGCCAAGACCACTTTGGTGATAACGGACATGTGGCCTTCGGCACCGAGTCAGGGTTTCCTAAATTTCCCATTTTAAAATATTTAGGTGGCGACTCTGTAATCTGGCAAAGCAGTCCATGTTTGGCACTACTTTCAAAAAAATCTGTTTTCTCAAACGATTTGCCGGATTTGGACTCTTTGGTTCAGATTTAGAACCGCGACACAAATTGAGTCCGAACTGTAGAGCGAAGCCCACGGGCGCGTCTACACTTATCCTAAATAAAAGTAGAAAAATTTAAGAAAATACAATACAAACAAGCCATGAAAATGTATTACAAAACAAAAAAACCTCTTCAGGCCTAAACATTAACAATATCACAACTACCTAGAATTTATCCCTGCTCTGGCCATGATCGATGCGGTTGAAACTTCGTAGTTATATATAACTACACTTTGTGTATTGTGTGGTGCTGTTCTTCTACGCAGACTGCAAAGTCACCGTCCCAGAAGCAGTTTTCTCATACTCTGCACAAGCCTCAGGGGTGTCTTCTTCACTAGGTGGAACTAACTGCCAAAATAGCGGTAGATATTTGTCCCACTCCTTCAAAATAGAAGAGCCTATGCCACTCCCAGTTTTTTCCTTCATCAAAAGCAAAACAAGCCATTCATTGAACTAAGAAACGAATACACATACCAAATGCTTGTTTCTACACTGACATATATATAATCTTAAAATGCGAGGGAGCCACACAAAAACATATCGACCCAAAGGCAATCTAGAACTCTACTCATTGCAAACAATAGGCATAAGATTGGAACTTGGTAAAAGAACACAAGATTACATGATCATGGCAAATATTTTCCAAAAAACTAAAGGGAGACTTATGTGTAGGTACTAATAGGTTGACTTATTGTCCAATAGGTCCTATGATAATTAAAGGCGTTTTTCATCAAATACTATTAAAAAATGTCACCAATTATTAATTTTTAGCGACAGTTTGAAAATTGTCACAAAAAATGCCACTAATTATAAGTTTTAGCAACAATTTAAAAAAATCGTCACAAAAAAAGTCACTAATTTTCAAATTTCAACGAAAGGTCAAAAAATTCATCATAGAAAAGCATTTCTAATTGTAAGTTTCAGTGACAATTTATAAAAACCGTGACAAAAAAGTCACTAATTGTCAATTTTTAGCAACACGCAAAAAATTATCACAAAATTATTTTTAGCGACGATTTTACTATGATTTATTTTCAATAGGAGTTGATGGAAATTAAGTCCAACTATTATGACCAATTGATAGTTTATCCAAAACAAATTAAAAAGCTTTGACACCTAACAAGAATTTCATAAATAATTTAGCAATTAAACTTGAATTTTTGACATTTTGAATACCTTGTAACTTACAGAAAACAATAATCAGGATAGACCAAAGAATCTAAAAGGCATTTTATGGAGAATTTGAATGTGTTATAAGGCATGTACTTGCATTTTTGTGTTGTGTACGTGTGGTCATGATCATGCAGTTTGTTTAGGGCACTTACAACATGGGCTTCGATCTGGCTTTTTAGCTGCATCTGCCCCACAGGGGCAACCACTCTCTGGATCTTTACAATTTCCTTATTTACCTGGTCCACAATTATACAAGCCATGACTAGAGAATCAACAGACTAAAAACTAATATTACTTGGCGGAAAATAAAGCAGTGAGGACAAAGCTAGTGCTCAAACTAGTTGTACAAAAATCAAGATTTTGTATACTAGCATCTGTTTCATGGGTGATTATTCAGTAGTCCTGGAGCACCATGTGGAATTGCCTATGTGGTACTCTATACCAATCACATGTTGGCCCACTTAGTGTGGATTGTTTTTTTCTTTTGACAGAAGTACCCAATAAACAATACCATGTGGTTACTCCAATAGTGTTTAATAAGTTTCCACTGTTTCATAGGGGTAAGAAAGGTATTTGACACAAACCTTCGGGACAAGAGTATCATTGTCATCAAGAATGTATGCCAAACCTCCAGTCATACCAGCAGCAACATTTATACCCACTCTGTAAAAAGAACATTGAATATGCATATCATTGTTGTCTTGCCCACGCCTTGCATCCAGCATTTCCCAATCATGCTGATCTGACCATTCTTTAGAGTCTCAATGATCTCATTCATAGTTGACACTCGGGACTCAAATTCCTTAATACTCCTGGAGGATAGAGATTCTATCCCCATTGGAAGTGCAGAGCATGATACTTTCTCGAATTTTCCATCTCGTCTTAGCTCAACAGCAACATGAGTCCACTTTGTTGCTTTCCTGCTCAGCGCATAACGTGACTTCAAATTCATACATCCCTTCTGAATTTCTGCTTTTTCTGAAATAATTCCGTCTGCCACTTCCCTGATGTTATCCACACTAGTCAACCAATCTTCAACATCATTTCCGACAATCTCTACATTTCTCCTGGCAGCATCCACCTGTAGTTGCACCCCATCTCGCATAGTTTCAAGCTTCTGCACTTGATCTTTCAAATTCTCAATGTTGTTGTTGAAGCAAAATAGATATCCCAACTGTATAAACCAAATATTTTCCAATTCTCCCCAAAATGGCATAAGCAATATTCTCCGCCGTGTCAGACCTTTTTTGCATAATTTTTTTTCCTATTTAATCAGCAAAAAAAGTTTTGTTTACTCAAAAAAGAGGAATATATCGAGGTAATAGCATTTAAGGAAAAAGCTTTATCACTACATGGCACATCTAACCAGGTTGACCTTTAATCAACTCAAGAAAAGAGGAATACATCGAGGTAATAAGAATTAAAAAAAGAACTTTATCACTAAAAGGCATATCTAACTTGGTGGACTCAACTCAAAAAAGAGGAATACATCGAGGTAATAGGAATTAAAGAAAAAGCTTCATTGCTAAATGACATAGGGCAGGAAATCAAAATCTATTTAGTTTTAGGCACAATATCGCCCTCATCTGCTCTCGGAGGAACCAGGGAACCAGTCTCAGCTCGATATCCTTTTGATTGGTTGTGGTGCAATTTCTTTTATAGAAAAAGAGAAATACATCGAGGTAATAGGAATTAAAGAAAAAGCTTCATCACTAGATGACATATCTAACTAGGTTGACCTTTAATCAAATCGAAAAAAAGGAATACATTGAGATGATAGGAATTAAAGAAAAGGCTTCATCGCTAAATGGCAAGAAGCAATACCTAGTAATTATATTAGAAGATAAGTAATTATATTGAAATATAGTAAACAAAATAATCAAGAAGAAAAACAAAATAATCAAAAAAAAAACACCACCCAGTTGGGAAGATAAGTAGACAAAATAATCAAGAAGCAATACAAAGATGAAATGCCACAGACAGAAACAAATCAAACTAGTAATTATATTGGAATCAAACACAAAGTTTAGAGAAGAAAACACTTAAACATCACCACACACAGAGAGCAACAAATCAAAGTGGAATTAGGGAAGAAAACAATTCAGTTAAATTTATTGAAGAATCTAATAGAGAGCAACAAATCAAAGTAGATAGTGTATGGAAATCAAACATAATGGGTTGAAAATCTGAATCACTGGCTTCATTTTACAAATTTTTTTTTTTATTACATAGAAAACATTTAACATATTTATTTTTATTTTTAATAAAAATGAAAAAAAAAAAAAAAAAAAAAAAAAAGAGGTATAAAATTAAATTAGTAAATTCGCATCTCAAAGGATGAGAAAAATGAATCTCAAATTAAAAATTTATGATAAATTACACTAACCTCTATTAAAATTAATAGAAAATATCACAAGGGTTTGGCATAAATACATTGAACTTCCTTTAATTTTAATTTACAAAACACTCGAAAGAAAATCAAATACAACTTAGATGATGATGATGATGATAATAATAATAATATTAAAACCAATACCCAAGGACCCATCAACCTTCACAACCAAGCAAAGATTTCAAGAGCTACAACTATGATCAGAGATATTGGATGCCTTCGCAAATGGCACCAAACTAGGAAGAAAATAGACAGCATGCAAAAAAGAAGCTTTTGCTTCACAAATTCAAATTTAAAAAATAAATAAATTACATTTGGTTGCCATTTAGTACAATAAATAGCACAAAGGATGTTCTCAATTCTATATTTGATGATACCCTTCACATATCCAGCTGATCAAGGTTGATCGTGCTTGCAGAGCTCTGTATAATTTCCTTCCTATAATCCACCTAAAACAGAAAGCATAAGAGGAATTGATTATCTTCATGAACAAGGATACTAGATTATATAGTCAAAAAAATTTAAAAACCACCACAAACCACCCTTTTTTCTTTTCTATTGCGATTTTTGGATTATTATATGATTGTTTTTTAACTTTCCATATAAGGAGTGAGACTAGAAACGACACTTGTAATGTTAATGACAACAAAGAGAATTGTAGCTATTAACAAGATAGATTTCTCAAGGCAATTGAGAAGACTAACCATCTACAATCTAAGAAGCACGGACACTTTGGAGAAGGTAACATGTTGTGTCCAATACCAATATGACATAACACTTGTTAGACACTTCTCAACACTAATACACACATAAAACATATTATAAATTTGAATAAAATAACTTGAAATCTAAATAATAAAATAAAAACAATGTAAATTTATAATTATTCTGCTCCTTTAAACTTTAAAATTTATTGTATTTTACTTAAATATTTATATATATGACTTCTTCTTTTTTTGGCATCGGAGTGTCCAGATCAAAGCTCGACTAATCCCTAGGGGTGCACAAGCCCTGGCAAGGAGTTTTCCACAAGTGCACCACGGTTAATTCAAGGGTTTTTCCCAGTCCGATGGCCCCAAAAAATTATTAGCACCTAAAAGGTTTCAATCCCTGAACCTTCGAGGGAGCACACTCCCAAGACTTAAGACCTTACCACCAGACCAACCCCTTGGGGTTATATATATGTGGCATATAATAATTATTTATCCCTATATGACATATTTTGCATCTGTCGTGTCCTATATTTTTTTTTAAAAATCGTGTCGGCATATCTATGTTGTGTCCATGTCCATACTTCTTAGCCTGCAAACTATATTATATGGCAAGAAAAGTAGTCATACAATTTCCCACTAACAAAAACCCAAGTGTCTCCCTCTCCATAAATGTGGATATATATAATTGTCACGAGTATTAGATGCAAGACCCGCAACATAAGCTACATGCTTGATTTGCATGCCCGGGAACCCATAAGAGAGGAGAAAACAACATTCGCTTCTGCTGCATCCTCTACCATTAATTGCTTTAGCAGTCTTTTCTCTGGATCCAACGTTGTTTCCCATAATTGTAAACGCATCATCTCCCCCAAACCTGTGTTCCATTCAATTGCGGTGAATGTCACATTTCATTAAACAAAATTTACATTCGCTAAGAAAGGGATCAAAATAGAAAGAATTTGCAGAGCCCTCAGGCACCAAAAATATCAATTTTTTTTTTTTTTTTTGGTCATACCTTTGAACCTCTGAATGTTGTAAGATGCATTTGAAGGGAAGGAACTCTGTAACTGTTTTAGTTCTGCATCATCATAGCAATAATATGCTTGCTTTCCCCTCTCAACCTGATTATTTTGACAATAGAGAACAAACTTTTGTGAAGTTACTAGAACATTTTTTCAATTGGGCCCATCAAATTCGAAAGCACACCTTGTATAAGGGCGGCACGCCAACATAAATGCAACCTTCATCAAATAAAGCTCTCTGCAAGGAACAAAAACTAAATAAACCAAACTGCTTTTGAATTTTTTAGGCATTTCAAGAAAAAAAATTATTCTTTCTTCTCTTTTTCAGACCAACAAAATTTAATAGATGATTATCTCAACTATCTACCTGATATCTAAAGAAAAATGTCAATAGCAAAGTTCAGATGTGAGCATCATCCACATCAGCATCTGTCAAGATTATAATTTTATGATAACAGAGAGCTTCCTTTTCAAAATCCTCTCCCTAAAACCAGTAAAATTCAGTCAACAAAATAGGTGAAGCATCTGAAAAGAAAGGAACTAAGATTTTGAAGATTATAATTAAATAACCTTTACTCCAAGTCCCAGACCAAGAATAAGATTTTGAATCTCTTCATTCTTGTACATTGCTGCTTCGCCCTTTCTTTCAATGCTCAAAATTTTACCCCTCAAGAACAGCCTGCATCAGGCCACAAATAGGTATGTTTTAGTAGTCAGGACTGTTATAGATTTCCTGAAGAATAATGCATTTAGAAGCTATGATGATTGAGAAATAAGTACAAAGGACATGTCCTACGCAAGTTAAACTAAAGTTCCCTCACTTAAATTATGATTTTTTTTCCATTCAAAACTTCAAGTTTACAAGAAGCATGAAGCATATTTCGTAACACAAAACATTATCAATCATTGGCACATATTCCACACAGTTAATATGGCACACAAGAGAGAGAGAGAGAGAGAGAGAGAGAGATCAAAAAATTTCATGGCTAACCATATCGCATGTATTGTATGTGTTTTAACTTTTAATTCTATCTTATATAAAATAAATAAATAAATAATTCAATAAGTGATATACATAGGTCACAAATTACAAACAAATATAAAATATCCACCTCAAGCAAGGTTGTTAGGTTTTTATTCTTGGCAACCCCGTTTGACAAAACTCCTTTCAGATGTATTTATTTTCGCACTTTTATTTCAGTGAGGCTATGAGTTTATTAGATGCAAATCCAAACCCGAATCGAGCCATGCAGAGAAGTTTGTGATGTTAATGCTTTCAAGATTGTCACTTCACTGATCCAAACTCGAAGTAAAATGCAAAATTGCATCCAAAATTGCATTCAAAATTGCATGTCTGCCATTGGTCGCTCGAGCCAAGAAGAGCTCACTCGAGCGAAGGTTTGCTCGCTCAATCCAAGGAGTTCTCGCTCGAGCCAAGGATTGCGTCCATACAAAAACCTGAAAGAGTGTATTCCTCGCTCGAGCCAAGGATTCGTCGCTCGAGCCAAGAAGAGCTCGCTCGAGCGAAGGTTTGCTCGCTCAATCCAAGGAGTTCTCGCTCGAGCCAAGGATTGCGTCCATACAAAAACCTGAAAGAGTGTATTCCTCGCTCGAGCCAAGGATTCGTCGCTCGAGCCAAGGCACTAGTAGAAATCACGAAAAATACACTCCTCGCTCAAGCCAGCAAAGCTTCGCTCGAGCGAGCCTCAGAATCCGGATTTCTCAAGAAGTTTGTTTTCTTCCCAATCTAGGATTACTTTTGGTTCTCTATAAATACTTAGTTTTCTCCCAAAACTAAGTAATTTATTGAAGTCCTCCAGATCTTCTTTTTGGTTCTTAAGGTTTATATATGGGGATATTTTGTTTGTTTTCTTTGATGTTTTTATTGAGTCTTCAACTCATGGTTTAAAGAGGTTTGTTTGGTATACACAAAAGAGAGAGTTGTTCTTCAGTTGTGGATTCTGAAAAATTCGAGCCGGAAGCTTCGGTAGATTCTGGAGTGGCTCATCAGAAAGATAATTCCGTAGTGAAGATGGAGTTGGAAGAGGCACATAGAGGTTAGTTCAATTAGGCATTGTAGATTTGCTAGATAATTGAGAGTATACCTGTGTAATTCCTTTAATTCTTCTTAGTGGATTGTCTTGTGGCAGTTATCCGTGGTTTTTTTATCACAGTTGGAGGTGTTCAATTGTGGTTTTTCCACGTAAAAATCGTTATGTCTCTTTCTCTTGATTGTTTGATTGGGATTATTTTTTACTGCTTTTTATTGATACATAATTACAAATCAACATCTAGAGTTTCTAGATTTTTCAAAGGTAACCAAGCACAGGACAAGACTCCACTAACACCATGCGCGCGTGCACACACAGAATACAATTCTTTATTCATTTTTCTTGTTTCTTTTAGATTCTTTTGTATTCTATTAATATTACTATTATTGTAATTATTATTACCATTTCTTGTGGCACTGAGGAGGAAAAAAATATTTCCAGAAGTGCTGCCTAAGCCGCACCATAATTAATTATTGGAAAGTTGACTGAAAGATTTTGTCCATGAAAGCAAATATAAATGAGTACAAGATACACAATTTAGCAAAGCAAACTTTACAACAAAATTATCCAAAAGAAGCTTCAGCCATTTCTTGCACTAAGAGCTACAAAAAAGAAAAAGTCAAAATTTCACCTGGAAGCGCCTATCACGCCCTTGTTTTGCACTGCCACCGGCTGAATCTCCTTCAACAATAAATATTTCTGCAAAATATAAAATGAACTTGAAATTGGTTGCTCAAGTTATTACCAAAAACTTCTCCAAACCAAACCTAAGACAACACCTTTCCACAAGTTATGAAGTTAAAAGATCCAAAGACATCTATGAAGTACCAGTACGGACACTTCATTTAAGTTGCAGTATCTGTGTCTGACACTTGTAGGACATAGACACTCCTCGGACACTCAGGGACACATGACACATTGGGACACGCCACCTGGCATGTTTAATTTTAATATTTTTCTTTGGACATGTTGGGGATACCCTCGGACATGTTTGTAATACTAACTAGGACACCTCTTACCTCTCTTCAACCTGAGTACCAAATACTAACTAGATATTATTAGCAATTAGCAATCCTAAATAGCATACAGTTGAGAAGAGTCATACTATTCGGGGCAAGGGAATAATTCATAACCATATTTCTACACTTTTCTCAACATTGAAAAGAATTCAGCGGAATCAGTATCATATAATAAACTTATGCAGTTCAACCCCAGAAACTAACAATAAATTTACCTAAATAAAACAAGATAAATGATTAAAAAGCCACTTGGATTGACATTTGTTATATGTCCTTAAAAACATCCTTGCAACAGAACTCCAATTGATAATAGAAATATCATTAAAAACATCAATGCAACAAAAATCCAATTGACATTTGTTATAAAACTCTACCCTTTTTTAACTTCAATGAAAGAATAAACAGAGCATACCAGAATCTTCAGGATTTGTGGCTGAGCAATCGGCTAGCTTTCCAGGAAGAGACGAGGATCTTAAAACACTCTTTTGTCTCACCAATTCTCTTGCCCTCTTCGCTGCCAGAGTTGCCTAAACATGGAAGAATTTGCATGTGACTAGTGAGAGAAATAATCAAATTTTAGATATGAGGGCAATGATCAGCTAGAAGGGACAGAAAATGCACCCAAAGGATTGTGAATAATATATTCTTAGGGAAGAGCAGCTCAATCGATCATATAATTGAATTGTGACAGTCATGATTCACGCATTTTAACTATAGTACCTTTAGGTCATGTTTGTTTGGGCGGACTGGATTAGCATTCTCATGACTAATAATCTTAGGATTATGAATTCATTGGATTATGTATCTTATCTTAACTAATAGTCAAGTTTAAAATAATTAGTCCGTACTTTAATTGTTTAACCAAACATCGGATTAATAATTTTATTGGACTATTAATCCAATCCGAAGCTCATAGCATTAAGGGACTTGGAAAGGATTGAATCGTGTACATCTGGATGCAACTCCAAGTATTCAGTGAGATACTCTTGAACAGATTGATCAACCACTTTCGGCACCTCTGGATTTCCCAACCTTGTCTTTCAAGGATAGACAGAATAAGCAGTAATATAAGATATTCCAAACAAACGAAAATGGAAATTGGTGATCTCAAACTTCAAAATGTGCATTGATGATCACAAACTTCATGTTGTTGAAAGCATTATTTATGACTGAAAGCATCAGTGAACACAAATGTAAAGACGGAATCAGTAATACCTTTGTTTGACCTTCAAACTCTGGATCTGCAACTTTGACAACAACAAAAAGCCACTTAAACTAATATCCTTCTCCTGGATTGGATCAAACAAGATTTTAATATTCAAAATAAATAGGCCAGGACCAAAGATATTCGTTGACAACAACAAAAAGCCAAAATAATAGGCCAGAACCAACACACGTTGAAAATTTTTGATTTCTTCCCGAGGTTGTTGAGAGTTCTTGTTAATGATGCCTTCATACCATCTACGTGAGTATTGCCATCAATTTTACGAAATCAAATGCAAATGCAAATGCATCAAGAAGCGTGTAACAAGATAGTGAATGAGTGACATGTGGACTGAATCTATCAAAGCGGTCTCTGTATTTTCTTGCGGAATGACCAAAATAAATAAATTTGAAACAAGAAATTGTCAAGAGATTCATGGGGAAAAAAAAATGCAACAAGAAGAATGAAAGAAAGAAAGAATTGCTCGCCACTAAAGAGCCACATCAATTCTGATTCCATCTGCTTCTTTTCTAAAACTCACAATATCATGAAGTGGTTTCTAGATCAAAGAACTATCAGTCACTTTACAGTCAAGACTCAAGCATAATGCAAATGTCAAACCAAGAGTTGCTGCGTATGACAATTATCGAATGGTGGTAAAAATCCTTTTACCAAATAATCCCAGCCAGCTTTCACATATCAAGACATAAATAAGCATCAAAATGTTACATGATTATTAGCAGTAGTGTAATCAGTGTTCAGGAATGACAAGACTTTCAGGTACAAAAGGTGGATTATCAAGGCTTCAAATAAAAATTTATCCGGTTGATGCGTTCAGGTCATAATAGTCATTAGATTTATCACCTATTCCAATTTTCAGTTTTTATTTGACTTTTACTATTAGAAATTTAGTTCATCTAAAACTGGTAGAAGGTTATACGTTCTCTTTTCAAATAAGTTGGGAATAATAACCCTACATAAATGGTAAGACAATTAATTTTTGACGATTTAATATCACACTACGACAATAATGATGTGCAAGCAAACACATAATTAGTCGTCCTTTGGTACTTCAGTTTGGATACAAAATGGTGTAAACTTGATGGAAGAATAGGGAAATGGAAGAACAAAAAAATTAGGACTCAACGAGCATAGCAAAGGAGAAGTATTGGAAAATCATGTACATAAAAGCTAGCTCACTTTGTCGGTATTTAGCCACTTCACATACTCAACCAATCCCCCAGCATAGTAGTATTCACTATACTGGTTCTTCTTTGGATCTGTATCCTCTTTCTTAAGAGCAATAGTAATCTGCAAACAGTGAGACAAGGACAGTGCATAGTATAATAAAAAGAAACAGAAGTCACTAAGACTGATGGCACATCAAGAAAATGAAATTAATAATTAACCATTAAAATATTAATACTAAATAGCAAAGGATCCATTTCTGAAAGATCTGAAATGTTAGGGCAGTCAACAGGAAACTAAAGGACCAACAGGAAATCACTGTTGAATGACTAGCCATTGAGCCTTAATAATCCCACAACATGCTAGGTAACATTCCATAGTTTACATGAACAATCGTCTAGCATCATCATCTGGAAACAGGTATACTGTAAGTATGACATTCATTCACAAAACGAATATCAGATTTGACCAATGTTTGGAAAAGATGCAACAAGTTACCATATTAAAAAAAAATTTTAAAAAATCTATATTTGAAAAAAAAAATGAGAAGTTTAAGGAAAAAAAAATTAGAATAACAACTCAGAAGGTTTAAAGATGTCACAGAACAATAAGCAGATGGTAATGACTATACCTTAGGGTTTAAAAAAGCCAGCTCCCTAATCCGTGCAGCTATAGTCCTGTAATCAAACTGAATTGCAGTAGTGAATACTGCAGAAAAGTTCATGGTTAGACAAAGACTATGAAAACCCCTAAATGCAATTATTGCTACAAATTGAATCAATAGAATCATCAAAAGCATGCCGAGTTTGAGAATCGAGACTAACTTGTTTTGTCAGGCCAAAACTTAATGTGTGTCCCTTGGCGGTCTTTTGATTCATCGGGTAGCTCATGACACATAAAAGTTGAAACAGGCTTTCCACGGGAATATTTCTGCTGGTATTCCATTCCATCACGCCAAACAGTAACTTCTAATGCCTGCAAACCAATACATGTCAGAAACAAATGATTCGATCCTAAGTCGATTGGTGCTCACAAACTGTAAAATGTATATATAAACAACAAAAAAGAGACAAAAAATATGAAAGAACTGAGTGTGCACCAGCAAGCAAAATGTAGAATATAGCACTTGGTGTTGATGTGATGGCCAAGGGAGACACAATTAACACAGCCCACCCTGGGCCAGAGTAGTTACGCTATTATGAAGAGTGAGTTGGAGCATAACCTGTGGTCCAAGGAATTTGGGGATTATCGTGCAAGCCTAAAAGAGATATCATTCATTTTGTAAAGTAATGTGACTGACACCAGAATAAAGGAGTCTCAATACTTCCATGACCCAGGAGCCACCAAACTGAAAGTCACAGAACAGGAAAGTAAGACAAAGGGTCACCAAAATTATAGTAAACTAAAGCCTACTCCACTGCCAAAAGGAACTCAAAGGCACACCAAAACCAACAACATTAAAACGAAAGAGAAAACCATGAATATATATACATATCTCAACCAGCTTGAAGGGAATGGCCAAATAAAGTTATAAGAAAAGAAAGTAGCACCTCAGATAATGCATTAACAACAGATAAGCCTACACCGTGTAGTCCCCCCGAGACACTGTAACCACTACTTGAACCACCAAAATTTCCCACCAGCATGTAAAACCGGCACAATTTAATCAGCATACATTATTCACACAATCTTTATACTATTAGAAAGATCGTCTCCATCAGCCATGTCAAAACACATATTTGTTACATTTCAAATGCAGCTATCAGATATATGTATGTATGTTGTAACATGTGTACATACATAAAAGCACATATATCTGCAATCTTTTCTTATGCATAACGCATACGTGAAGATTGATGTGTCCACACAGCATTTCCTACAACCGCATGCCAATAAGGAATTGAACAGCTGCTCTATTAATTAAAACACACTATTTTTCAATGTTCTTTGCAAATCTCCCATCAAGAAAAGAAGTTCATTAAAGTGCCAACTAATAATACTATTTTAGGTTAGGAACTTAGGACGGAACAACTGTATATCTAAATGACCTCAAAAGTAATAGCAACTAGATGGTTGTTTTGCTTCACAAATTGTGTGCACTTCAGGAAACAATATAACATGCTCAAAATTTTGTGCAAACATATAGTAAAAGGAATCAAAGTGGCCCCTTGAGAACTATTCCAGTTGAAATTCCATCTTGATCCCATAGCCGCACAGTCTACTTAGAACATTAAAATGGAATTGGTAATTTATGCAACAACACCGTCAAGACAGTCTCCAAAGAAGATTTTTGTCACTGGATGCAAGTCGATTGGAATCTGCGATGCACAAGTGAGACATGGAAGTAAGTGAAAATTTGCAATAGCACATGAATGTTAGCTTAAAAGAAATGACTCCAAGCAAAATCTAACAACATAAAGTAATTGCAAAGTAGTATTTTGATATAACCCATTTTTGTAAGTAAATAGAACTTACATAACCAGTTCATTTCAAAATCATAATAAGTATCAGCTATAAACATGGTGAAATAAAAAATACCATAAAAGTAAAAAAACAATATATATATATATAGAAAAGGCAGCAACCACCCCTGCAAGACATCTATGGTTATTATCTGTTATAGTTTTGTGTTTTGTTTAATTGTTTGAAGCGTATTTATGTGCTTGGGGCAACTCTATCTAATACAAATACATGTATCCCAAGGGAGAGAACCCTAAATTTTTGGTCTCTCTCAATTCAATGAAACTGATGAACCACGCAAGCTGATTAGATGCATGGGGGTAGAGAGCTCATTAACCGCATATGGGCTCTTTTATTCTTCTTAGTGTACATTTAACTTGGTATCATAGTGTCATTCTCGTATATTCTCGTATTGTGGACTGAAAGGATTAGTATTCTTCATTTATGATTGATATGTAAAATATATATATATTAATAATAATAAATAAATAAATACAGCAGCATGATTGACTTGAAGAGTAGTGTTCACCGATAAATTTTTCAAAATTTTCTAAGTTCATTTGATATATTTTTTCTATTTCTTTGATGTTCGAAAAAATATGGCCTATTTTTCTAAGATCTTCAATCAACCTTGGTTTTGATCAAATGAATGCTTGTGAAGACTCTTCTATGGTTGTTGACCACACTGTTGGGAACGTTACCCAGCCTTATTTTTCAGTTGCAGAAGGTTTTTCAGGCTCCAAGGAGGTCCAGCTAGGGTGTTTTGAATACAATGAGTTTTTTCCTCTAGTTTTCTACAGTTGTTGGTTTATCTGAGTTGGTTTTGACACTATTTAAGTTTTCTTATGGTTGAGTTTTGTCAGCTTTGTGAGCATTCCTTGAGATTTTCTGGGTTTGTGAGACATATTGAGGAAAATGGTAGCATATTGAAGACGGTCAAGTAAAATGATAGCACAACAATGTGCAAAGAGCATATTTCAACACCCGTTGCTTAAAAACCATGAGGAGGACATTTTTGTGCGTGTGTTTGAATTTGGGTAACCAATCCTACTCAAATTATCCGGGATAAACTTGAGCTTAAATTTGGACAAGTAGGTCGAGACAAATCCCCTAGGCTGAAGAGATCCTCAAATCGACCAAACTGGGCCAAGTTGCAGTGCAACTTCAAGCTAGTATTTATAATTTTTGTTGGGGTTTTTTTTGGTTCAAAAGGCCTTCATAGCAAGTTTTTGTTGCCAACACTCAACAAAAAACACATAATTTGCTTCAAAGGACACTTGCTTGCACTATGAATAATCAATTCTCTCAAAGGAGCTATACTTTTGGGATAAACATGAATAATAAATGACATTGGAAAACTTAAAAACCATGAGGCAGACTCTCATTTGGCCATTTTCATTTCTTCATGGTTCTCATTGGTTTTCTATCCTCCTAATCCAATTCATTGTTAGGAGTTGAACTTGTTATGGGTATCTCGAGTTTAATCCGACAATCTTAAAAACTCAACAAAATTATCGTTTTGCTAATAAATGTCCAAATCACTACATAAACTTCCTAATAATCACCATTCCATAACAAAGTGTACTTTGCTTGGACAGTACTCCCAACTATGTATTTTTTAGAATTCTTTTCTTGCAAAACTAATATCTCCTTTATTCTCCTCCTTTTTATAAACAGAATTGCTTGACAACCTTTACTTTGCTCTCAAGACTCCTATAATTAGCAATTCATTCTTTTCCTATCCACATGAAACTCAAAAAAGTTTCAGAGTACTATTTCCAAAAATGGCAATCTCACCAACCAACAGCTTCACAGCTCCTCCTCCCATCATCAGCCACTCCAGAGCTTTCAAGCTTGCATCGGAATGCAATTCATCAGAGTCATCCACACTCCTCTGCAATTTTCTCAGACAGGAAGGCGTGCAATCGATAGATGCACGAGGCAACACTCTCCTCCATTTTCTGGCCATGTACGGCAATTTATCCGCCTTCAAGATGCTTCTTGGGGATGGTATACTAACGAATGAAGACCTCGCAAAAGGTAAATGTTGAATCGTTATTCTCACCTGAAAATTTAAGTTCAATTTTTTTCAACAAGTTTTCTCACATGTGGCAAAACTCTTTTATTAGTGATTCAAATATGGACAAAAATCTTGCCACCGGTATGACTTTGAACCATCTATTCTGCCTATTTTCTTTTAAATTTTAGTATGTATATCATCTATTAAAAAATACAAAATAAAAAATATAAATCAAATTGATTTATTAACTGTAACCATATAGTTGTGTTGTCTTTATAAGGATGACAAAAATTATATCATATTATCATTAGATCAATTTTGAATTTTGTTTAATAGAAATTCTACACAATAAGCAGAATTGATCATCAAATGGCCTGCTTGGTGTGTACTTCTAGCAAGCTGAAAAAGGGATAATTAGAATGACAAACTAAAAATACTTCTCCTCTAACTTTTAAATAATTTTTTTTTTTTCAATTCTTCAACTCATTTAAACTAATTTTTTTTAATTAAAAAAAAAAAAAAACAACTCCATAGACTAAACTCAACGGCCCAATCCACTTATTGGAGAAAAGCTAAGTTATTTAATTGTTGAGTAGATAATGAGGTTTAAATTTCTAATTATAAAATTTATTATCTGTTCTAACATCATATTAACTATTAACTCATTGAAAAATCTTAACTACTAGAGTGAAGGATAACTTTATTATTTATTTTCACTTGACTAGGAAATAAAAAAGGCGACACAACGCTGCATGAGGCTGCCAAGTTCGGTCAGAAAGAAATTGTGGAGGTGCTGTTGGAGTATGAGAGAGATTTGGTTATGATGAGCAATAATTCAGAAGAGACTCCTCTATTCACTGCGGCTTCGTGTGGAAAGAAGGAAGTTTTCGATCTTCTCATCAAAGATGGAAGAATTCATGGTGATCATTATGTGATGGCGAGAACTGATGGTTCCACTGTTCTTCACGCTGCTATCATGGGAGAATATTTTAGTGAGCTCACTTTTCTTTCTTTTCAATGAATTCAAAATATTTTTCAATTGGAGCTTTTCTCATTACTTTTATCGAATAATACCACTTATCCTAGTGAGTTTTACGAACTCACTAGACCAGAAGTTTCTCAAACTCAAACATTTACTTTTCTAGTTAGAGATTGTTGGTATTATCATTCATATCAAGTATCAAGAGTGAATCGAAAGTTGAATTTACATTGAATTTATAAGTCCATCAGCCCACATAGTTGTTCATGTATATGAGTGGAAGATTGGCCACTCAAAACTTGTACTCATTGATTTATTCAAAAAAATAATGTCGGATTGTGATTTTACTTTGTATGAGACTACTTACACTTATAATGAATTTGTATTTTTTTGGTGCATAAATTCTAAATATCTAGCAATTCTCTTATTTTTTGAATTTTACGTGAAGCACTGACAAAACCAAAATGTTCAAATACGCACATGATTCAAAATTTTAAAATATGCATCTTTTAATTTTAATTTTAATTTTAATTTTTTTTTTTTTTTTTTTTTTTTTGCATTTTCTTCATTAATATTTTTTTGGTAAAATGCTAAAAATATTTATCCTATTATTGATTTTGAACAGTGCTACTAATGCTAGGGATTAAAATGTAACAAAATGCATATTTGAGAGACTATTTGTATAATTAACCCTTTATTTATCTAAAGGCAAACTACTAACTAGATAACTAAATAATTGAAAACTAGGTCTTGCTATGAGCATATTGGAAACATTCCCTAAACTTGCTCACAAGTACGATAGCAAAGGAAGGACTCCCTTGGATCTGCTGTCCACAAAACCATTGTCCTTTAACAGTGGCTCTTCTTATTCCTTGGTCAATTTGGGCAGTAGACCTTTCATTCCGCTCTAGCTTATTGCAATTTTTGTATACTTTTGTAAGTCCTACCATTACTATATATTAATAGTCTATCCAACAAAAATGAGTCACTGTCTCCTACTTGTAAAATTTTCTACTCCATGATTTGATTTGAAAAATACGTGGAGACTAAGAAATATGGACACTTCTAAGAATGTAGCATGTCGTGTCTGATACCGATATGACACTCGTTGGATACTTTCCAACACTTAGACACATAAAATATATTACAAGTTTAAATAAAATAACTTGAAATTCTATGATAAAATAAAACAATATAAATCTATACTTATTCTCCTCCTTTAGACTTTAAAATTATTATTTTGATTTAAATATTCACACACACACACACACACACACACACACACACACACATATATATAATAATTATTTCTATAACATAGTATAAATATATAAAATTATATATTTTACGTGTGTCTTCTACATGTCTTGTCCTACATTTTTTTAAAATTACGTATCGATATGTCCATGTCGTGTTATGTCCATATTCGTATCATGTCATGTCACATGTCTAGGCTTTCCTAGGTCAGAGAGTACTCCATCAAAAGAAATTTTAGATGGTGTCTTTGCTTATTATTAAGCAGGTATTCCATCAATGGTTTATGGGTGGAAACATGCTGATGATGAGGAAAATCAACATCAAAATGGACATAATATCTCCAACTTAGGGCATTTGGCAACAAAATTAATCCCAGGTTCGATTTTTGTTTTGTTTGTTTTTTACTACAAAAAATTCAAAAAAAAAAAAAAATTTCACTCTACGCCCAATTTTTTCATCTCCCACGTTGAATATGAAATTTATCCTGTTGATCCACGTAAAAAAAAAAAAAAAAAAAAAAATGAATGAAATTCATTGGTGATATATATAGTAATCAACAAATGTGGCTTTACAAGTCATTTATATATGATTACATATATGTAGCATTTTCAAGAGGAGTTTGTTTTTTTAATCCCTAGTTTATTTTTATATTTTCACCTTTGTTTTTCTTTCACCTAATTAGTTATTTCTCACCACAGGGATCAGATTCAGAAGGATTCTTAGAGGTTGGTGGCTCTTACTCTTTAATTATGATAAAATTATTATATGCTCTTTACTCTTACCCCATTTTATGTGGGTCTTGGATTTATTATGACATTTGCTCAAAAGCACCAAATTTCTTATTTGAGTTAGAAAGTCTATTAGTATTTTAATAATAATTGATCTCTTATAAACTGGTTACTATGATTATAGATAAGGTCTTGTTTCTCTCCTTATTATTCCTTCCCTTCTTTCTCCAAGTTTGTGCTTGGCTTAGAGAAATTGATGATGCAAAGCAAAAACATGAATTTGCACTCGCACTTGCAAAAAAGTTGGTAAATGAAGAGAGTGATTGGAGTCATTACTCAGAAGGAAAATGCTTAGATTCCACTTCAAAAAACTCAGACAAGAAGACAAAGTTAAAGAACCCAATTGTTCACGCAACGGAGAATGGCATCATCGAGTTGGTTAAGGAGATTTTAGAAATATTCCCAGATGCTGCATATAGCTTTGACAAGAATGGAAAGAACATACTGCACATAGCTGTTGAGCAGAAAGACAGAGTTCTATATGACTACTTGAAGAAAAATGTTGATCACAAGGATGGGATGTTGTCGGATGTTGATAATGATGGGAACACTGTATTGCATCTGGCAGCCAACATGGGAACCAGTCCTAAAGCTGTTCTTGGATACTTGAACCAGATGACGTGGGATATATGTTGGTTTAAGGTACGATTAAATGTATTTAGTTTAGGAAAACAATATTTGTTACCAGATAAATTTCATCATTTTTTATTATTATTTTAGGCAAACTCTTTATTATAATTTTTTGTTTCTAAAAGGTGTCGAGCTCGTAAAAGTACCCCTTGCACATGCAGTCCCTCATTCAACACGAACTAGATAACTTTTTAATAATGCACACCCTATAGTACCCTAGCAAATCGACACCAATAATAAAAAACCAAATCCTTCGCCGCTTTTACCCTAGAGTCAAAGAGAGATAAATCATATGGTAGAAAAAAAATTCAGGAGGGGACAGAAAAATATTAAGAATGGGAAAATCTTAGTTGTTGTATGAGAACATGTCCTAGTAACTCGTTGTTCAATAGTTCAACTGTTGAAAAGTTTAGGATCATCATAATTGGACATATTACTAGAGAGAAGCCAACCCCTAGTAGTATAATGGAAAAATTGCATCCTTAGCCCCTAACGAAAGCTTCAAACTAATATATATTCGGTTTACAGCCATTGTACCCTAGCATATCAATACCAATAACAAGGAACCATATCCTCTGTTCCACTGTCCTTTGTAACTTTATTCCCAAAAGTTAAAGAGATATATTGTATAGTAGAGAAAATATTTGGTACAAAGGAACAAAAGATAGTATGATAGAGGGTCCTCAGTCCCATACTATGAATGGAAAAGTACTAGTTGTGGTAAGGGAACAACGTCTCTCCATTAACTTGATGTTCAATTGTGAGAGAAGTTGGGGCCATCACAATTGCACATGTTGTTACTAGAGAGAAGCTAACCCCTAGTAATATAATGAAGAAGTTGCGTCCTTAAGCCGTAAAAAACTTTAAACTAACATATATTCGACTTGTTCTTTATTCTTTTCTTCCACAGCGCGTGTGGTATGACTCTCCTCCACACTTTTTGTACCATGAAAACTCTAATGGAATGACAGCAAAAGAACTATTTGAAATAAACCACATCGACCTACGAGACAAGGCCGAGAAAGCTTTCAAAGATATGAACAACGGCCTCATGCTTGTAACCGCTCTCATTGGCACAGTCAATTATGCGGCACTCTTCACCCTTCCCGGAGGTTACGATCAAGACAACCAAAGCAAAACCTATGGCGAGCCCATTCTCCTTATCCGGGAGGATACAGAGGATGATACTTCGAAGTTCTTGTGGTACATATCTATTGCCCTATTTTCTTCCCTATTTGCCTTGGTCTCCATGCTTTCAATTCAATTGTCACGATTTCGTAGCAACGATTTCTACATAGCCTTGCCATTCAGATTTATTGTTGCTGTGATGGCTCTTGCTTGCTCCACAATCTTCACTCTCACGGCATGTTTGCAAGCCTATATTCTTGATCGCATATCTTTTAATTCGGATTCTTACATGTGGCCTACTGGTATTTTGATGGCCCTAGTTTACATAGATGCATTATACCTGACCTCTTATTACATGTTCTTTGTGATTGGTAGTTCGTTCGCCTATAAAGGTCAGGAAATGTAGAATCCGTTTGTTTATTGGTATGTATATGCAAGAATATCAAAGCATTGCTATTTTAAATTTGACACAATGACTTGTACTAAGATTGTTTGAGTTTTTATATTGATTGTAATAAGCAGATGTATGCAAGTTTTAATAAGGGAAATTTGGCTATAAACCCCCTTTGTTTTCCTTTTATTGTTAAAAGGACTATGAAAAAAATTATATTTTCTAAACCCCCTCATAATTATAGTCTTGCATAAAGGACAAATTTATTATTTAAATATTTTATATGACTATTATGTCCCTCCCATCAAGCACTACCTCTCAATTCTCTCTCTCTAGAATTTCAAATGACGATTTCACAGAACAGTGCTTCGCTGATTGTTCTAATGGCGGTGGTACTAATTGTCTATCTCATCGAAGGCTCTTTCGCAGCCTCTTCTCTACATCTTCTCAACTCTCCTCCTTCAACTCTCCTTCAACCGTTCATCTTCTTTCTCGTCTCTCTCTTCTAACCCTAGCTTCCTCCATGGCCGAAGCTGTGGATAACTTGTAAATCGCACTGATACATATATATATATATATGTGTGTGTGTTTGTGTATTTTTGATATTTGAATTCGAATATATATGTGTTTTGGGATTTGAATTCGAATATATATATATATATATATATCTACATATTTCGATCTCTAATCAATATATATATATGTATATCTATATATATGTGTGTGTTTGAGTCTTTAAGATCGGAGATTTGAATGATTTTTTAGTAGAAGAGAGACCTGTTAGATCAAACATAACCTAATGGATTTATGAAATCGGCTAATGTGTTGGAACTAGAGTAAAATAACATCAATTTTCATTTGATAGAACTAGAGTAAAATTTTATTCTGGTTCTATTGCTCTGTTTTTTTTTATTTGACAAAACCAGAGTAAAATTTTACTTTCATACAGAGTAAAATTTTACTTTTAGTTTCACAGTATAAAATTTTACTCTCATTGAGAGTAAAATTTTACTCTCATTCAGAGTAAAATTTTACTTTAGTTTCAGAGTGAAAGTAAAATTTTACTCTGTATGAAAGTAAAATTTTACACTCTGAAACTAAAGTAAAATTTTACTCTGTATGAAAGTAAAATTTTACTTTCATACAGAGTAAAATTTTACTTTGAAATACATAGTGAAAATGTCTTAATATGAGAGCTGAGGGTAATATAGTAAAAGAAATAAGTTTTAAAATATCAGGAGGTTTTGAAAGTACTTATATAATTCTTGTCCTTTTGAAAGAGAAATTAGGTAGTGAGGGGGCTATGACCAAATCCCCCTTTTAATAATACTTGTTCTTCTCATGAGATAAAGTTCATTCACCAAATATTAGTTGAATTGATGGAAATTTAAAGTGCAGTAACTTCTAAAATAATAAATTTCATCTAGAACAGATCAAAGAATGACGACGTAAGATCAAATTGTGCAACCCTACGAAGATCATTTATCTGTTGAACAAGTGTCATGATATCTATCATGGGACTAGGGGTGAGCATGGATTGGTTTTGTACAGTTTAGAGGGGAACCATAGACCAAACGCTACCAAATGTTCTTAGAAATTTGGATAAAATAAAATTGTTGAACAATTGTTCAAGACAAAAATCAATAACAAATAAACTTGTACAACATATGACACAATGAAAGGACTCATAGATGAAGTTTTAGAAGCAAAGTTGTGAAACTTTAAAATTAAAAATTGGTTGGTTAGGGGTGAAAATGTAAAATAACCACTTAATGGCCCAAAAATTGGCACGAGCACCATGCCCTACCAGCCTAAACAAATTTGTAGGAATAAACACGTTGAAAGAAGTCATGGACATAGATTTAGGGTCATTCTAGAATATATGCAAATTATGATATTTGTCTTATTGACTTTTTAATTTATTTTATTTTTTAATAGGCTAAATTAATCTCAACTTGCTTCCCAAACGAGGCCTCAATGAAAGTCCAATGATTTTGCACTCTTCCTTGCATTCTCAAAAGGGATTACATTGGGATGATTTGGAAAACTGGTTAAAAACTGGCTTTTTGTTTTTTATTTTTTTGTCATTTTGTACGTAAAAAATATAAAAAATGATGTGACTCAAAATAAGTTAAAAATTAAAAATTAATTTTTACTAACTTCCCAAATTGCCCCATTATGCACGATCGAACTGTAAATGTCATTCATACTGACCCTTAAGCAACGAATGTAGGCCCATTTTTACGCCCATCAATCTGTACCAAAGAAAAACCAAAAGAGAAACCAATTTGCACAATGTCTATACATATACATATATAGAATAGAATCTGATTTAGAATTTGTGTTACAATTTTTGTATGGGTTTCAAGAAAAATTCAATACCAATATCTGTTTAAAATTATCCTAAAAACAAAAGTAAAAAAATAATTAATAAAATCTGGGTTTTAAATTTTCTTTTGGATTTCTTTTTTTTCCAATTTGTTTGGTTTGGTTTTTTTAGGATTCACTTTTCAAAAAATTAAAATTTTTTGTTTTTTGTATTTTTTTTGTTTTTACTAAATTTTTTTAATTTTTAAATACACCTAACATAAATAAACTTAAAAAATATAATATTTGTGAAAAAATCTTTAGACAATTCACTAAATACCAAAAATAAAAAAATAAGAAAAGAGGAGAGAATTTAGTATATTTTTCGTATTCTTATATATTTATTGATTTTTTAATTTTTTTTTTTACAAATATTTTACTTTTTAGATATATCTAAGTAAGGTATATCTAAAAAAGTAAAAAATTGTTTAAAATTTTTAAAATATTCACTAAAAATCAAAAAATAAAAAAACAAAAAACTTAATTTTCAGAAAATTGAAATCAAATACAGTGAATATTTTTTTAACAAGGATAAAACAAACCTGAAAAAGAAAAATAAAAAATAAAAAAAACTCCTGTTTATTTATATGTCAGAGACTATGTTCTTGGTTGATGCATTGTATGAGATGGGATGGCCGAAGAAGACTGAAAAAAAAAATTAAATACAACCAAAAAAAAAAAAAAAAAGGGAAGAGAAGAGAAGAGAAGATTGGTAGATGCGTTGTACGAGATGGGGTAACGCAAGTCCTGCTGCTGGAGAAGATGGATAGACCGGTAAGGAGAGAATGGATCTAGTGAGGGAGGGGTATGAGTGAGGGTAGGCCTACATATATGTAACTTTGACTTAGGTGTTAAAATATTATTGGGTGACCGTAAAGAAGGCTTTCACAGCTCATCTGTTTTTAACATGCCGGCATTATTTGATATGCCTATTAAAATTTTGGACTTTTAATGCTGATATAAGCTGATTATCACCACTATTAATGTGTATTTCGATATCCGGTATTTTAAAACCATGAGGACTCTCATTTGGCCATTTTCATTTCTTTAAGGTTGTATTTAGTTTATAGATTTAGAAAAAAATTTAGAAAGACAAAAATGTGAAAAATAATTATATTTAATTCATATTTTATTTTTCTTTTCAAATCATTTCTCAAATCTACGAACCAAACACACCCCCGAAGGGTTCTCACTGGTTTTCTATCCTTCCTAATCCAGTTCATTATTGGGAGTTAAACTTATAAGGGTTATCTCGAGTATTAATCTGACAACTTTAATGTTGTGTTTAATTGAGAGATTTGAAAAGATATTTGAAAAGAGAAGTAAAAAAGATAGGTGAAATGTGAATAAAATATGTTTATATTTCAGTTAGTTTCACACATCTTTTTCCTTTTCATTTCCAAATCCCTCATCAAATCTCCCAACTAATCACAACTTAAGAATTCAACAAAATTATGGTTTAAACGATCAAATTACTCCAAATCCATCACAAAGTGCACTTTTCGTACTCCCAACTTTCGTATTTTTTCATTTACAAAATTTTTTTCTTTTCTTGCAACACTAAGGTCTCGTTTGAGGAGTAGTTATTTTAGTTAAAAAATCACTATAAATTGTAACATATCTTTTCGTAAAAAGTTAAAAAAAAATTACTAAAATAACATGTTCTCAAACGAGAACTAAATATCTCCTTTATTCTCCTCTTTTTTTTTAATCTTTTTTTCCATAAACAAAATTGCTTGAACTTTACTCTGCCCTCATGATTCCTATAATTAGCAACTAATTCCTTTCCTCTCCCCATGAGACTAAAAAAAAAAAGGTTCACAGTTCCAAATTTTATTTTTTTTATTTTTTTATTTTTTCAAAAATGGAAATCTCACCAGCCAACTTCATAGGTCCTCCTCAAATAAGCTGCTCAGAGGCTTTCAAGCATGCATCTATTTGCAATTCATCAGAGTCATCCAAAGTCGTCTGCAAATTCCTCATGCAGGAAGGGTTGCAACCGATAGATGCGCAATGCAACACTATCCTCCATTTTCTCGCTATGTATGGTAACCTATCCGCATTCCAGAAGCTCTTAAGAATGGTATACTGACGCATGAAGAGCTTATGAAAGGTGACATTGAATTGTTATAATAACTTCAATTTCAACATGTTTTCTTATGTGTAGTGAAATCTTTCATAAGTGATTCAAATATATATAAATATTTTAATTATGAAGTCAAGTACTCACCCATCTGGCCTATTACGCTTCAATAATATATTTCATTTATCTTTTAAAATCTCAGTATCTAAATTGTCTAAAAAAATATGATTAATATGATAATCATACCCATATAATTTTGTCATCTTTGTTTCAAAAAAATGAATAGTAAATATTAATTTGAATTTTTTTTTTTTTTTTTTTTTAGGTGATCTACACAATAACAAAATAAATCATTTGAACTCTTTAAAACTATTTCTTTCGTAAACTATAAGCGAAAACTGCATTAAATAGTCTAACATATATTTTCAAAATTTATAATTAAAAAAAACCCAATAAATAATTCCATAAGTTACACCAAATAGTTTCAAAATAAGGCAGTAATGAGCCCCACAAGGCAAACTATTGTCTACTATAATAATAGTTAACCATTAATTTATCCAAAAAATTTAAACTATTGTTTATATTTTGGATCAACAGGAAATAAAAAAGGTGACACAGCCCTGCATGAGGCAGTAAAGTTCGGTCAGAAAGAAGTTGTGTAGGTGCTGTTGGAATATGAGAGAGATTTGGTTATGGTGAGCAATAATTTGGGAGAGACTCCTCTATTCATTGCGGCTTCATGTGGAAAGAAGGATGTTTTCGATCTTCTCATCAAAGATGGAAGAATTCACAGTGATCATAGTGTGATGGCGAGAACTGATAGTTCCATTGTTCTTCATGCTGCTATCATGGGAGAATATTTCAGTGAGCTCACATTTTTTTTTATTGTTGTTTTGTTTCAATGAATTCAAAATATTTTTCACTTAGAGCTTCCCTCATTCCTTTTATCGAAAAATATATCACTTATCCAAGTGAGTTTTACGAACTTGTTAGACCAGAAGCTTCGCAGACTCAAACATTTACTTTTCTAATTAGAGACTAGTTATCATTTCTATCTAGTATCGCAAGTGAATCGAAAGTTGAATCTACATTGGATCTATAAGTCCATCAGCCCACATTGTTGTTCATGTACTAGTAAAAGATTTGGCCGCTCAAAACAAGTACTCATTAATTTATTCAAAAAGATAATGTCTGATGTGATTCTATCTTGTATGAGACGACTTACACTTAGAATGGATTTATATTATTCTGAGCATAAATTTTTAATACGTAGAAATTTCTCTTATTTTTTGAATTTTACGTGAAGCATTAACAAAATAAAAATAACCAAATACACACATGCTTTTTATTTTTAAAATATGCATTTTAGTTTCCAAAATATGCAAACAATTTTTTCATTTTTGTCATTAATCTTTTTTATTTAATTTTTTTGGCTAAAATACTAAATATTATTGATTTTGGACAGTGCTGCTAATATTAGGGATTAAAATGTAACAGAATGCATATTCAAGAGACTATTTGCATAATTAACCCTTTATTTATATTAAGGCAAACTACTAATTGGACAACTAAATAATTGAATTTAATATATATATATATATATATGTTTTTGTGTGAACTAGATCTTGCTATGAGCATATTGGAAACATTCCCTAAACTTGCTCACCAGTATGATGGCAAAGGAAGGACTCCCTTGAATCTGCTGATCACAAAATCCTTGTCCTTTAACAGTGGCTCACCTTATTCCTTGGTCAATTTGGGTAGTAGGCCTTTCAATCCCCTCCAGCTTATTGCAATTTTTGTATATTTTTGTAAGTCCTTCCATTACCATATATTAGTAGTCTTTTCTGGTAAATAAAAAAATAGCAGTATATATTAAATGAGATACACTGTTTGTCTCTCAACTATTCAACATAGATAAATCGCTATCTCCTGTCTACAAAATTTTTTTTTCCATGATTTGATTTGGAAAATACTCATCAGAGACTAAAAAGTATGGACACTTCTAAGAAGATAACATGTCGTATCTAACACTGATATGACATTTGTCAGACATTTTTCAATACTTAGACACATAAAACATATTAAAAGTTTAATTAAAATAACTTTGAATTCAATGATAAAACAAAAATAATGTAAATTTTTACTTATTCTATTCTTTTAGATTTTAAAATTATTATTTTGACTTAAATATTCATATATATATATGATAGGATTAAATTCATTTTACCCCTTGTGGTTGGGGTCTGGTGTGCTTTATCCCGCTAGCTATAGTTTAAATATAGCCAGAAAGCCCTTATATGGTTTTGGACTAAAGTGCTACCGTTAGTTTTTGTCAACCAAATTAACGAAATGTGTATTACACACACCATTTAGTAAATTGGATTTTTTGAAAAATTAAAATGAAATTAATACAACAAAAAGATAATTTTACTCTTATTTTCTCCAAATCTAAAATTGGATTAATGTGCTAATTAAAAAAATAAATTAAATATAACTAAGAATTGATCTAAAATATAAAATATAATTAAGAATTGATTTAAATATAATTAAATAAAATATAAAATAAATTATAATTAAGAATTGAACTAAATTAGAATTAGATTAAAAGTAAATAATTATAATAAATAATTAAATATTTTTGAATTAATTGTGATATAAAAATAATTAAATTAAAATTAGAATAAAAAATTAAGAATTACAATAAATAATAAGAATTTATAATTATTTGTGATTTAATTAAATTAAGGTTAGACATTATAAGTTATGTGTATTAAAGAGGAGAGAGAAAGAAAATAACAAAAAATATAGGAATTGAGGGTATTATAGTCATTTTACATCTATAGTTAACGGTGTTAATGGTTGCACTTTAGTCCAATCATATCAGTGCTTTCTGGCTATACTTGAACGATAGGAAAATAAAGTGTTCTGGCCGCAAACCACAAGGGAGTAAAATGAATTTAACCCTATATGATATACATAATAATTATTTCTTCTTATATATGACATAACATAAATATATAAAATTATATATTTTACACATGTCTCAATCAACTTCTTATGTCCTATATTTTTTTAAAATTTATGTGTCAACTTGCCCGTATTGTATTGTGTCCATGTCCGTTTCATGTCATGTCATGTATCCATGTGCTTCTTAGCTTAGAGAGTACTCCATCAAAAGAAAATTTAGATGGTGTCTTTGTTAATTATTAATAAGGTATTCCATCGATGGTTGATGGGTGGAAACATGCTGGTGATGAGAAAATCAACATCAAAATGGATATAATATCTCCAACTTTAGGCATTTGGCAATAAAATTAACCCCAAGTTTGATTATTGTTTTGTTTGTTTTTTACTACGAAAAATATGCCCAATTTCTTCGCCTCCCACATTGAGTATGACATTTATCGTGTTGATCCACATAAACAAGAGGTTAAAAAAAAAAATGAATTCATTGGCAATTTATATATGGTCACATATATGTTGCATTTTCAAGAGGAGTTTGTTTTTTAATCCCTAGTTTATTTTTCTATTTTCACCTTTTTTTTTTCTTTCACCTAATTAATTATTTCATCCATAGGGTTCAAAAAGATCCTCAAAGGTTGGTTGCTCTTACTCTTACCTCGATTTTATGCGGCTCCTAGATTTATTATGACATTTGCTCAAAAACACCAAATTTTTTTAACATCAATATCATATACATGATAACATTAGTAAGGTCTTGTTTCTATCCTTACTATTCCTTCTCTTCTTTTTCCAAGCTTGTGCTTGACTTAGAGAAATCGATGATGCAAAATAAAAACATGAATTTGCACTCGCACTGGCAAAAAAGTTGGTAAAGGAAGAGAGCGATTGGAGTCATTACTCAAAAGACAAATGCTTAGACTGCACTTTCAAAAACTCAGACAACAAGACAAAGTTGAATAGCCCAATTGTTCATGTGATCGAGACTGGCATCATTGAGTTGGTTAAGGTGATTTTGAAAAAATTCCCTGATCATGCACACAGCTTTGACGAGAATGGAAAGAACATACTGCACATAACCGTTGAGCAAAAAAACAGAATTCTATATGACTACTTGAAGAAAAAAGTTGATCACAAGGATGGGATGCTGTCGGATATGTTGATAATGATGGGAACACTGTATTGCATCTAGCGGCCAACTCAGGAACCAGTCCTAAAGTTGTTCTTGGACACTTGAACCAAATGACATGGGATGTATGTTGGTTTAAAGTATGATTAAATTTATTTAGTTTTGGAAAATGATATTTGTTACCAGATGAATTTCACCATATCCATGTGACTAATGCTATATGTATATATAGAATCCACCATATCTAGAAAATAATGTTAGGTTCCATTTAAAGGGAAATTTACCAATAAACCCTAAATGTTGATCTTATAATCCAATTAGTCCCATATGTTTTCTAGTGCTCCGTTTAGTCCTATCTGTTGTCAAAGGACGCAATTGCCATCAGTTATTGTGTAATGTTTGTTGTACATTCGTATGCGCGTGTGGCACAGATGAGGTAAAACGGCATGTGGTGGGTCACGTGCCACACAATTGATTGTCACACACCCAAAAAGTTCACTAAGGGTTTTTGTAGAAGACTGATGTGGTTTTTGATTGCCACGTAACCCACATCTTGAAAACCCATACCCATTAAAACACAACCTGATTTCTACATCCACATCCCCACACACAGTGCAGAAAACAACCCCAAAAAATGCCCCACATAACCCCCCACCCCACCCGTTGTAAAGAACTCCCTTACACCAATACATAATGCAACACACACCCACAGCAGAAAATATACAAATAACAGGACATACCTTTGTAACACAAAAAATAACCCCAAAAAATGCACCATATAACCCCCCACCACACCCATTGTACAGCAGCCCCTTCCACCAATACATACAAAACCCAAAACGATATAAAACGTAAATGCTATCCAAACAAGAAGACAAACCTTTGAACCAACGGCGTACCGACTTTGGTTATACTCTCTGTATCAGTCCGTCACACAGCCGCCACTAAATCACCCACCCACACCACTGAAAACCCTAAGTCCAAAAGGCTGAAACGTTTATACACATAACATTAAAATTACAAACTGTAACACCCACAAAATCCACAGAATGACGTGATCCGGCAACACAAGATCGAAACATAACAAAAAAGGGTACAACCGTCCACACAATGACGCCAAATATGGAAAATAGGATCAGAAAGAAACAAACCTCCCCACTAGTAGGACTTACCGGAACAAAAGAATAAAGTTGGGACTGATTGGTTTAACAATTTGTGAGATGGGATTTATTGGTAAATATTCCTTGTATTTTTGGACATGAAATACATATGACGTTTGTTTGGTGAATTTATGTAAGAGGTAAAAAATACAATGATATCAATCTGGTCATCTATAGCAAATCCTCTATTATTTTTTTGTTTCTAAAAGGCCTTGGGCTCTTAGAGTATCCCTTGCACGCCAAATATTGCACCATAGCAGATCAATACCAATAATAAGGAACAAGATCCTCTATCACACTTTGTCTAGTCTCTTTGTCTAAAGGGCCCTATCTACTACAAGAATAGAGGCAGAGATAAATCGTATAGTAGAAAGAAAAAAAAAAGTTTAGAAGGGGACAAAATAATGTGAAATAAGTCTCCTCAGACCAATAATAAGAACGGGAAAAATACTAGTAGTATAAGAACATCTTTCCAATAACTTAGTGTTCAATTGTGAGAGATGTTGGAGGCCATCACTGTAATGCCCATGTTCCGTAATATGTTAATTGGTCCTTAAAATGAGTATGATTATGTGGTTAATATAATTTTGTGTGCCATTATGTGAATATATGTGGTTTTAAATTCCTATCTGTTCACCGTAGGAGTATCTATCTGAATAATCTGCTTTGAAAATTAAATTGAGGGACTTATCGGCCACGGAACTCGAAATTGATTACGCCATTGTGATTGGCATAATTTTTTAGAGCCTACGGTGAAATTTAATTAAAAAATTGATTTGGATCAAATTAATCAGATTAATATTGATGATTTAATGCCCAACTATTTAATATTATTAAATAATAGTTAGTGGGTTATGTTGTAAAGACTCTACTCCCGCAAATTTCTTCCCTTAGTGCATTTTGGCTGATTTTTGGACTTAAAGAAGAAGAGAGGGTCGGCTAAGAGGGAGGGGGTGAAAGAAATTGAGAGTTTGATTTTGAAGGCTTGGAATTTGAAGACCAACTCTAAATTGGACCATAAATTGAGAGAATTGAGCCTTTAGGTAAGCATTGATTCTTGAATTCATGAGTTTAATGTGTAATCTTGTGTGTTCAAGGGTTGTTTGTGATCAAGAGCATGATTTGAGTTCATTTTGTTGAAATTGAGGCTTGATATGTGCATGCATGTAATGAACTCCCATGGAATCACAAATCTAGCATGTAATTTGTGAAATTGTGAAAGATTGGTAGTGTAATCTCACATGCAAGCATGTCTTTGTCAAATTTTATGGGAACGAGCACTAATTGCATTATTTGAAGTGAATATGAAGTCAAAAAGGGCATGCATATACAAATCATGGGAGTATAAGTCTTGAATGTTTGAATTTGAGCATGTTGGTGATGAGGTTGTGATATTTTAGGACATGCATACAAATAAATTATGAAATTGAGCTTCAATATGTTGTAAATTATGCTTGTACTATATTAGTACATGTCTATGAGTAATTTGAGCCATAACATGCATAAATGGTTGGTTGAAAGTCGAAATGAAGCTCAAGAACACAATTCTGGGTTTTCCAGAATTTTGAGGTCCGCTCGAGCGGGAAATGCGTGCTCCCAGTACTTTTTGCAGACTTGATGTCCACTCAAGCGGGGTAATTCACGCTCGAGCGGGGGAGCTATTTTGATAGGCCTTCCGCTCGAGCGCCCTATTTAACACTCGAGTGTATTTTTGATGCAACCAGCACTTTTGCAGGCCTATAGGGTCCGCTCGAGCGGGAAAGTCCACACTCGAGCGGGGACCCTGTTTTCTGAAATTTTGTCTACACGTTCTGTGTTTCGTTTTCCGTTCTCTTTCACTTGCAAGCACTCTTAGGCATATGTTAAGTATTGTGAGTGAGTAAATGAGATAAGAATAAAGCCTAAAGAGAGATATGTAAATTAAGGAACGGATTGAATTATTAATGACCCTTTTGTATTCATGGAATGTGTAGGGTCAAGCTCTAGGGCGAATCCACAAGCCGATCACGGTGAGTAATATCGATATTTGAAAGCTTAGCAATGTTCAACTATTTATTCCCTTATAAGCTTTATGAGTTGCTAATTGGGATTGTGGACAAAAGTCTGACATGAACGAAATGAATGGACCAAAGGTCGTTTTGATAGAAATGAGTGGACCCAAGGTCGTTTTGACATGAATGTATGGGCCGAAGGCCGTTTTGACGTAAACGAATGGATCAAAGGTCGTTTTGACAGAAATGAATGGACCAAAGGTCGTTTTGATAGAAATGAATTGACCGAAGGTCGTTTTGACGTAAATGAATAGACCGCATGTCGTTTTGACATAAATGAATGGACCGCAGGTCGTTTTGACATAAATGAATGGACCGCAGGTCGTTTTGACATGAATAAATGGACCGAAGGTCGTTTTGACATGAATGAGTGAGCCGAATGCCGTTTTGACACGAATGAATGGGCCAAAGGCCGTTTTGACATGAATGAATGGGCCAGAGGCCGTTCTAAATGGGCCAAAGGCCAGTTTGTCATTTAAATGGGCCAAAGGCCGGTTTTGACATGAATGAGTGGGCCGAAGGCCGTTTTGACACGAATGAATAGGCCAAAGGCCGTTTTGACATGAATGAATGGGCCAGAGGCCGTTCTGAATGGGCCAAATGCCAGTTTGTCATTTAAATGGGCCAAAGGCCAATTTGTCACTTGAGTGGGCCAAAGGCCAGTTCGACATGAATGATAGTTTGACATAAATAACAGTTTGACACGAATGATAGTTTGACATAAATAATAGTTTGACACGAATGATAGTTTGATATAAGTAATAGTCTGACACGAATAACAGTTCGACCTGAATAATAGAATGAATGGGCCAGAGGCCGTTTTGACATGAACGAAAGTCTGAATGGGCCAAGGGCCAGTTTGTTATGGAAAGATAAATGGGCCAAAGGCCAGTATGTTTGGAACCACAGTCACTTGACTTAAATTATGTATATATATGTTAAATAGAAATATGAATTGGGCCCAAGGCCATTTGGAGCATGTTGTTCTACATATCGTTTGTATAACTTCTGTATTTGATATTATTCCCTGGGCTATCGCTCACGCTCATTCATGTGTTTGTAGGTGAGCCAAGAGAATCCAAACCCAGCCTCAGTGAAGTCAGTCAGGAACAACAAAGGTTTCGGAGAGTCAGCCCTTGTGTCTCACGTACGAGACCCGTCTTTGCCATTTTGTTATGTATTATATTTTGTCATGTGGGCGAGGACTTTGTGAATATCTTTATATAGTTAAGATGGGTTGACTTAGACTCGAATGATCCTGTTGTGCAGAACTTCTTGGTACTATGTTTTTGTTGTGGGTGATTAACGTGCATATGTATGGTTTGTTTTGATGTGCATATAAGTACGGCTTTATGGACAAAGTTTAAAATTTTTTGCTTCCGTTGGCCCCTATACTCTGACGAGTTACGTCTGTTTTGGGATTGAGGCCGTAGGTAATCTCAGTATTACTGGCCGGTTATGTCCTTAACCTATAGGGGCGGGTTCGGGTCATGACAATCACAATTACACGTGTTGTTATTGGAGAGAAGCCGACCCCTAATAGTATCTGTAAAATTCATAGGATCTATATATATCATGAATTAAAATACTATAATAATTTGATTAAACTAAACAATTAAAATAGATTTAAATACATATTGTTTAATCTCGCAATACCATCAGATATCAAAAATATCAAATAATAGTTTTCATAATTGGAAAACCCTATTATCGACTCTTCCCATCCTTCTCCTAATCTTTAGGTTGTCTTTCAATGGGACTAACAATTATTTGATTCAAGTATATGTAGATATATGTAAACCCTAATAGAATAGGAGATGAGACTGAACCAAAATAAAAAAATTACTGAGCCCTCACTAAGGAACCCAAATAACTTAAAATAGGCATTACACCTTCATACCATATATCAACATATAAAATAATAAATACATCAAGATGGACCATAACCCAAAATTTTATGGATCACAATACCAATTATGAGCTCATACCAGTTAATCTGTTTGAATCATTTTCAACCTGTTTTTCACAAACCAAACAAAATTAAGTCAATTACAACTTAATTAAGAATAAATTCTTATAGTATAACTTATAAGTTGCATCGTTGAGCCCTAAAACTTCAAACTAACATATATTCGGTTCATTAATTCTTCATTCTTTTCTTTCACAGCGCATATGGTTCGATTCTCCTCCACATTTTTGGTACCTTGAAAACTCTAAAGGAATTACAGCAAAAGAACTATTTGAAAAAAACCACAAAGACCTACGAGACAAGGCTGAGGAAACTTTCAAACACATGAACAACGGCGTCAAGCTTGTTACCACTCTAATTGGAACCGTCAATTATGTGGCACTCTTCACCCTTCCCGAAGGTTATGATCAAGAAAACACAAGCAAAACCTATGGCCAGCCCGTTCTTCTTATCCAAAAGGGTACACATGATGATATTGTGAAGTTCTTGTAGTACATATCTATTGCTCTATTTTCTTCCCTATTTGCCTTGGTCGCCATGCTTTCAATTCAATTGTCACGGTTTCGAAGCAACGATTTCTACATAGCCTTGCCATTCAAATATATTGTTGCTATGACTACCCTTGGTTGCTCCACAATCCTCACTATCACGGCATGTTTCCAAGCATATATCCTTGATCGCATCTCTTTTAATCGGCATTTTTATATGTGGCCTGCCGGTGTTATGATGGTCCTTGTTTACGTAGACACATTATACCTGACCTTTTATTACATGTTCTTTGTGATTCGTTGTTCGCTCATCTATAAAGGTCAGGAAATGTAGAATTTGTTTGTTTAACTTGTATCCATATGCAAGAATATCCAAGCATTGCTATTTTAAATTTGTGACACAATGACTTGTACTAAGATTGTTTGAATTTTTATATTGATTGTTATAAACAGATGTATGCAAGTTTTAATAATACTTGTTCTTTTCTCATGAGATAAAGTTCATTCAACAAATATTTGTTGAGTTGATGAATTTTAAAGTGCAGTAACTTCTAAAATGATAAATTTCCTGTAGAACAGATCAAAGAATGACGCTGTGAGATCAAATTGTGCAATCCTACAAAGATCATTTATCTATTGAATGATTGTCATGATATCTATCATCGGACTCTAGGGGTGAGCACGGATTGGTTTTGCGCAGATTACAGGGGAATCAAGGACCAAACGCTACCAACTGTACATAAAATTTGATCTTCAAGCTAAACATCCTGTGTCATCTATACCATTGATGATTAGCTAGATGGAGAAGAGGGGGATCTAAAACAAATTCTTTAATAGAAGAGATATTATAGTGTTGCAAACAGGAGAATATATTAATATTAATTTGTAAAACCTATCTCTTAATTGCTTTGAGTTATGTGAAAGTGCCCAAAAAAAAAAAAAAATACCTGCAAAATGCAATGTTATAGTTATTAGAAAAAAAACACAATATTACAATATTTTCTTATTCAGTTTAATAGTCTTTTACTTAATTTTTTTTAACTAACTTATAATTAAACTGAATTTACACAAAATCAAGGTTGAAAACATAACCCTGCATAGTACGGGTAAAATACTAGTTGTATGTAAACAGAAAAGGGCAACTGACAGCCACCTTAATTATTGACTTCTTTTTATACAAAACCAAAATTCCAATTTTCATTTTCCTTCTTAACAAAAAAAAGTCTAGTTTTCTTTGTGCTTCAATTTGTTATTGGTGGGAAGACTTTTTATTATGGGAAGACTGTTCACCATATTTGGTTCTAGAAAAGTGAGTCTATTTTTAAAAAAAATTGACGTTTTATTTTCTGTGTTTTTTTTTTTTTTTGAAGTAAATTTTTTAATATTTTACACAAATTTTTTATTTTTTAGATACACTTAATTTAAATATATACGCTTAGAAAGTATAATATTTGTGAAAAATAAACTTTAAAAAATTCACCAAATACAAAAAATACCAAAAAAATATAAAAATTCAATATATTTTTGTATTTTGTTGTATTTAATGAATTTTTTATTGATTTTTGCACAATTTTTTTACTTTTTAAATATATTAATATTAAATCTAAAAATTAAAAGAAAATTGATTAAACTATTAAAAAAATCATTAAAATTATAAAAATAAGAATTAAAAACTCATGAAACTGTTTTTGAAAATTAAAAACCGAACAAGGTGTCTGTTTTTTTGGAAGACTTGTACTCGTCAAAATGTGGATCAGGTCAGGTCTTGACATTCATGTGACCCGTGACAATTGAGTAGAGATTATTAAAATGTACAAACATAATTCGAAAACATAAAGGGTGTGTTTGATAACGTTTACGTTTTCAGTTTATATTTACAAAAATTTTATAAACTAGTTTTTATTTATTTTTATAAAAACATAAACTACAAACGCGTTTGGTAATTGACAAAATATTTTAAAAAAATTAAAAATATAAAAAAGAGTGAGAAATGACAAGTGGTGGCAAATGGCGGCAGAAGACGGTAGTGGAAAGTGGTGACAGTGGGCGGTGGGTAGCTGGTGGTGGTGGGTGGGTGGGTGGGTGGGTGGGTGACGGTGGCAAGTGGTGGGTAGTAGCGAGTGGGTGGTGGTGGTGGCGGTGGCGGTGGCAGTGGCGGTGGTGGTAGCGGCGAGTGGTGGGTGGTGGTGGCAGGTGGGTGGCGGATGGCGGATGGCGAGTGGTGGTGGGTGGGTGGTAGTTGTGAGTGGTGGTGGTGGTGGTGGTGGGTGTGTGATGGTGGCGGGTGGTAGGTGGTAGCGAGTGAGTGGTGGTGGCAGGTGGGTGGCGGATGGTGGCGGGTGGGTGGTGATAGTGGGTGGGTGGGTGGGTGGGTGACGGTGGCGGGTGGTAGGTGGTAGCGAGTGAGTGGTGGTGGCAGGTGGGTGGTGGATGGTGGCGGGTGGGTGGTGATAGTGGGTGGGTGGGTGACGGTGGCGGGTGGTGGGTGGTGGTTGTGGTGGCGAGTGGATGATGGTAGTGCCAGGTGGGTGGCGGATGACAGGTGGTGGTGGTGGTGGTGGTGGCGGGTGGTGGTGGTGGTGGGTGGTTGTGGTGGTAGATGGTGGTGGCGGGTGGGTTGCAGGTGGCTGGTGGTGGTAGGTGGCTGGTGGTGGATGGCGGTGGCAGGTGGGTGGTGAGTGGTGGTGGCAAGCAGGTGGCGGGCGGTGGACGGTAGTGGCGGGTGGTGGGTGGTGGCAGGTGGATGGCAGGTGGGTGGTAGTGGTGGTAGTGGAGAGGGGTGGGTGGTGGTGGCGAGTGAGTGGTAGGTGGGTGGTGGTAGCAGGTGGGTGGTGAGTGGTGGTTGCGGAAGACAGTAGTGGAAAATGGTGGCAGGTGGTGGCTAGTGTTGGGTGGTAAAAAAAAATTAAAAACTCAAAACGAAAACACATTTTTTGTATTTTCATTTTTTGGCTAAATTTATAAACTGAGACCACTGATTTATAAATCAAAAATTTTACCAAACAAGTTTTTATTTGAGTTTTAAAATTTTTGTAAATATAAACAGAAAACTGAAAACGTAAATGTTACCAAACGGCACCAAAACACTTGCAAACCCTTCTTGGTTTGGTTTTCATCTTGATCAGATCAAGCAAGCTGATGACAATTATGGGAGGAAACTTTCATCAACTCATGCATGGCTTTGTTGTGGTCTTTTTACTATTTGAAAATCCGTTCTGGATCCAGTTCAGGAGTTGGAGACTCTAAAATTTGTTGCATAGAGGAGGAGGGACAAGCACAACTCATCCCTAAACAAAGCCTTGTGGATGAAGAAAAGGCAGATTGTTGCAGACGGAGCGCAGTTTATTGTAGCAACCAAACGGGTCACGTAACCAAGCTAGATCTTGGTGGCTTGCCTATTCCTGAAGCTAGTGCATTCCTTTGAGGCATTTTTCAATTAATATTCAAAGTCTAATTTTCCACGAGTTTCAGCGTGCAATAAAAATTTAAAATTTAGTAAGGATCTGGGCTAAAATTTGCAAAATTGAATTAAATTTGAGTAGTGTCTAAATGCTTAGTATACATTACTCAAACAAATTTTCATATTATTTTTCATATTTATAATTACATATATATATTCAAAATGTGCAATACATTAGTTTAGGTCAATTGAGGACATTTTTGTGTGTGTGTTTGAATTTGGGTAACCAAATTATGCTCGAATTCTTTGAGATAAACTCAGATTTAGATTTGGATCAAACTAAATCTAGAGACACGTCTTTAAATCGCGACCAAACCTGGCCAAGTTACAATGCAACTTCAAGATACTAATAATTTTTGTTGGGATTTTTGGTGAAAGGTCCTACCTAGTAAACTTTTGTTACCAACAGTCAACACACAACGTTCAGGGACACTAGCTTGCACTATGAATCATGAATTCTCTCAAAGGAGCTATACTTTTGGTATAAACATGAATAATAAATAAGAATGAAAACTTAATTTTCAAGACTTGTACATGATGATGGCTATGGAAGCTAAGTGAAAATGCACTCATCTTTGCACTCTTCCATGCATTCTCAAAATTAGAAATAAAATGACCATAAAAATAAAAAGTATAGAACTCAAGATACTTTCACTAATTTCATACATTTTTTATTGATTTTAATATTTTTTTTTAACCTTTTCACCATTTCCAAAATACTTGTATATGTGAATCCCAGCATCAAAAAATGTTCAAGGCACACTTGTTAGCATTTACCGTAAATTAATATATTGCTATAGTTGAATTGTATCTGCAACTATTTGAGTGAATTGGAAGGAAAATGTTAGCATTAAGTACCGGTCGATACAAAATCGTATATGTTGATATGTATTGAAATTTTGCAAGCCTATTTTCTTGATCGCATATATTTTAATGTGAATTCTTATATGTGGTATGTAGTGTTATGATGGCCCTAAGTTACGTAGACGCATTATACCTGATCTTTTATTACATGTTCTTTGTGATTGGTTTACTCTCCTATAAAGGTCAAGAAATGAATAATCTGTCTGCTTTATTTGTATAGATATGCAAGGATATCTAAATGTGGCTATCTTAAATTTGTTACACAATGACATGTACTAAGATTGCTTGAATTTTTACATTGATTGATATAAACAGATGTATGCAAGTTTCAATAATACTCATTCTTCTCATGAGATAAAGTTCACTCACCATATATTTGTTGAGTTGATGCAATTAAAGTGCAGCAACTTCTAAAATGATAAATTTCCTCTAGATCAGATCAAAGAATGACAATGTAAAATCAAATCGTGCAACCCTACGAAGATCATTTATCTGTTGAATGATTGTCATGATATCTATCATCGGACTCTAGGGGTGAGCACATATTGGTTTTGTGAGGTTTAGAGGGGAACCAAGGACCAAAAACTACCAACTGTTCCTACAAATTTGGAATAAAATTAAATTATAGAAATTGTGGAATTAAACTACACCAAACCTGTGGGATGTGGGAAATGGTTCGATTAAGCTTTGGAACAACTATTCAAGACAGAAACCAATAATATTCTCAAATGTCAAAATCATACTCATTTCCTGCAACAATATAAATAAAATAAGAAACCTAATTAGGTTCAGGTAAATAAGTACTATATTAAGAATAAAGCATTGAAATTGAAAAATATTAATAAAAGAAAAACAACTCTTCTATGCCGCAAGTCATCATAGTATATTAATTAGTGAAAACATATAGCAGGTTTTAAGATTTGAGGTGAGTTTCATGTCCAATAGAAATCATCCCCCTTTCATTCATAATATAAATGAACAAATTAATCCTCAGGAACATAACCATCAATAGTTAATAGATATAGAAGACTAGATAACAATATTTAAAAAAATGGACAACTATCGCTGTTTTAAATAGTTATCCTTGTTTGGAAGCATTGGTGGTAGTAGGGTGGTGGTGGTGGTGGTGGTGGTGGTGGTAATGTGTCAGTAGTGACAGGTGTGGAGGTTGTCATTGTGTGGTGGTAGTGACAAGATGGTGAGTGGCGTTGGTAGGGTGATGGCAACAGGATGGTGGTGGTGGCGGTGGTGGTGTCTATGTGTTAGCAGTGGTGGTGGTAAAAATGGTGGTAGTATTTATAAGACTAATGTCTTGTTAGGTCCAAAAAACATTTTTACCTTTTAAAAGTAAAAAATATTTTCAATCAAAATCGGCTCATTTTCTGTTTGACTTCAAAAAATATTTTCCATTTGACTTCAAAAAATATTTTCCATTAAACTTTCATTTTCTATTGTACCAAATACTAGAAATCGTGGAAGACTTTTTTCATCAAAATGAACAAAGGCTATGTACTCCGAAAATGAAGTTTATTGTGCAGGTTCAAACAAGAATAAATTTTGCCACTCATTTCATTTTCAAGTTAATTTTCAAAACACTTAATAGTGGTTGAAAACCACCGCTGGTTGATCTCTGGCGCCCACCGCTGGCGAATACCTCTATCAACTCACCAAGTATATTTCCTTATTTTTGTTTTTATAACACTCACCAAAATTAGTTTTTATTTTTCCACTACCACCATCTCCATCAACTCACCATGTTTCCTTATTTTTGTTGTCAAAACGTTTACCAAACCCTTTATTTTATGTTTTATGTGTCCTGACAAGCCACCTTAATTATTGACTTTTGAATACAAAGACAAAAGTCCAGTTTCATTTTCTTTTTTAACAAAACAAATCCACCTTTCATGGTGCTTCAATTAAAGTTGATGGGAGAACTTTCGGAAATCAAATCCATCTTCCTGTAGTGTGTGGGTCAGGTCAGGCCTTTGACATTTTTGTCGGTGGCCAGATTTGATCTTGAAATCAATGTTCCAATTATACGTCAAGCAGCCACAAAATCGAGCGAAATCTTCGGTTGACAAAAGTCTTTGACAGCATATCAAGCAGAGATTATTAAAATGTACACAGAGAATTCAAAAACATAAAACACTTTAAAACCCTTATGGGTTTCGTTTTGAATTTTCTTCATCTTGATCAGATCAACATGTTCATGATGACAATTAAGGAAAGAAGCTCCCAACAATTTGTTGATGTCTTTGTTGTAGTCTTTTTACTATTTGTGAATTCCCCTCCTGCATCCAGTTCAGGAGTTAAAGATGCTAAAATTTGGTGCATAGAGAAGGAGAGACAAACACTACTCATCCTTAAACAAGGCCTTGTGGATGATTATGGCCATCTCTCTTCTTGGGGGAGCGAAAAAGAAAAAGCAGATTGTTGCAGATGGAGAGGAGTCCATTGCAGCAACCGAACAGGTCACATAACCATGCTTGGTCTTGGCAGCTTGCCTATCACCATTCCTTTGAGAGGTAACATTAGCCCTTCCCTAGTTGAATTGCAGCATTTGAATTATTTGGACCTTAGTAACAATAATTTTGGAGGCAGTCGCATACCCGAGTTCATTGGTTCTCTCAGCAATTTACGTCACCTCAATCTATCTTATGCTGGATTTGGTGGAACAGTCCCCTCTCAACTTGGGAACCTTTCCAAGATGCAGTCTCTTGATCTTAGTCCTTATGGTGGTATGAATGTCCAAAACCTTGAGTGGCTTTCTCATCTTTCATCTTTAAGACACCTTAACCTGCAAAATGTGGACCTTAGCAATGCTAAGGAGTGGTTTCAATCAGTTAATAAGCTCCCTTTGCTGACTAGCTTGCGCTTAGGTTTCTGTCAGCTTCCTAAGATTGTTGTGCCTTCATACCTCAACTTTTCTACCTCTCTTGCTATCCTTGATCTCTCTGGAAATGGTCTCACTTCTTCTAGTTTCGATTGGTTGTTCAACTTTAGCAGTTCCCTCATTGAGGTTGATCTCTCTAATAACCGCTTACAAGGTGTGATTCCCTATGCTTTTGGGAACATGATTTCCCTTGCACACCTTGATCTCTCTTCCAATCAGCTTGAAGGTGGAATTCCGAAATCTTTTAGTAATTTAAGCAGATTGCAATCGTTGGATCTATATTTCAACAAACTAAACGATAGCCTTTCTACCATTATTCAAGTCTTGTTTGGAAGCATGGAAAACTCATCATTAGAGTTTCTACAATTAAGTAGGAATCAACTTAGAGGCTCGTTGCCTAACAACATAAGTTTTCCAAGACTGACAGATTTACATCTTGATCGCAATCTATTGGATGGATCTTTTCCAGAAACTTTTGGACAACCATTATGTAATCTTCTTGTTCTAGATTTGTCCCAAAACCAGATTACGGGGTCATTGCCTGATCGTACCTTATGTTCATCATTGAGAGAGTTATATCTCTGGAAAAATCAATTCAAAGGGACTCTATCTAGAAGTATTGGGCAGCTTCCCAAGCTCGAAGTTTTGGATGTTAATTCAAACCATCTAGAAGGTCTCGTCTTTGAAGCCCATCTGTCGAATCTCTCCCGATTGCAGTTCTTAGACTTGTCTCTTAATTCTTTGGTTTTAAAGTTCAACTCAGGGTGGATTCCACCTTTTCATCTAGATACCATAAGACTGAGATCTTGCAAGTTGGGCCCTCATTTTCCAAAATGGCTTCAAACTCAAAAAAACTTTTCTGTGCTTGACATCTCTGCTGCTGGAATTTCAGCTACTATCCCCAGTTGGTTCTGGGACCTGTCTCCAAGAATGCGTTTGTTAAATATCTCTTATAACCAGATCAATGGCATCATGCCCAATTTGTCATTGAAGTTTCCAGCATTTCCTGCAATAGACTTGAGTTCTAATCACTTTGCGGGTCCAATACCATTCCTCCCCCGTACTGCAGCATCACTGAATCTCTCAAAAAACAAGTTTTCAGGGTCAGTTTGTTTCTTATGCACAATTAAATTTGAGCAATTGACCCGTCTTGACCTTTCTGACAACATAATAGGCGGAGAACTCCCTGATTGTTGGATGCAATTCACATATTTGGATGTTCTAAACTTGGCCAACAACAACTTAACTGGGAAAATTCCTAGGTCTCTGGGCTCCATATCAAAGCTTAAGGTACTGCAGTTACGTAACAATAGTTTCACTGGGGAATTGCCTTCGCCTTTGAGAAACCGCATAAACTTAATAATTATTGATTTGGGAGATAACAGAATATCTGGTACAATACCAACTTGGATAGGGGAAAGTCTATCTATGTTGGCTGTTTTCAGTCTGCGATCAAATGAGTTCCATGGAAGCATACCTACTAATTTTTGTCAGTTAAACAACATTCAAATCTTGGATCTGTCCCTAAATAATATTTCAGGGACCATACCAATGTGCCTTGACAACTTTTTGGCAATGACTCAGACTCAGAGATTTGATCCAACCATTTATGTTATTTATGATCAAACTTATACCATCCGGGATGGTGAAGAAGGTTATTACAGCCCCCATTATGTCCTCAGTGCATTGTTGGTATGGAAAGGTAGGGAATATGAGTACAAAAATGTTGAATGTAACAATTCCTACACCTACTCCACCTGCCCCATATAGTTAGTGGTTTAGTTTAGTGCTCCATTTAGTTTAGTGAGTGCTCCATTTAGTTTAGTGCTCCATTTAGTTTAGTGAGTGCTCCATTTAGTTTAGTGCTCCATTTAGTTCTTATTGCTCAATTAATTATGGCTCAATTGTATCCCATTTCTCTCTATAAAAGAGAGCTCTTGTAAACACTGTGTATATTGAAATCAATATCAATCAATCAATATTATCAATACATAAATTTCCTACATGGTATCAGAGCAGGTTTAGCACCTAGTATTTTTCACTTCACCGGCGGGCGGCAACCTCGCCTTGGCCGCCCGCCTTGGCCACCCGCCGGACCTCAACAACTTCCTTAATCTTGGCTTCCACTGCCGGAGCTTCAGCTTCCGGGGCAGCTGCTGGCTCCTCTGTTGTTGCTGCATTCCTCACAAACCACGACTCGAAATCCTTTGCAAAAGTGTCTTTTGCGAATTTGCATTACAACCTACCTCCTTGGTCCATCAGCATTCTTCCCGACTGCAAGAATACTGTTTATAACACTGCAAGGGTGGGAGCTCAAAGTGCACAAATGAAGATGATTCCTGCTGTTTATGGTATTGGGTTCTCCTGGCAATCCTTCAACGAAGAGCCAGCCTCTTACAATGACAATTCGTTTACAACTGCTGGGTTGTTGGAGCAGATAAATACCACCAGGGATATGTCCGATTATCTGTGGTATATGACAGAGACTATTAAGGCAACCTAAATGGGGCCATTTGAAAGATCTGCACAGAGCAATAAAGCTGTGTGAGCCAGCTTTAGTTTCTGGAGATCCCACTGTGTTTTCTCTTGGAAACAATCAGGAGGCTCATGTATTCAAAACAAAGTCCGGAGCTTGTGCCGCTAGCGGTGTTGGTGTTGGTGTTGATTGACAGCCTCAAGCTTCAACAATGGCAGCATGGTCCTTTTTTCTGGCGTTGGAGCTCGAGTGCTTGGGTGGTTTCTCTGCCCCAAAAAAAAAAAAAAAACACTCCCACGTTATTCTCAAATCCCATCTTTTTTATTGGCATTATAGCCTCCAATGGCAACTTCCACAGTAATTTCAGTAACCCAACTCCTCTATTGAATAGAGAGTCACTCAGATCTTGAACTCTGGCTTGAATTTTCAAGATGGGTTCTCTGTTTTTGACAATGGGTTTTTGTATGTGGGTTTGTTTCTTTAGTTTCGGTTTCATATCTGGGAGCTCACAGATTGGGGGAAGAGCTGAAACTGTTGGTGGGTCTGTGTTCATAGATGGGAAGAGTGCTATTGGAAGGACAGACAGTGATTTCATTTGCACAACTTTGGATTGGTGGCCTCCTGAGAAGTGTGATTATGGAACTTGTAGTTGGGACCATGCTTCTCTGCTCAATCTGGACCTCAATAACAATATTTTGTTAAACGCCGTAAAAGCATTTTCGCCACTTTAATGTTTTTGAATTTCAAAAACCAGGTTCATGGCCCATGGTTTTCATTTGAGCTGGTTGTGGAAATTGCCACCACGTGCAATGGTAGCAACATTGGGTCCCACCTACGGTTGTATTATTCATTTGACTTTGATTTCTTCTCCAAGAATTGGAATACTCAAAAAAAAAAATTTGGGTCATCCAAAAAGAGAAAGCAATTGCAATAATGTCACCAACCTTATTTTATTCATGCCGGGGATCAAACCCGATCACCATTTTACACACACAAAAAAAAAAAAAAAAAAAAACCACAACCCATAACCATCACAAACAACCGGCCTCACTTCTTCGCCTCTTCAGCTGTTCTCTTCCTCTTGCCTTTGTCTTGGGCGTCCCTTGCCGGTGCTGCCTCCGTGTTTCCCACGCCGCCGAGCACGTTCACTTCCCGTTGCTCCTCAACCGTCACATATGGCGGCCCTCCAAATCTGAGCATCACGGTGGCCTTCCGCTTCAGTTCCTTGTTTTCTGCCTTCAGCACACATATCTCTGCTCGAGCATCCGTATACATGCGCTGGAGCAGAGCCAGTTGGCTTTTACCTGCTGCACCTCAGTTGTTCTACTCTGAAGCCGGTGCGACAGGTTGTTGACCGCAGTCATGGTCTCAACACATGACCTTAATGTATAATAATTGGCCTCAATATCAAATTGAGCAGCCATTATCTGTTTAACTGCCACCATCGGATAGTTTAACGGCGCAAAACCAGAGGGGCTTGGTCCAGGGGCGATTGGTTGCGGTTCCAGGGCAACTGCCTCGGTTATCTCTCTTGTGCACTCATTGAGGTCGGGAAAGAGAGTGAGCAGACCCCGGGAAGAAGCGGCTATGTTCTGGGTAGCGGAACGGGAAGAAGAAGCCATTTTCTGGGCAGAAGTGTTACAGAGTATCTCTCTCAGCAAAATGAAGAGTTTTTCAGAGGTTTTTTCAGCAGATGTTTTGTTCTGCATAAGCGGCAGCCTCGCCTTGGTATAAATAGGCAAGGCAGACACGCGTATCACGCGCCTCTCAACGCCAGACGACAAATCGGTGCACCTTTTGATGGCTCGACTTTTGATGGCTGTCGGGCACGTCTTTTGATGGCACGCCTTTTGATGGCACGTCTTTTGATGGCACGCCTTTTGATGGCACGCTTTTTGATAAGATTGGGCACGCCTTTTAAGGGTCCGACAAGACTCGGTAAACTGTCCCGACATTGATTCCGGTTGGCTTCTATATGGGTCCGACAAGACTCTGTAAACTGTCCCGACTTTGATTCCGGTTAGATTCTATATGGGTCCGACAAGACTTTGTAAACTATCCCGACATTGATTCCGGTTAGCTCCTATATGGGTCCGACAAGACTCGGTAAACTGTTCCGACATTGATTTCGGTTCTCTTCTACAACGGTCCGACATGACCCAGTAAACTGTTTTCTACAACGGTCCGACATGACCCCGTAAACTGTTTTCTACAACGGTCCGACATGACCCAGTAAACTGTTTTCTACATCGGTCCGATATGACCCCATAAACTATCTTCTACAACGGTCCGACATGATCCCATAAACTGTCTTCTACAACGGTCTGACACGACCATACAGTGTCTCCTATCTACTTTTATTTGTTAGATTATTTTTCCTGTTTTGTTACTCTCTCCAAACTCAAGTTGGTTAGTTCCTAACCCCCTTGAGTTTGAGGGGGGCTGTTGAATGTAACAATTCCTACACCTACTCCACCTGCCCCATATAGTTAGTGATTTAGTTTAGTGCTCCATTTAGTTTAGTGAGTGCTCCATTTAGTTTAGTGCTCCATTTAGTTCTTATTGCTCAATTAATTATGGCTCCATTGTATCCTATTTCTCTCTATAAAAGAGAGCTCTTGTAAACACTGTGTATATTGAAATCAATATCAATCAATCAATATTATCAATACATAAATTTCCTACAAAAAATACTCTAGGACTTGTGACGAGCATTGATCTTTCAAGCAATAAGTTAACCGGAGAAATTCCCAGTAACATTACGCGTCTTGTTGGTCTGGTTGCCATGAACTTCTCAAGAAACAGGCTAACTGGACCAATGCCTGCAGAAATTGTTGACTTGAAATTGTTAGAATCTCTTGATTTGTCCAGAAACCAGCTTTCTGGGGGAATTCCTATAAGCCTTTCAAACTTAAATTTTCTTAGTCACTTGGACTTGTCAGACAACAACTTATCAGGAAGAATCCCATTAAGCACTCAACTGCAGAGCTTAGATAATTCAACATTTGTTGGAAATCCTGAACTTTGTGGGGCACCACTTACAAAAGTGTGCCCAGGAGATGAAGCACCTCAGAATCCAAAAGGACCAGATGGCACTTATGGCCTAGATAATCAAGAGGATGAGGACACATTCATAACCACAGGATTTTATGTCAGCATGGGGCTTGGATTTACTTTTGGGTTCTGCGGAGTCTTTGGCAGCTTAATACTCAACAGAACTTGGAGACATGCTTATTTCCAATTTTTGATGAACATAATAGATTGGGTCTATGTGGCTGTAGCTTTGAATACCGCGAGATTGCGCACGAGGCTTCGAATCTAAATGTTATTTCATTTCTACTTATTCCTGTATTATCTACACATTAGGTTCTGTTAACACATTCACACAAGTCTCTTTCAAAATTGGGTACTAAAAAGTGCACACATTGCTGTGTATGATTTCTTCAGTCCCTTAGGTTCCCCAGACATTAGCTCACCATTTATGAGATATGCCTCTTAAGTCACCAATTGTCCCCAAAGATTAAATTGTTAGGAAACGAGTTCAACAATGTATATGAAGTTATCCAACACCCTCCATCATATGCAATTCTGTTTTGTAGGTGGAGAGACAAAGAAAGAACTGAACAGAAAGGCATGTCTAACCTTATCTTTTGCTAGACCCTAGGTGAATTCTAAAAATGAGACCTCTATACATATTAAAAATATATTAGTAAAATGGTATGCATGCACTTTTTTTTTTTTCTTTTTAAATCTAGTAGCACCCACACACAGTTTGTTTTGCATATATATTCATTATAATTATTTTTAAATTTTATTTTATAGATTAAGATAAGGTAAGATGAAATTATTATAAGAACTCAAAAAGATAAAAATATGGCCTTAATGGTTAATAGTTTAAAATCCAATTTACAATAACAAAAACAAAAATGTATGCAAAAAAATTAAAATTATAATATCAAATAAAAAATAAGCCAAAATATCACTTACTTTTCTCTTCTTTAGCTACAAAATTACTAATCGCCAGACAATAGATAACAAATATATGTTTGATAAACTGTTCTTGACCTTTTATTTTTTTTTTTTGGTCACAGATAGATGATGGACTGACATGTAGCTGGATTTGGGACATTTATTTTGTATTTGATGTTACTTTACAGTTTTGTTTGAACATTTGTATTGTAGTTAAATATTTTAATACATTTGAACATTCTTAGTTTTTATTTATTTATTTAATATTTGGTTTTAATTTGAACATCCAAATATGATAATATAATAAGAAAACATCCCCACACACACACACACACACACACAAAACAAAACATCTACTTTAGCTATTACATTATTACTCAATAATTTCTACAAAAAACGAAACAAACATTGAAAAACAAATTGGATTAAAAGTTTATGCAGAATACCCAGATTGAAAATGTTTTTTAGCTCGAAAAAATCGGCCCCGAATCCCCCTAAAGCCCAAAACGACGTCGTTTTGAACTTTAGGTTTTTTTTTTTTTTTTCCTTTTTTTCCGCCATTGTTGACGCAGAGGGAGAGGGAGAAGGAGAGAAAGAGAAGAGAGGGAAGAGGAAGAGGAGGTCGTCGCAGCTCGCCTCCGGCCCGTCGCAGCTACCCCGTCGCAACTCTGCCCCAATCGTCGCATCTCGCAGCTCCGCCGTCCCCTCCTCCTCCTCCTCCCCTCTCCTCCCCTCTCCCTCCATTTTTTAAGCCCCCTCCAGTCCCCTCCTCCCTCTCCCCCTCCCCTCCCCCTTCTTCGTCTTCTTCCGCTGTAAAAATAAAAATAAAAAATAAAAAATAAAAAAAAAAGAAGGGATTTGGGGCATTCGAGGGAGCTCGGATTCGAGCTCCCAATCACATCTCATACCCTGATTTTGAATGACGCAAAGGGAAAAATTAGAGGGGCGAAATTAAACTAACCGATTTGGAATTTAGGACTTCTGGTGATTTTCTTCTTCTTCCTCTCTATCTCTACCAAAGAAACCAACTTCAACTTCAAGCACTTCGCTGCTAATCCCAAAGTCAAAACGCAAAAATTAGGGCTGAAATCTAAATCGCTGACTTCGTTTTACAATTTTATATATATATATATAGAAAACATTTAACATATTTATATTTATTTTTAGTAAAAATGAAAATTTTAAAAAAAAAGTATAAAATTAAATTGGTAATTTCGCATCTAAAAAGATGAAAAAAATGAATCTCAAATTAAAAATTTATGATGAATTACACTAACCTCCATTAAAATTAAGAGGAAATATTACAAGGGTTTGGCATAAATACATTGAACTTCCTTAAATTTTAATTTACACAACACTTGAAAGAAATCAAATACAACTTAGATGATGATGATGATGATGATGATGATGATGATGAAGAAAACATTAAAACAAATACCCATCAACCCATCAACCTTCACAACCAACCAAAGATTTCAAGAGCTACAACTATGATCAGAGATATTGGATGCCTTTGCAAATGACACCAAACTAGGAAGAAAACCGACAACATGCAAAAAAGAAGCTTTTGCTTCACAAATTCAAATATAAAAAATAAATAAATTACATTTAGTTGCCATTTAGTACAATATATAGCACAAAGGATGTTCTCAATTCTATATTTGATGATACCCTTCATATATCCAGCTGGTCAAGGTTGATCATGCTTGCAGAGCTCTGTATAAGTTCCTTCCTATAATCCACCTAAGACAGAAAGCATAAGAGGAATTGATTATCTTCATGAACAAGGATACTAGATTATATAGTCAGAAAGATTTAAAAACCACCACAAACCACCCTTTTTTCTTTTCTATTGCGATTTCTGGATTATTATATGATTGTTTTTTAACTTTCCATATAAGTGGGACTAGAAACACCACCTGTAATGTGAATGACAACAAAGGGAATTGTAGCTAGCAACAAGATAGATTTCTCAAGACAATTGAGAAGCCTAATCATCTACAATCTAAGAAGCACGGACAAGGTAACATTTTGTGTCCAATACCAATACGACACAACACTCGTTAAACACTTCTCAACACTAAGACACACATAAACCATATTACAAATTTAAATAAAAATAACTTGAAATGTAAATAATAAAATAAAAACAATGTAAATTTATAATTATTCTGCTCCTTTAACTTTAAAATTTATTATATTTTACTTAAATATTTATGTATGACTTTTTTTTTTTCTTTATTGGCACCGGGGTCTCCAGATCAAAACCCGACTAATTCCTAGAGATGCACAAACCCTCGGCAAGGAGTTTTTCGCAAGTGCACCACAGTTAATTCAAAGGTTTTTCTCAGTCTGATGGCCCCAAAGAATTATTAGCACTTAAGAGGTTTCGATCCCTGAACCTTCTAGGGAGCACACCCCCAAGACTCAAGGCCTTACCACCAAGCCAACCCCTCGGGGTTATATGTATATATATATGACATATAATAATTATTTATCCCTATATGACATATTTTGCATCTGTCGTGTCCTATATTTAAAAAAATAAAAATAAAAAATCATGTTGGCATATCTATTGTTGTGTCCGTGTCCATGTTTCTTAGCCTACAAATTATATTATATGGCAAGAAAAGTTGTCATACAATTTCCCACTAACAAAAGACCCAAGTGTCTCCCTCTCAATAAATGTGGATATATATAATTGTCACGAGTATTAGATGCAAGAACCGCAACATAAGCTACATGCATGATTTGCATACCCGGGAACCCATAAGAGAGGAGAAAACAACATTTGCTTCTGCTGCATCCTCTACCATTAATTGCTTTAGCAGTCTTTTCTCTGGATCCAACGTTGTTTCCCACAATTGTAAAGGCATCATCTCCCCCAAACCTGTGTTCCATTCAATTGCAGTGAATGTCACATTCATTAAAAAAAAATTCATTCGCTAAGAAAGGGATCAAAATAGAAAGGATTTGCAAAGCCCTCAGGCACCAAAAATATCAATTTTTTTTTATTGGTCATACCTTTGAACCTCTGAATGTTGTAAGATGCATTTGAAGGGAAAGAACTCTGTAACTGTTTTAGTTCCGCATCATCATAGCAATAATATGCTTGCTTTCCCCTCTCAACCTGATCATTTTGACAAGAGAGAACAAACTTTTGTGAAGTTACTAGAACATTTTTTCAATTGGACCCATCAAATTCAAAAGCACACCTTGTATAAGGGCGGCACGCCAACATAAATGCAACCTTCATCAAATAAAGCTCTCTGCAAGGAACAAAAACTAAATAAACCAAACTGCTTTTGAATTTTTTAGGCATTTCAAGAAAAAATTTGTTCTTTCTTCTCTTTTTCAGACCAACAAAATTTAATAGATGATTATCTCAACTATCTACCTGATATCTATAGAAAAATGTCAATAGTAAAGTGCGGATGTGAGCACCATCCACATCAGCATCTGTCAAGATTATAATTTTATGATAGCGGAGAGCTTCCTTTTTAAAATCCTCTCCCTAAAACCAGTAAAATTCAGTCAACAAAATAGGTGAAGCATCTGAAAAGAAAGGAACTAAGATTTTGAAGATTATAATTAAATAACCTTTACTCCAAGTCCCAGACCAAGAATAAGATTTTGAATCTCTTCATTCTTATACATTGCTGCTTCGTCCTTTCTTTCAATGTTCAAAATTTTACCCCTCAAGGGAAGAACAGCCTGCATCAGGCCACAAATAGGTATGTTTTAGTAGTCAGGACTGTTATAGATTTCCTGAAGAATAATGCATTTATAAGCTATGATGATTGAGAAATAAGTACAAAGGACATGTCCTGCACAAGTTAAACTAAAGTTCCCTCACTTAAATTATGATTTTTTTCATTCAAAACTTCAAGTTTACAAGAAGCATGAAGCATATTCCGTAACACAAAACATTATCAATCATTGGCACATATTCCACATAATTAATATGGCACACAAAAGAGAGAGAGAGAGAGAGAGAGAGAGCAAAAAATTTCATGGCTAACCATATCTCATGTATTGTATGTGTTTTAACTTTTAATTCTATCTTATATAAAGTAAATAAATAAGCCAATAAGTGATATACATAGGTCACAAATTACAAACAAATATAAAATATCCACCTCAAGCAAGGTAACCAAGCACTGGACAAGACTCCACTAATACCATGCGCGTGCGCACACACAGCATACAATTCTTTATTCATTTTTCCTGTTTCTTTTAGATTCTTTTGTATTCTATTAATATTACCATTATCGTAATTATTATTACTATTTCTTGTGGCACTGGGGAGGAAAAAAGTATTTCCAGAAGTGCTGCCTAAGCCGCACCATAATTAATTAATGGAAAGTTGACTGAAAAATTTTGTCCATGAAAGCAAATATAAATGAGTACAAGATACACAATTTAGCAAAGCAAACTTTACAACAAAATTATCCAAAAGAAGCTTCAACCATTTCTTGCACTACGAGCTACAAAAAAGAAAAAGTCAAAATTTCACCTGGAAGCGCCTATCACGCCCTTGTTTTGCACTGCCACCGGCTGAATCTCCTTCAACAATAAATATTTCTGCAAAATAAAAATGAACTTGAAATTGGTTGGTCAAGTTATTACAAAAAACTTCTCCAAACCAAACCTAAGACAACACCTTTCCACAAGTTATGAAGTTAATAGATCCAAAGACATCTATGAAGTACCAGTATGGACACTTCATTTAAGTCGCAGTATCCGTGTCTGACACTTGTAGGACATAGACACTCCTTGGACACGCAGGGACACATGACACATTGGGACACATGGCATGTTTAATTTTTAATATTTTTCTTTGGACATGTTGGGGACACCCCCGGACATGTTTGTAATACTAACTAGGGCATCTCTTACCTCTCTTCAACCTGAGTACCAAATACTAACTAGATATTATTAGCAATTAGCAATCCTAAATAGCATACAGTTGAGAAGAGTCATGCTACTCGGACCAAAGGAATAATTCATAACCATATTTCTACACTTTTCTCAACATTGAAAAGAATCCAGAGGAATCGGTATCATATAATAAACTTATGCAGTTCAACCCCAGAAACTAACAATAAATTTACCTAAAAAAACTAGATAAATGATTAAAAAGCCACTTGGATTGACATTTGTTATATATCCTTAAAAACATCCCTGCAACAGAACTCCAATTGATAATAGAAATATCATTAAAAACATCATTGCAACAGAAATCCAATTGACATTTGTTATAAAACTCTACCCTTTTTTAACTTCAATGAAAGAATAAACAGAGGATACCAGAATCTTCAGGATTTGTGGCTGAGCAATCGGCTAGCTTTCCAGGAAGAGATGAGGATCTTAAAACACTCTTTTGTCTCACCAATTCTCTTGCCCTCTTCGCTGCCAGAGCTGCCTAAACATGGAAGAACATGTGAGTGACTAGTGAGCGAAATAATCAAATTTTAGATATGAGGGCAATGATCAGCTAGAAGGGACAGAAAATGCACCCAAAGGATTGTGAATAATATATTCTTAGGGAAGAGCAGCTCAATCAATCATATAATTGAATTGTGACAGTCATGATTCACGCATTTTAATTATGGTACCTTTAGAGCATTAAGGGACTTGGAAAGGATTGAATCGAGTACATCTGGATGCAACTCCAAGTATTCAGTGAGATACTCTTGAACAGATTGATCAACCACTTTCCGCACCTCTGGATTTCCCAACCTTGTCTTTCAAGGATAGACAGAATAAGCAGTAATATAAGATATTCCAAACAAACGAAAATGGAAATTGGTGATCTCAAACTTCAAAATGTGCATTGATGATCATAAACTTCATGTTGTTGAAAGCATTATTTATGACTGAAAGCATCAGTGACCACAAATGTAAAGACGAATCAGTAATACCTTTGTTTGACCTTCAAACTCTGGATCTGCAACTTTGACAGAGATTACACATGTTAATCCCTCCCTCACGTGCTCACCACTTAAACTAATATCCTTCTCCTGGATTGGATCAAACAAGATTTTAATATTCAAAATAAATAGGCCAGAACCAAAGATATTCGTTGACAACAACAAAAAGCCAAAATAATAGGCCAGAACCAACGCACCTTGAAAATTTTTGATTTCTTCCCGAGGTTGTTGAGAGTTCTTGTTAATGACGCCTTCATACCATCTATGTGAGTACCGCCATCAATTGTACGAATGCTATTAGCGTATCCCAGCATTGTATCTGAATACGCATCAGAGCACCTACAATAAAGATTGAGAAGAGAACTAAATTAGCTGTAGGCTACACAATTGGCAGCTTTGCACATGACACTGGTTTATCAGACCAAAGTTTGAAGCAAGAAATCAAACGCTTTTGGCATTTGAGAAAACTATATACTGTTCTCTCCCAGCTTGTAAGAAATCCTAGCTCATGCAAATGCATCAAGAAGCATGTAACAAGATAGTGAATGAGTGACACGTGGACTGAATCTATTGAAGTGGTTTCTGTATTTTCTTGTGGACTGACCAAAATAAATAAATTTGAAAGAAGAAATTGTCAAGAGATTCATGAAAGAAAAAAAATGCAACAAGAAGAAAGAAAGAAATAATTGCTCACCACTGAAGAGCCACATCAATTCTGGTTCCATCTGCTTCTTTTCTAAAACCCACAATATCATGAAGTGGTTTCTGGATCAAAGAACTATCAGTCACTTTACAGTCAAGACTCAAGCATAATGCAAATGTCAAACCAAGGGTTGATGCGTATGACAATTACCAGTTAACTGAATGATGGTAAAAATCCTTTTACCAAATAATCCCAGCCAGCTTTCACATATCAAGAGATAAATAAGCATCAAAATGTTACATGATTATTAGCAGTGGTGTAATCAGCGTTCGGGGAATGACAAGACTTTCAGGTACAAAAGGTGGATTATCAAGGCTTCAAATAGAAATTTATCCAGTTGATGCGTTCAAGTCATAATAGTCATTAGATTTATCACCTATTCTAATTTTCAGTTTTTATTTGACTTTTACTATTAGAAATTTAGTTCATCTAAAACTGGGAGAAGGTTATACGTTCTCTTTTCAAATAAGTTGGGAATAATAACCCTACATAAATGGTAAGACAATTAATTTTTGACGATTTAATATCACACTATGACAATAACGATGTGCAAGCAACCACATAATTAGTCGTCCTTTGGTACTTCAGTTTGGATACAAAATGGTGTAAACTTGATGGAAGAATAGGGAAATGGAATACTAAAAAATTAGGACTCCACGAGCATAGCAAAGAAGTAGTATTGGAAAAACATGTACATAAAAGTTAGCTCACTTTGTCGGTATTTAGCCACTTCACATACTCAACCAATCCCCCAGCATAGTAGTATTCACTATACTGGTTCTTCTCTGGATCTGTATCCTCTTTCTTAAGAGCAATAGTAATCTGCATACAGTGAGACAAGGGCAGTGTATAGTAAAATAAAAAGAAACATAAGTCACAAAGACTGATGGCACATCAAGAAAATGAAATTAATAATTAACCATTAAAATATTAATACTAAATAACAAAGGATTCATTTCTGAAAGATCTGAATTGTTAGGGCAGTCAGCAGGAAACTGAAGGACCAACAGGAAATCACTGTTGAATGACTAGCAATTGAGCCTTGATAATCCCACAACATGCTAGGTAACATTCCATAGTTTGACATGTACAATCTTCTAGCATCATCATATGGAAACAGGTATACTGCAAGTACGACATTCATTCACAAAACGAATATCTCTCAGCAGCAAAGGAAGCTGCAAACAGAAATCAGATTTGACCAATATTTGGAAAAGATGCAGCAAGTTACCAGATTAAAAAATTTAAAAATTAAAAAAAAAAATCTACATTTGAAAAAAAAATGAGAAGTTTAAGAAAAAAAAAATTAGAATAACAACTCAGAAGGTTTAAAGATGTCACAAAACAATAAGCAGATGGTAATGACTGTACCTCAGGGTTTAAAAAAGCCAGCTCCCTAATCCGTCCAGCTATAGTGCTGTAATCAAACTGAATTGCAGTAGTGAATACTGCAGAAAAGTTCATAGTTAGACAAAGACTATGAAAACCCCTAAATGCAATTATTGCTACAAATTGAATCAATAGAATCATCAAAAGCATGCCGGGTTTTGAGAGTCGAGACTAACTTGTTTTGTCAGGCCAAAACTTAATGTGTGTCCCTTGGCGGTCTTTTGATTCATCAGGAAGCTCATGACACATTAAAGTTGAAACAGGCTTTCCACGGGAATATTTCTGCTGGTATTCCATTCCATCACGCCAAACAGTAACTTCTAATGCCTGCAAACCAATACATGTCAGAAACAAATGATTCGATCCTAAGTCGATTGGTGCCCACAAACTGTAAAATGTATATATAAACAACAAAAAAGAGAAAAAAAAAAAAATATGAAAGAACTGAGTGCGCACCAGCAAGCAAAATGTAGAATATAGCACTTAGTGTTGATGTGATGTCCAGGGAGACACAATTAACACAGCCCACCCTGGGCCAGAGTAGTTACGCTATTATGGAGAGTGAGTTGAAGCATAACCTGTGGTCCAAGGAATTTGGGGATTATTGTGCAAGCCTAAAAGAGATATCATTCATTTTGTAAACAAGTAATGTGAATGACACCAGAATAAAGGAGTCTCAATACTTCTATGACCCGGGAACCAGCAAACTGAAAGTCACAGAACAGGGAAGTAAGACTAAGGGTCATTCTGAGTTGAATTTCAAGCATTAGCTAGCTAGGCCCGAAAAATGGTATCATCTACAACTGCAAATGAAACACAGATACACCATCCCTCCTAATCACAAAACAATCCACTAAAACAACCTCTTTAGCCCTACCCATCAATCTGCCTATAACATCAACCACTAAGGTAAACAGTAAGGGTGACAAAGGGTAACCCTTTCTCAGCATAGATGTATAAAGCTCATTTCATCATTACTTGAAACTTGAAATGAAGGCCATCATTTTAAATGTTTCCACCCTAGTGCAGGGATCCATAAGTGGAGACCCCAAGTTAATTGACACCAAAATATATATATATATATATATATAATATCATCAAAATTATAGTAACCTAAAGCCTACTCCACTGCCAAAAGGAACTCAAAGGCCCACCGAAACCAACAACATTAAAATGAAAGAGAAAACCATGAATATATTTACATATCTCAACCAGCTTGAAGGAAATGGCCAAATAAAGTTATAAGAAAAGAAAGTAGCACCTCAGATAATGCATTAACAACAGATAAGCCTACACCATGTAGTCCCCCCGAGACACTGTAACCACTACTTGAACCACCAAATTTCCCACCAGCATGTAAAACCTGCACAATTTAATCATCATACATTATTGCCACCATCAGCCAAGTCAAAAAACATATTTGTTACATTTCAAATGCAGCTACCAGATATATGAATGTATGTTGTAACATACGTACATACATAAAAGCCCATATATCTGCAATCTTTTCTTATACATAACACGTACGTGAAGATTGATGTGTCCACACAGCATTGCATCTTATTTTAAGGATTTCCTACAACCGCATGCCAGTAAGGAATTGAACAGCTGCTCTATTAATTAAAACACACTGTTTTTACAGTGCCAACTAATAATACTATTTTAGGTTAGGAACTTAGGACAGAACAACTGTATATCTAAATGACCTCAAAAGTAATAGCAACTAGATGGTTGTTTTGCTTCACAAATTGTGTGCTCTTCAGGAAACAATATAACATGCTCAAAATTTTATGCAAACATATAGTAAAAAGATTCGAAGTGGCGCCTTGAGAACTAATCCAGGTGAAATCCATCTTGATCCCATAACCATGCAGTCTACTTACAACGTTAAAATGGAATTGGTAATTTATGCAACAATACCGTCAAGACAGTCTCCAAAGAAGATTTTTTTGTCACTGGATGCAAGTCGATTGGAATCTGCGATGCACAAGTGAAACATGGAAGTAAGTGAAAAGTTGCAATAGCACATTTTTTTTTTTTTTTTTTTTGATAAATTAAAAGTTGCAATAGCACATGAATGTCAACTTCAAAGAAATGACTCCAAGCAAAATATAACAACATAAAGCAATTGCAAAGTAGTATTTTGATATAACCCATTTTTGTAAGTAAATAGAAATCACATAACCAGTTCATTTCAAAATCATAGTAAGTATCAACTATAAACATGGTGAAATCAAAAATACCATAAAAGTAACAAAACAAAAAATATATATAGAAAAGGCAGCAACCACCCCTATAAGACATCTATGGTAATTATCTGTTATAGTTTTGTGTTTTGCTTAATTGTTTGAAGGGTATTTATGTACTTGGGCCAACTCTATCTAATACAAATACATGTATCCCAAGGGAGAGAACCCTAAATTTTTGGTCTCTCTCTATTCAATGAAACCAATGAACCACGCAAGCTGATTAGATGCATGGGGGCAGAGAGCTCATTAACTGCATATGGGCTCTTTTCTTCTTCTTAGTGTACATTGAACTTGGTATCATAGTGTCATTCTCGTATATTCTCGTATTGTGGACTGAAAGGATATGGTATTCTTCATTTACGATTGATATGTAAAAATATATATATATATATATTAATAATAATAAATAAATAAATACAGCAGCATGATTGACTTGAAGAGTAGTGTTCACCGATTAAATTTTCAAAATTTTCTAAGTTCATTTGATATATTTTTTCTATTTCTTTGATGTCTGAAAAAATATGGCCTATTTTTCTAAGATCTTCAATCAACCTTGGCTTTGATCAAATGAATGCTTGTGAAGACTCTTCTATGGTTGTTGACCACACTGTTGGGAACGTTACCCAACCTTGTTTTTCAGGCTCCAAGGAGGTCCAGCTAGGGTGTTTTGAATACAATTGAGTTTTTTCCTCTAGTTTTCTACAGTTGTTGGTTTATCTGAGTTGGTTTTGACACTATTTAAGTTTTTTTATGGTTGAGTTTTGCCAGCTTTGTGAGCATTCCTTGAGATTTTCTGGGTTTGTGAGACATATTGAGGAAAATGGTAGCATATTGAAGACAGTCAAGTAAAATGATAGCACAACAATGTGCAAAGAGCAAAATTGAGAAACTTGACTAGCAGAAGGATTGATGTCAGTCTGGAAAAAAAAAAAAAAAAAAAAAAGAGTATAATGTGAGAATATAGTAAAGCATCAATGTCAAGGACGTTAATGCATCCCCTGTGAAGAAAACACTATAATTTGTCCATCATCAACTCTTTACACCTAAGAGAACTCCAAATTGGCTAAAAAAAGTAGAAGATAACTCATACCCCACGCCCGTTGTCCGTAATGCTCACTGAATTGTCTGCATGTAAGACAACATCTATCTTTGAAGCAAATCCTGCTTGGGCCTCGTCAATAGCATTGTCCAGTATTTCATAAACCTAAAAGAAGTCAACGTCAGTGGATCTGGCAACTTCTATTTATGTCAAACAGAATTACGCACGTTGAGAGGTATTAATGAAGCAATGGCAAAGAGGTAAAGAATATACCAAATGGTGCAAACCACGAGGTCCAGTGCTTCCAATGTACATTCCTGGTCTTTTTCTAACAGGGTCTAAACCTTCCAGTACCTGATTAAATGAGGAAGCCACTATGAAAAAACACAAACCAGCACTAAGCAAACAAACAAGATCATACAAACAAAATCACAAGATACAAACAAACATACAAATCTATAGAAACCAAAATCACCCTCCAACCCCAAAATATATATATAAACAAAAAGTACATGGTATTATGTGAGTTACTAATTTCTTCATGGGAAGAAACGTGATTTCGGAAGGGCTATCTGCGACAAAACATGTGCATCCATGAGTTGCTGGGAATTTACAAATCACTAATAACAGCAACAAAAGCAATGATAATAACTCAAAGCTCTAATACCCTTATTGCCTCTATGGATTGATTAATATATGACTTATTTTGAACTTATAACAAATGCATATCATAGCCACAACCAGGCAATGCTGCCTTTCAAAGGTTAATTGTTTTGGACTTCTCAAGATTTGCATATGATATATCCAACAACTCACTAGTGTTGTCTTTCAGACAAATTTGTTACAATTTATACAAGTGTTCAAGATTGATTTTAGAATTTGAACAGTGAATGCTACACAACTCTTTGTTGGCACTAAGACGATTGTGGTCGTATGATGGTTGTATACTAATACAATATGAAATTATTAATTTGTTTTATAATTTATGCAGTTTTCTTTCTTTTCTTCTCATTGGTTTGCTGAAACCATTCTACCATAATCAAGATTTCTGAAGGATTTTCTTTATTATACTCCACAACTATATCAATTTCAATGACAACTACATTGCTAATTCTTTCTTAATAAAGCATTCAAAGACTTCGAAAACGTTCAAACTCTAAAGAACCAATTATCTGTAGCTTTCTTCTTTCTTTTTTTTTTGGGGGGTAAATTTCCACTACTCACTCAAGTTCAAACATAGATAAAATAATTAAATCCTTAATTTGAGATAATACTCCTGTGATTATCATCCACCTTTACATCTATCTAAACTAATTTATTCATCACAACTTCTTCATCCAACAATAGGCAATTAAAGTAATGTTCAAAACTCATAAGTAACACATCAATATACCTGAATTTGTTCAGACCCATACGCTTTCGAGCTCGTACTTTCCTGAAAAGCTTCAGTGGTAAGGCTTGAAGCCATAAAAGCCCTTGAAGACACTGCATTTCGAACCCTTCTCAATCCGAAACTTGTCCTGTAACAACAACAGATCTTATCAAAGCTTCGTTTGGGTAGAAAGGAAAAGAGGGGAAAATAATCTAGAAAGTATTTCCATTTTAGATAAGCAATATTAGTGATATTCAACCAGAAGTTTTACTATTTTCATTTTTTAAACACAGTAATTGATAAGACAGTAAAACACGATAGTTGAAAGTGAATTCTTCATCGTTTTCCTATGTTTTTTTCTCAGAAACCAGACAGGGTGTACCTGGTTCTGAGGAGGAGGGAGGGAGGAGAGAGAGTGAAGGATGAGGAGAGAAAAACAGTGTGGGAGTGAATAGAAGAGTATATGACGAAACGTGAGGCCATTAGTCGAAGAGAGAAATTTAGAGGAGGCTTCAGAAGGGCCATTCAAGTAGGGAAAAACCAACAAAGTTTCTCGCGTTTTCTCGGCAAAGAAAATTGGTGTTTTCACTTTGGGTGACAGAAGACCAAACAAGGGAAATTCTATTTCCACCACCCTCATAAACTCAGTGAAAAAATTAAATTAATAACAATTATATCCTAATTAAAAATTACTATAATAGTCATTGATCAACCATTCTAATATTATATATACAAATTTTTTATACACATCTTTTAAAAATAAAAATATTTCAATATACACTTTTTGAAACAAAAATATTAAACCCTAATTTTTTTTTTTGGTAATCACTTTATTTCTTACACTCTCTACTCCTCTCTATTATTTACAAACAAAATATCTCCTCTACAAAACATCTCCCGAACCAGCCTCCTCATCAAATGCTTGCTTCGCTCAACCTCTTCATCTGCAACCTCAGCACGGTTTTGATCCTCTTCTTTGTCACCCTTGATATTAACAGGCATAGGTCCAAGTTTCAAACTAAAATTTCGGCACTTCGGCACTTTTGTTGTTTGCAAAAACCCATTCGGCACTGCGTGACCGAATTTACAAAAATATTTCATTAATTAAGTGCCGAAACTATTACATTTATTCGGAATAATAGCTCCGAAAATATAGAATATATTCGGCATAAGAGCTCCGAAATTATTGCATTTATTGCATTTACGAAGTTATGAATTTTTTTCGCAATTTAATGGACGAAATTATGCATAATATTCAGAAATCAAGTTTCGAATGAAACACATATATTCGGAAACTCAGTTCCGAGCACTTCCAGCCACGACACAAACATACTTTCACGCCAATAGAGTGAAGAGAGATCCAAAAATTATCAATCTAATAACAAAATAATAAATGTAATAATAAAATTGAAAGATTTCTTACCTTAAACAAGGTTTTCAATAGTGTTTAGTAGATATTCAATGGAGCTCTTGAAATCTTCAATGGAGGTGAGAAAAGTGTAGATTTTTTTTTTTGTTTCCTGTTTGAACTTCTTCTTCCTTCCTATTTGAAGTACAAATGTAAATTGGGATCACTTTGGTCTTCACGAGAGTGAGTGGAAATTAAAGTGTGTGTATATGAGTGAAGGATTTATTTGTAATTTTAAGGATGTGGGTTGAGATAATTACTTAATAATTAAATTAATAGGGATGTGTATTAAGAAAAGATTTGCCTTAAATTTATTAGGGGGTGGAAATAGAATTACCCACCAAACAACCTCTAAACCCTACTCTCTTTTTTTCTTTAAAAATAAATAAACCTTTGATGGTAAATGGTAAGAGCCTTTAGAATTAAAAATTTTAATAATAAGGTGTTGTTCGATAAAAATTAAATATAGAAATTAAAGATTGAATGTTGAATTTCTATGATTTGAAAATTTATTTAGTATTTAATATTTATTAGAATTTAAGTGTTGAATATAATCAACATGTTTCATATTAATTTTCTTATTACTGGTGGGTTGATAGCGCCGCGGTGATGGAGTGCGAGGAGTAGTAGTTGCATCAACAACCGTTTCGTGAGAGGTAAGATGGCAGTGGCATAGCGTTTTAATGTTTCTGTAATATTTTGAAAAGATGGTAAAAAATTAATTTTTTTATTTTTTTTAATTATTTTTTATATTTAACGTGAAAAGTGATGTGACTCAAAATTAATAAAAAGTTAATTTTTAACCTTTTTTTTTTTTGTCCTTTCCCAAAACACCACTGTATTTATATTTATAAGATAGAGTTGACAAAGTTGGTTGTGATAGTGAAATGATTGCGACAATGATAGTGTTATATAAGGGTGTTCGTGGTTTGGTTTTATTTGCGGTTTGAACTTATCTGCATACATGTGGTTTGGAAAAAATTAAATCCGCAATCGTTCGCAATGCGGATTGTGGTTTGTGTTGATAGGGCTCGCCGATGTACGGCCAGTTTGCGAATTGAACTTTTTTCTTTAAAAATTTATTTTTTAGCCTTTTTCCTATTTTGTAAATATTTATTTTGGGTCATTTTTTCCTCATTTTCTAAAATACTCAACATTAATAATTAATGAATTACAACTTATAAAATTAAAAACACAACAAAATTAATTCCTAACACAAGCAAATCATTCAAAATCCTAAACCTTTAAATAAAATCATAAACTAATAAAAGCACATCTTTCAAAATTCTAAACTAAATGATCAAAATTATTCACTATGCAACAATATACTTAAAATAAAATCATTCAAAATTCTAAACTTACCTAAAAGTTGTTCTTCATTAACTTTTACATTCATAAAAAATGCAATAATAAAATAATAATAAATTGTTGTCAAATTTTATCCAATTCAAACACATTCAAATTTTATCCAATTCAAACACATTAAATAAGATAAAAATATTTACAAACTCGCAAACTCCATCTAGGATAGAATGAATGACATTAACAATTCAAGTTTCTTTTTCTTTTTTCTTTTTTTTTTAAAAATGTCTAAGTGCAAGCAGATTCTTGCTAGTGCAGTAAAACCCGCAATAATTCCATATTCCAAACCGCATCTGTCCGCATTATGTCTGCAAAATCACCCATTTATATGCGGATCGATTCGGGTTAAGCTGGTTAGGTGGTTCAGATAACCCTATGCCTAGCCCTATTGTTATGTGGTGGTGATAGTAATAACGACAGTGATTATAATAGAGTAATAATGGTGCGGTCCTCGTGATAATAATGGCAACATAATACTAGAAATATTAGGACAAGGGTGGCAATATTGGTTATATGGAGGCAATATTATGGTAATAGTGGTGGCATTTTGAAAAAAAAAAAAAAACACTAAAGGTGGTATTTGGTTTACTTTTTAAAACTCAACTCTGTTTTTAAATCATAATTTGAATAAAAACATATTAACCAAATATATTTTTAAAATACAACTCAAAATTACTTTCAAAACTCTTTTCTTCTCTTTTTTTTTATTATTTTTATTAATCAATCAATCCATAACTTTTTCTTTCTCATCTCTCATCTCTATTCTTACATTCTATACATTAATCAATAAAAACAAAATTGCAAATCATTCCAAAATTATTTTCAAAACTCATAATCAAATAAATTTGCTCTTTTCAAATCATGATTCAAAAACTTAAAATTCAGAATACAACTTCACACTCAAATCATAATTCTAAAACTAAACCAAACTGACCAAATAATTTTTGAGATATTAATTTGTGATTATGATTCAATTTTAAATAATTAATAGCAATCCTAATTGTTGAAAAAAATGATTTTTTTGTGACTTTAATTAAATATTAAAGTGGGTCCAACCCATCTATTGTGTTGGGTCCAAATGGGCCAAAAACCATTGAGATTTGAATAAGAAATTGCCTCATGATGTTAGATTCATGAATGAGATTTTAAAGGGTATTTAAATCATTTTTCTTGGCTAAAGGGTGTAAATCTTTTGGACATCCAAACTTTTCAACTTTTTGAAAAGGGGCTATGGATGCTGGTTAATGGTGTTTTAATGACCAGCCTTAAAGGCTAGAGGCTCTTCTTCTCTCTCCTATACATGTGTAAATTGAGACTCTCCTGTCAAGTCTCAATATATAAATTTTTACTTCCATTTTACAAGTCAGTTTGCCAGAAAGTTCCTACAGTGAGAGAGTGCTGCCACAGTTTTTGTTTGCTAAATTTGACAGAAAGTGCTTCTGCCTTAGCAGGTTTTTGACCGTCGTATCCTGGGAGACAGACGCCGGGATTCCTCAAGCACTCGACACGTGAGGCGGCGAAATCTGTTTTAAGGAAACTGCTACCGTGCAAGCTTCAATTTGGTTTCTTTACCATTTTATTGTATTGTGTATTTCTGTTGTAATTTAATTATCAGTATATGTTCTTGGTATATAATTTTGATTTTTTTCATAAATCTATTTATTTAATTTCACAATTTGAACAATAAGCTTAAAACAGATTTTTATATATTTTCTATGAAATTGATCGAATAGATTTATATAGACAATTAGGTTAGCTTTGTATAATGTTGCTAGGAACTGTTGCGGAATTGCTCACTGTTTCAATGATACAAAATATAAATTTGCATGTTTAGAGATTCAAGTAATTTATATGAATAGGCCATTATTCCGTTTTCTGTAGGTTAATTGCCGGTTCATGATTTTGTTTCTTTGCATGCACATAAAACTATTTTTATGTCTTCTTGCACTGATTCATCCTTCTGAGCACATTAATATATTTGTGTTTACTAGTGAATAGATCCATGTGTCTTAGACATATTGCATGCTATTGGTTCTGTTATTTAAGTAGACTACCTGTACTAAAAAGAAAGTCCACTGTTTGTTTTTCCTTTGGAAATTCAATGATTGTAAATTATGCAATGTTATTCTTTAATTGCTTAGTTTAATTAGAATGCTCTATCATAATTTGCATACTTAATTGTATTAGTATGATCTTATTTTATGCGTATGGTTCATTATTCCCCTACTATGATTTACATCAATTTTAAGGTTATAAAATATAATTTATGGATGTTGCAATTTTAACATGCTAATTCTATTCTAGTTTTTAATTTGTTACATGCTTATTATTTTCTAGACTAGATTACATAATTTTATTTTATTTTTTTTAGGATTATTTGCATATGTTAATTGCTAAATGGTTATTGGTTTGTAACTCTTGCCTATTAATTTTAGTTTAATGTATTTTGGAGTTATAGAGTTTTATGAATTGTGTACATGATTAATTTGAATTTAATTAAGTGCACTGAATTATATAATTGGGTGCATTAATCTGAATTATTTAATTGGGTGCATTAATCTGAATTATTTAATTGCGTGCATTAATTTTTTGTTTTAATTTATTTATTTGGAGTTACAAGTTTACATGGTTGTTGTGAATTAATAACTCATGACTATTAAATTTTATTTTAAAGTTATAATTTAATTTTGAAGTTATAAATTGTATTTTGTTTTGGTACCTTATATTAATTGGTTACTTATATAATTAATAGTTGGCTAGATGGTTTCATTTAATTTATTAAATTTACTTTTTTCTTAGATTATTTGTTTATATTTTGTTGTGGTTTGCTACTAATTTTCTTTGTAGGCATAACAATGTGAAAGGGAATGGAAAAACAAATACAAAACCAAATGAATAGTATTTGGGATGTAAAAATAAAAATATTTGAACTACTAACATTTGTGTTGAATAGGAATACCTAAGCATGGAAAGGCTTTTGGACTAATAAATAGAATCCTTATGGATTGGTTATTTTATTTAAATGTTTGAAGCATGTTTGCTTGAGATTTAGTTGGTTTGTTTACCAATTTGCAGTAGCAAGTTTTATTTGTTTATATTGTTGTAGCAATTATTTTACATTGCTTGTAAAAATTTTGGACTTTGGTTTGTTTTAACCTAGTTCATCCCTAAGAAAATTTAATTCTTAAAATTGTTTATCACGGACTAGGAGTCAACATGCTCTTGAAAGTTTTGTCAAAAAGTTAACTAGGTTTTAAGTGGGACCAATGTGACCCCTCCAGTCTTCCTGAAAACTTTCTTGACCATGTTCAATTCTAGGTTTTGTGGTGAGACTAAATTTTGAATTAACTTTTCATCTGAGGGATTTTCTAAGGGTTAAGTTTAATTTTTGAAAACACAGAATGATATTCTGGAGTAATTTTCAGAAATGGCAACTATCACTGATGCTACTGCTACTGCTAATGTTGGTGGGGATCTGAACCCCGGGGCAACTGGGTTGCCAACCCCTACTGCTGTGACCTCTGTGGTCAATCCTGGCGTTACTCTAGTTGTTCCAGGAGAACCGCTTAGTCACCATGAGCGCCCAGAAAAATTTGCCGGGATAAACTTTAAAAGATGACAGCAAAAGATGTTGTTTTACTTGACCACGCTAAACCTTGCAAAGGTTCTGAGCGAGGATCCTCCAGCTGTGGCAGAGAATGAGACTGACAGGCAGAAAGTCATGGCGCTTGACACATGGAAGCAGACAAACTATCTTTGCCGGAACTATGTGTTCAACAGCTTGGCAGACTCACTCTATAGTGTTTTTTGTACCAAGAGCTCAACAAAAGAGTTATGGGAATCTCTAGACAAAAAGTACAGGACTGAAGATGCCGAGGCAAAGAAATTTGTGGTTGGCCGGTTCCTAGATTTTGAAATGGTAGATTCAAAAACTGTGATAAGCCAAGTCCAGGAGTTCCAAGTGATCTTGTATGAAATTTATGTGGAGGAAATGCCTTTGAACGAGTCATTCCAAATTGTTGTGATCATTGAGAAACTTCCCAATAATTAAAAGGATTTCAAGAACTACTTGAAGCATAAGCGCAAGGAAATGTCAGTTGAAAACCTAATTGTCTGACTCCAAATTGAGGAGGATAATGGAAAGAAAGGAAGGAGTACCTCCTCAATAAAGGCCAATGTCATTGAGCATGGCAAATCTTCTGGGGTAAGAAAGAAGCCCCCTATGAATAAAGGCTCTAAGCTCGGGCCAGGGGGTGGTATTGCAAAGAAGTCGACTTACAAGCCGCAGGAATTTGGTTATCGGTTCTTAGGAAAATGCTACAGCTGTGGTAGCGAGGGGCATCAGGCTAGTGATTGTCGTAAACAGAAGAAGCCATGCAAGACCAAACCTCGTGCTCATATGGCAAATATGCAAGAACACTCCCATGATGAGGATGACATGCACTTGTCTGCTGTTGTCTCTGAGGTGAATATGGTGGGTTCAAATCCAAAAGAATGGTGGATTGATACTGGGGCTACACACCACATCTGCTTCGAGAAGAAGCTGTTTATAACTTTTGAACCGGTTACAAACGGTGAGAAGTTGTTTATGGAAAATTCTATTATCTCTATTATTGAGGGGAAAGGAAAGGTGGTCCTAAAGTTAACCTCAATAAAGAAGCTAACCTTGAACGAAGTCCTGTATGTTCCGGATATTCGTAAGAATCTTGTCTCAAGGTTTCTTCTTAGTAAACATGGTTTTCGCATGGTTTTTGAGTCCGACAAGGTCGTTCTAACCAAGAGCGGAATGTATGTGGGTAAGGGTTATATGTTTGGGGGTATGTTTAAACTCAATGTAATGACTATTATCCCAGAGATGAATAAAGGTGCATCTTCTTCTACTTACATGCTTGAGTTTTCCAATTTGTGGCATGGTAGACTAGGACATGTGAACTTTGAATCTTTACGTAGATTAATCAAGTTAGATCGTATACCATCTTTTAAGATTAATCTGAAACACAAGTGCGAAACTTGTGTTGAAGCGAAGTTGACAAGATCTTCATTTCATTCTATTGAAAGAAGTTCAGAACCGTTGGATTTAGTGCATAGTGATGTGTGTGACTTAAAATTTATATAATCACGTGGTGGCAATAAGTATTTCATCACTTTTGTTGATGATTGCACTAAGTATTGTTATGTCTATTTGCTCAAAAGTAAAGATAAGGCTATTGACAAGTTTTTTCTTTTATAAGAATGAAGTTGAGAATCAAGTAGGCCGCAAGATTAAGGCTTTAAGAAGTGATCATGGTGGTGAGTATAAATCTCTGTTTATTGAGATTTGTGCTCAATCTGGGATTATCCACCAAATCACGGCGCCTTATTCTCCTCAATCAAATGGGATTGCTGAGCGGAAGAATAGGACGCTAAAGGAAATGATGAATGCAATGTTGATAAGTTCTGAATTGCCACAGAACATGTGGGGGGAAGCAATTCTCTCTGTAAATTACATTTTGAATAAAGTACCCCGAAAGAAGGTGGACAAGACGCTGTATGAATTATAGAAAGGCGTTAAGCCTTCGTATAAATTCTTACGAATGTGGGTGTCTTGCAAAAGTGGTGATTCCTACGCCCAAATGGGTTAGGATAGGCCCGAAATCCGTGGATTGTATATTCATTGGTTATGCACATAATAGTAGTGCATATCGGTTTCTTGTACATAAGTATGAAATTCCAGACATACACAGGAATACCATCATGGAGTCAAGGAATGCATGTTTCTTTAAAGACATTTTTCCTTATCGAACCCATGAAGGGGTTCCGAGGTCTTTTAAGCAATTTGATGAGCTTGCTAGTGATGATGATCATGTTGATGATCAAGGTGATGATCAAATTGAGGTTTTAGATGAACCTAGAAGAAGTAAAAGGGCTAGGATGTCCAAATCTTTTGGTCCAGACTTCTTGACTTATATGGTTGAGAACGAACCTCAAACTTTTCACGAAGTTGTGATTTCTCCTGAGAGTCCTTTATGGAAAGAAGCGATCAAAAGTGAGATTGACTCCATCTTACAGAACCACACCTGGGATTTGGTATATTTAACTCCAGGTTGTAAGCCTTTAGGCTGCAAATGGATGTTTAAAAGAAAGATGAAGGCCGATGGGTCAATTGACAAGTATAAGGCGAGGCTCGTTATCAAAGGGTACAGGCAATGAAAAGGCCTAGATTACTTTGATACATATTCACCTGTAACTAGGATAACATCCATTCGCATGGTGATTGCGATAGCAGCTTTGCGCAATCTAGAGATACACCAGATGGATGTAAAGACAGCTTTCTTAAATGGGGATTTGAATGAAGAAATCTACATGGAGCAACCTGAAGGGTTTTCAGCTACAGGGCAAAGCAAGAAAGTCTGTAAACTTGTCAAATTATTGTATGGTTTGAAGCAAGCGCCTAAACAATGGCATGAGAAGTTTGACAACGTAATGTTGTCAAGTGGGTATAAAATCAACGAATGTGACAAGTGTGTTTATGTCAAAGACACTGACAGAGGTTATGTCATTTTGTGTCTATATATTGATGATATGCTTATTATAGGTAGTAACGATGAAATGATCAAAACTACCAAGAAGTTATTAAACTCTAAGTTTGACATGAAGGACATAGGCATTGCAAATGTTATTCTGGGAATTAAGATTACCAGAACATCTGACGGAATTATACTTTCTCAGTCTCATTATGTTGATAAGATACTTGAGAAGTTTAGTGGATCAGATACGAGTGTGTCATCGACACCTGTAGACTTAAGTCTACATTTTACCAAGAATAATAAAGAGAGTGTCTCTCAATTAGAATATTCTCGGGTAATTGGAAGTTTAATGTATCTGATGAGTTGTACTAGGCCGGATATAGCTTACTCGGTTAACAGGCTTAGTAGATACGCAAGTAATCCCGATGCTTCTCATTGGAAGGGCATTGTGCCGGTGTTAAGGTATTTACGCTACACTCGGGATTATGGGTTGTATTATACTTGATATCCAGCGGTGCTAGAAGGCTATAGTGACGCGAATTGGATATCATATATAAAGGACTCAAAGTCCACTAGTGGATATGTGTTCACTCTTGGTGGGGCAGCCGTGTCTTCGAAATCTTCCAAGCAAACCCGTATATCTAGATCAATGATGGAATCAGAGTTTATTGCTTTAGATAAAGCAGCGGAAGAAGTTGAATGGCTTCGCTATTTCATTGAAGATATTCCACGTTGGTCTAAACCTGTGTCAGCTATTTGTATTCATTGTAATAGTCAATCTGCAATTGGTAGGGCACAGAGTAATATGTATAATGGAAAGTCTAGACATATCCATCGTAGACATAATTCCATATGACAACTACTCTCGAATGGAGTTGTCTCTATAGACTAAGTAAAGTCTAAGGACAACATTGCGGATTCACTAACCAAAGGGTTAAATCGAGTGTTAGTCGAAACGTCCTCAAAAGGAATGGGGTTGAGGCCTTTGGAAGTCACCGGAATGAAAACCCAACCTAGTTGACTGGAGATCCCAAGATCTAGGTTCAATGGGACAACCTAACTGCGTGTAATGGTGGTATGTCACTGAGAAGGTTAAACCTCCAGCCATTCTTTTCATCAGTGATACCTGCAAGTGTAGAGGTTAAGTTGAGCTTTTAATGGCTCTAGTGTGTTAAGCTATTGAGTTAAGTATAGCAGGATACTAAGTAGAGTCACCTATATAAGTTTGAAGTGAGGCCGCTTCTAGAAGAATTAAGTAGGCCAAGATTCTTTAAAACCACTCGCTGAACTAGGCTAGTGCCCAGGGCCATATAGGGCACACCAGTGAGAACAGAATGGTGGTAGGAGTAACTCCCGTGTGAGATCTATTATCTCAGTTTACATAAACGGCAGAGCAGTTCAAGATATCATATTCACTAATCAGCCAGTAAATTCGGTAGGTTTTCACTGGGAAAGGTTCAAAGGCAAAAGCTACCTTATCTGATGTCGGGTTTAGTTTGTTGTACTCTCTCTCTAAGTCATTATTGTTGAATGGTGTCCATTTGTTGAGTCATTCGGTCAATTTTTTTTCATGTGGGGAATTATTGGAAAAAATGATTTTTTGGTAACTTTAATTTAATATTAAAGTGTGGTGATTTTAATTAAATATTAAAGTGGGTCCAACCCATCTATTGTGTTGGGTCCAAATGGGCCAAAAACTATTGAGATTTGAATAAAAATTGCCTCATGATGTTAGATTCATGAATGAGATTTTAAAGGGTATTTACATCATTTTTCTTGGCTAAAGGGTGTAAATCCTTTGCGCATCTAAACTTTTCAACTTTTTGAAAAGGGGCTATGGATACTGGTTAATGGTGTTTTAATGACCAGCCTTAAAGGCTGGAGGCTCTTCTTCTCTCCTCTATACATATGTAAATTGAGACTCTCCTGTCAAGTCTCAATATAGAAATTTTTGCTTCCATTTTACAAATCAGTTTGCCAGAAAGTTCCTACAGTGAGAGAGTGCTGCCACAGTTTTTGTTCGCTAAGTTAGACAGAAAGTGCTTCTGCCATAGCTGGTTTTTGACCGTCGTATCCTGGGAGACAGACGCTGGGATTCCTCAAGCACTCGACACGTGAGGCGGCGAAATCTATTTTAAGGAAACTGCTACCGTGTAGGCTTCGGTTTGGTTTCTTTACCATTTTATTGTATTGTGTATTTCTGTTGTAATTTAATTATCAGCATATGTTCTTGGTATATAATTTTGATTTTTTCATAAATTTATTTATTTAATTTCACAATTTGGACAACATTAATAAAAAAAATTAATAACAAATCGGTACAACCATTTAACGTGAAAAAAATCACAATTAGAAATCCTCCAATTGTGATAAAAAATCACAGGTCAAAGTCACAAAACAATCCAGTAAAAATATAAAAGGAATTATATATGAGAACTGTCATTTACTTAGCGAATTCACGTCCGAATTGAATCGAACTTGATGTGCCTCTTCCACCACTATTTTTACCATGGAATTGCTTTGTCTAACGTTGAATCCACAATGTCGATGTCAAATTTATGACGATGAGCCACTTTGGAATCTATCAAAATTTCAAGGCCAAGTTTTCCTGAATCCACCAATAAACACCTTTGTCTTTTTATAAATGAAAGAACAAAAAGAACCCTTGATATTTGTCAATATAAAACCCGTTGATTAATCAATCACCATCAAATCATCAAGGAAAAAAAATACATAAACACCATCCAATATAGAACACTTAATACTATATTGGACAAGTTCAACCATAAAAATAATAAACGGCGCACTTTACACTAAATAAAGTCGCGAAGACTGCTTGAGCGCACACTTTATTGCTTGAGCCACGTGAGAAAAAGCGGTGCTCACACATAGGCCAACCACTCGAGCGCAATATTTACTGCTCAAGCAGTAAAACATGCTTCTTAGAAATTTAGAACACAAGTAGAGATGCTGGATAAACCACTTCACTGCTCGAGTGCATAAATGACCGCTCGAGCGGTCAAACAACTTTAACTTCTTCTTGGCTTTAGGGGCACTGCCCTTGGACTCTTGCGAGCTGACCAAGTAGATCGATTCCCGTGCTTAGTCAATGAAACGGCAAATAAAGAATGCTCAAGTCACGATACGAAATGTTAGGACAAACTCTTCTATATAGGTACAATTCGGGTTAGATTCACATTTTAACTCTCATAACTCACAAATATAATTGAGCGAATAAAAATACAACTGAAAAGAATTTTGTCAAATGAGATTGCCAATTACAAAAACCTAACAACGAAGCAGCAAATAAAAAATACTCAAGTCACGATACGGAATGTTAGCACAAACTCTTCTATACAGGCACAACTCGGGTTAGATTCAAATTTAAACTTTCATAACTCACAAATACAATAAAGCAAATAAAAATGTAACTGAATTTTTTTTTTATCAAACGAGATTGCCATTACAAAAGCCTAACAACAATGATGATTGTATGATAGGAATGGTGGTGGTGGTGTGAGCAACAATGGCACAATACTGGTGACAATATTGGTGATTATATCGATAGTGATACAATTATAAGAAATTAAAAATTTACCATAAGTAAGAAGCCAGTGATTTAAAATTTTAGCTTATTTGTAAGAAATCATTTAAAATTTTAAATGATACAAAATTATAATAATTATAAAACGAATCTAATTTATTTTTACTAAACTCATTAAATTCTAAATGTTAAATTAGATTATTAAACAACACTTAGGTTTCGATTGGGATGTGAGTTATTTTTTGACTTTTTAGTTTTTGCCTATTTTAACATGGGGTTAAAAAGTCTCGTTTGGAATAGATTTTTTAGTTTTTTTGATTTTTGTGAGAGAAAAATAAAATAATTATGATTTAAATGTGACATTTTGTAACTTAAGCCTAAAAAACCTATTTTGTCTTTTTGTGACTATTTTAGCCCGAACTCATCCCAACCCAATTTCCCAAATCAGTGCTTAAGGAAATAGAATTGGCCAACTTTCAACATACTACTACAAAATTATAAATAGATCACGCTTTTTTATGTGTGATGTATATTATTTAATCACACGTTTTAAATTTTGTCAAAGTGTGATATTTGAAATTATTTTTAATCACACATTTTGAGTGTTATTAAAAGATGATTTCATCACACTTTTTACGTGTGATAATAAACATTTAGATCACACTTGTTAGGGTGTGTTTGTTTAGATAGACTGGATAAGGGTGGATTGGAATCTATCGGACTATTAGTCCTGGGATACATTGTCTTCGGACTATTTGGTTGAACTGGATTTGTATCCTATATTTGTTTAGTCATGGAATTAGATGTCTGAATTAAACTATTCTATTGAATCCTATGTTTATTTGGGATATTATAGAGAATGATAAATGCTCAAATGACTATTTTACCGTTTTCAATTATTTACTAATTAATAGTAATATTAAACATATCTTTAATATTTTAATAATTTTTAGCTAGATTAAATAAAATTTTATTTTATTTTTTGCACAATTAAATAAATTTATTTTTTAAAAATTAAATATCAATTAAAATATATGTTATTTTTTTAATTAAAATTTTAAATAAATTTATTTTAAAAAATAATTATAATGAAATAATGAAATTAAATAAAACATCTATTAAAATTTAACAAATGAAATTAAATAAAATATTAACAAAATTTTAAAATAAAACATCAATAAAATATCTATAAAAATTTATTTTAAAAAATTAAATAAATAAAACATCAATAAAAATTAAATAAAATTATTTTATTTTTAAATTAAGACATTTAAATTTTATTGAATTTTACTAAATATAATACATAATTAAATAGTAGAGGGTCAAAATGACCATGTCACAACCTAATCCCATATCCTCCTTATCCCCCCATTTGTGTCCCACCTCCCCCAGGGACACAATAGTCTAACATATTTGGGACTAATACTCCGAAGCAAAAATTTTGAACCCAATAACGGACTATTAGTTCGGAGAGACTAGTAGTCCAATCCCATGGCTCAATCCCTCAAAACAAACACCATCTTAGATCACACATTTTAAGCGTGATTAATAATGAGATAAGATCAGACGTTATATGCATTTCTCATCACAGTTAATATGTGTGATAAAAAAAGGGTTCGACATATTTGAAAAATAATCAATATTATTTTTGTACGCATTTAAAGAATGTAATACACACTATATATTATCCTTTCAATCACATCCACAATGAACGAAATAACGTCATATATTTCATAAATAAAAGTTGAATGTTCAAAAGTATATAAAAAAAAATTAATAAAAAAGATTTAACTGTGATTATATATATTAAAAAAATGAAAAAACTTAGAAGTACAAAACTAAGGGGACAGCCCATGGCCACCACCCAATCCCCAGGACATAGCTTATGTGAAAATTCAAGTTCTGCTGCTGGGAAAGGAGTTCTAGAATTGATCTTCACAATAGCAATATCAGTATGCAAATCAACATGCAAATCAGCATATATCACAGCGAATGAGGATCATCGGCCGCTCTTTCCAGCAGCACTCCCAGCAGCACTACAAAACGACGTCGTTTTGTAGTGCAAAACGACGTCGTTTTGTTTAGTTGGGTTTTTTTTTTTTTTTTTTAAATTCCGAAAATTCAAATTTCCCGCCTAAACTTGCAACCCTCATTTTGACTCATCTTCGTCCCTCTCTCTGTTTTGCCCTAACCACGCAGCCAGCTGGATAGAGAGAGAGAGAAGAGAGGCGCTAGAGAACGGAGAGGGGTCGGAGCCATCTGCGAAGACGGAGAACGATGGTGGACGGAGGCGACGGTAATGGAGAGAGGTTGGCAGAGGGATGCGAGTCCGGCTGTGACACGACGATGGCAGAGGGACTCGAGTCCGGCTGTGACGCGACGATGGCGGAGGTATATTTCAGTCTCTGTGTTATGTATATATGTATATTTCAGTCTCTATATTTACATTTTGTTTGGATAATCAAACAGAGATGAAAAGCTTATTGGGTAAGGACACTGGTTCTTCTGGACTTTCAGTCTCTATATTTACATTCAGTCTCTGGTTCTTCTGGACTTGCATGATAGAACTGATTTTGATGATATATATGTCGAGATTTGTTTCAAAACCATAATAATACACAAATATACATTTGATGGGTAAGGACACAGTCATTAATGGAGCATATCTGTTGAGATGATGAAGTAATAGTAAAGTCTTTCACTATTTTGGGTCCTTGTGAATTTCCTGGCTTAGAATAGGATTTGGTCATAATGAGGCTGGGAAGTTTATTCAAAACTAAAAATCTGAGGGTATTTTTAATGTGGGCAATTTGTCTAGTTGTTAACATTGAATCCTAAAACTCAGAACCTTCCACAATTTAATTTATTATATGTTTTTCAATTAGTAATTTCTGAATTAACAAAATCCTTAATTATATATAAATCCTTAATTATATATAAAAATTAATATAGAGAACTGTATATAGAAAAATTAATATATACAAATTAATTATAGCACTGGTATATAGACTGAAATATATGTATACATTGATTATCACTGAAATAATCACTGAAATATTTCTGAAAGACTCCACTAAGCTTTTCATCTGTGTTTGTTTTTCACTTTTAAGTGATAAAATCAGCTACTAAATATTCATATTCTTGAAACAAAATCCAGATAGCCAGTCCAAGGTCAAAATATAGAGAAGGGGAGGGTATTAAGGTCATTCAGCATCTTTAGCATAGCACTTGGTGGGGGGCAACTTGCAAGAAATATAATAAATTATTTTAATTCTCATCAAATGATCAAGCGAATAATATAAATTGATTCATTGAACCTATAAATTGAATTGCAGGTAATCGAAGAAAATAATGTTGTTAATGAGTTGCCTAATTGTGGTTGGAAGCCGAAATTGGGCATGTTATTTGACTCTGAACAAGCTGCATATGATTTTTACAATACCTATGGCGGAAAGGTGGGGTTTAGTATTAAGAAGCTATATGCACACAAGAACAAACATACTAAGGAAATAACTTCACGGACTTTTGTATGTTACAAAGAGGGAACTCGGGGTATTGACAAGCGAGATCCATTAGTAAAATTTCCGAGACAAGAGGTGATGTGTGGTTGTGGTGCTCGATTTCGTATCAAGTTAGATAGAAATTTAGGAAAATATGTTGCCATTGATTTTGTTGAACATCATAATCATGATTTTGTGCCTCAAGAGTGCATTCATATGTTGCCATCCCAAAGAAAAATATCTACCACCCAAGCAATTGAAGTAGAATTGGCTTCAGAATCTGGAATTCCTCTTAGGTCTGCTTATGAGCTATTTGGTAGGGAATCTGGTGCAAGAGCATCACTTGGCTTCACCAAATTGGACCAAAAAAATTACTTGAGATCGAAGAGACAAAAAGATTTGGAATATGGAGAAGCGGGTAGTGTGTTGCAATACTTTCGTAAGAAAAGTTTAGAAAATCCATCCTTTTATTATGCAGTCCAATTAGATTGTGAAGAGCAAATAAGTAACATATTTTGGGCGGATGCACAAATGATAATGGACTATGCTCAATTTGGTGATGTAGTGACCTTTGACACTACTTACAAATTAAATAATGAACATAGACCTTTTGGAACCTTTGTTGGATTTAATCATCATCGAGAAACTGTTGTATTCGGTGCAGCGTTGATGTATGATGAGACTGCCGAATCATTCACATGGTTGTTTCAGATTTTTTTGGAGGCAATGTCAAACAAAGCTCCAAAAACTATTTTCACCAATCAAGATGCTGCGATGGCTAAGGCCATTCCAATTGTCATGCCTAGTACAAACCATCGACTTTGTACATGGCATTTGATGCAAAATGCTGTGAAGCATGTGAGTTCCCTCTTTCAAGATGTTGGGGTAAAGGGTGTATTTTCAAAATTTATGCATCAAATTGATGATGAAGAAGAATTCAAAATACAATGGGACCAAATGCTTGATAGATATGATGCACACAACAATCATTGGTTGGCCCAAACTTTTGGTGTGAAGGAGAAATGGGGATGGCCATATATTATGAATTCTTGGGCAGCTGGAATGAGTACTACTCAATTAAGTGAATCATTCAATGCATTTTTGAAGGATTATCTAAATTGTGATCATAACTTGATGGAATTTTTCAAGCATTTTGAGAGGGTGCTCTATGACAAGAGGTATAAAAAATTGGAAGCCAAGTATAATTTGTCTCAAAAATTGCCAAGGGTTTCCATTCCAACTGTGATGTTAAAGCAAATGGCAGATATTTACACCAAAACAAATTTTGAGGAATTCCAAAATGAGTACGTGCAGTCCATTGAAGCGACCATTGTAGGCACTATTCATGATGGTGAGAGTACCATATTCACAATTCAAACGGATGTAGATGGAAAAAAAAATAAGAATGTGACAATGGATAGAGATGGTTTTTTGAGTTGTAGTTGCAAAAAGTTTGAAGTCAAGGGCATAGTGTGTCAACATTGTTTAAAGGTGCTTAGAGAGATAATCAATGCAAAGGACCTTCCTGCACAATACATACTCAAACGATGGACCAAAAAGCAAGGGCTGAAAGTGTGAAAGATAGGCGTGGGTATGATGTAAAGGCTGATGTCAAACTACATCAAAGCGACCGATATAGGTCATTGATGACTATGTTTAGAGCTATAGCAAGTAGAGCCGCCGAAAGTGAAGAAACTTATCATTTGTCACTTGCAAAAGGTGAAGAACTGAGTGTCATGGTTGAAGACAAATTAAGTGTGCACACTTGTGCTGAAGTGGAGATTACTGAATTCAGAAATTCCTCAGCTAACACATGCCCACAGAGTGATGAAGTAGATTGTCCAATCCAAGCCAAGGGACTAAAGAAAAGACAAGCAACTACTAAGGGAAGAAGGAGGATCAAGGGTGGGATGGAAAAATGTATTGCAAAGAAGAAAAGAATGCAATCTAAGCAGGTAATTAATTGAAGTTATGTGTGATTGTTATGTGTTATCAATTTTGTGTTATGTGTGTTAGGAAAATAATTTATTACATAATTTGGTTGTTTGCAGGGTGATGGTTTTTGTACTCCTAAAGGTCAATATGAGCCTCCTGTTGCCATGGGTAATATTTCTAGTCAGGTAATTTTTAGTATTGTGTGCAACCTTGTATTAATTTGTTGGATTGATTATGCTTGCAACTAGTAGCGTTATATTTATTATTTTTGGTCTTTTGTGATGCATGTAGGATGGTTCTTTTTCTACTTATCAAGGTCAATCTCAACCTTCTTCCGACATGGGTAATCATTCAATACAGGTAATATTTAATTTAGGGTGTTTACCTTTGACATGCATAGACGTTAAGGAAATTGAACCTCATACGGGGATGGCCATATCGTGCATTATTAAATTTTTTTTTCACTAGCTCTTATTCGTTGCTTTATGTTGGTTTACTTTAGGGTGTTTACACTCCACAACCTCAATCTCGACCTCCTTTTGCCATGGGTAGTAATTATGTTGAGGTAATATAAAAGCTTGTTTGTTTTTTAACATGAAAATGTATTATGAACTTTTTTTGCCATACGTTGTCTTATTCTTTGCTTTATGTTGGTTTACTTTAGGGTGTTCACACTCCACAAGGTCAATCTCGACCTCCTTTTGCCATGAGTCGTAGTAATTATGTTGAGGTACTATAAAATATTGTTTGTTTTTTAACATGAAAATGTATTATGAACTTTTTTTCTCATACGTTGTCTTATTCTTTGCTTTATGTTGGTTTACTTTAGGGTGTTTACACTCCACAAGGTCAATCTCGACCTCCTTTTGCCATGGGTCATAGTAATTATGTTGAGGTAATATTTCATAATGTATGTTTTTAAAAATGAAAATGCATTATTACTGTATTTTCATGTCACTTCTTTATGTATGTTGTTTACCTCAGGGTCATGGTCGTGCAATCTATATTTCTCAACCTCAATCCCAATCTCGACCTGAATCCCAATGTACAAGTGTTCATCATGTCTTGTACCCTACATATGATGTGAGTTGTAATTGCTTACATACTTTACATTGAAAATGTAGTATAGATTTTAAAAATATTTTAATACATGTATCACTATTATAGGGAAATAACACGCCTCATTCAATGCCACCTCATTCAATGCCTTTAGTGTATCCCACTCCGACATCATTTCAGAAATTGCTTCGAGATACTACTGCAGTCCAACTGTCACAAGCCTCACATAGTCCTGCTGACAGTCATGTGGATGGACATCCCTGGAAGGCTTGCACCGAACGATGATCTTATTATATTTGTGGATTTGGGTGTATTTTATTTATGTTCAGTGGGATTTGGATATTTTTGATGGACAATTTTTTTTATGTATTTGGATATTTTTGGCAGCATATCTTGGTGTTTTTTAGTTTATCTGGTACAATGGTTTAAGAGCTGGGGCTACAAGGCCACCAAAAAAAAGAAGAAGTGGAAAGTGTAGTTTTGTTCCGGGTTAGATAAGCATGGGGTAATGATGGATCTGGCACTTGAAGTGGAAAGTGTAGTTTTGCTGCTTACGGCAAAGGCATGGAGATCAGCACCAATTCATCATCCATCTCAGAAGAATTGATGTCTTAAAACGGGCAAATTGGCCACAACCCACTCCTTTCTTTTGTCACATCCTTTAGTTGTTGCTTCGTGTCTTCTCGGCAAATGCTACAACATGAAGAGCAACATGAATAGCAACAAAAAGAGTAGTTGATGGTTTGGCATTGTATAATTCTCACATTAGACTGACTGCTTTAGATATTTCCTTAGTTTTAGTTTTTAGCTTTTTATCTTTTTTGCCAGTATTGTTTTTTTCTTTGTTTTCCCTTCTTTTTGGGATTGCTTCACGGAGATTAGCTAACTGATAGTATTATTGATACTTCTTGTGGGATGTAAACTTCCCAATTGTGATCCTTTTTGTAACCTAGTATGTGTAATTGTTAGATGAATATCTAAATTCTAATGGAAATTTGAAGTTCTCTTGGAAACATATATTTCCTTTGCACTCCAGCTATGGTTGTTACTGTGATTTATTTATTCAAGTCATTGAGTGATATAACAAAATATTTAGGGAGACTTATTTATAAGTCCTTTTTCAGAACCTTATGCTAGACTAAGTCCTGTGTAATATCTAATAGAGTCTCAAGTCCTATTTTCATAAGAATGTATTCCACAAGATCCTAATCTTTTTACCCCTCATTTTCACACCTTCCCCCCTCTCTCTCTCTCCCAAATCTTCAATCATTTTAGAGCAAGACGATACAGAAAGTTCGGAGGCTAGCGAGGGAGAATTGAAAACAAAAAATCTGAAAATAGAGAGAGAAAGTGGAGAGAGAGAGATATGGAGCAGAATCAGGGAGATGTGAATGATATAGAGAGTGAAGGAATGGTGTACGAAGAGAATGAGTTGCAGAGAAATGGATCGTCGTTTTCGGAGAAGAGTTTGAGCAGTGGGATGATCAGAGAGCCTCTTCTGGTGAAGAGCATGAGGACGAACACTACGTCTCAGATTGCCATTGTTGGGGCTAATGTTTGCCCCATTGAAAGCCTCGATTATTAAATACGCATTCAATTTTTTTTTTGCTGAGAATTTATGTTATTTGCTTATTTGGAGAATTATTTTTGTGGAGAAGATAATGATTGTATATCTACAGAGGAATGCTATAAATATCAAAAATTCTATACTTGTGTCTTTTTGGAGTTGGCAGAAATCCGGTGTGGCGTGTTGTTTGGGAGGAAAGCTCTCTCTTTCTGTGTGTTTGTTGGAGTTGTAATGATTTTTTTTTTCTTTAAATGCCCATGTTTTCTTTGATTTTTCTATATAAAAAAATAAAAAAATTCAAAAAATGAATAATTTTTTTAATTTTACAATTAATAATACAAAATAAAAATATATTAAGATTATATATCTATTTCAAAACAAACGGATTAAAAAAATAAAAACTTATTAAGTTTGCGAAACGTAACGTGACACATTACGTTACGTTTATGTAAATGTCACATTACGTTTATATAGGTGTCACGTTACGTTACGTTTATGTAGGTGTCACATTACGTTCATATTGGTGTCACGTTACGTTTATATAGGTGTCACGTTACGTTACGTTTACGTAGATATGTCACGTTACGTTTATATAGGTGTCACGTTACATTACGTTTATGTAGATATGTCACGTTACGTTTATATAGGTGTCACGTTACGTTTATGTAGGTGTCACGTTACGTTTATGTAGATATGTCACGTTACGTTTATGTAGATGTCACGTTACGTATAGGTGTCACGTTACGTTTATGTAGGTGTCACGTTACGTTACGTTTATATCAATTTCCCCTATATATGGTTTTATTATTATTTATGATATTAACAACTAATATTGAGGGTAAATATGTCAAGAAACTTCCCACAGGACTTATGGGAACATAAGTTTTTTTGTAGGACCAAATGTAGCACAAGTCTCCCTAATAGGACTTCTAAATAATTTTCCCTAATATTTGTTGCAGTTCATTTGGTGAGGTATCAAACAATATATGTGTATGGGGGGTGTCTTTCATTCCAGTAGAAATTGTAATTTAATTCTTTCCCCCACCTGTCATTTCTATGTGAGGCTTGTTCTCTCTTTAACTAAGCACTTTATAAAAAGGTTTTTTTAAGCTTTCTTTGACATACTACTTTTAAATTAACTTATTGGCTTAAAATAAGTTGATAAATAATTTGTTACTTAAATAAGTTAATTTATTTAGTAATCTCTTATTTAACTTATTAGCTTTTTAACTCTTCTATGCATAAAGGGTTTATTGGCAGGAATGAGAATAGCAAAATGACAATTCACTTATTTGAGCAAATTGTGCTTTTAAACCAGCTTATAAAAAAAATTATGCTGGGACTGGTTGAACATAACCATAACCATACAAAGTGAACAACATAACCATACAAACTGAACATAACCATAACCATACACAGTAGACAAAATGAACAACATAATCAAGTGCCATTACATAACCATATAACCATACAAAATTAACAAGTCCAGTTAACCATACAAAGATATAGTCTACATAACCACATAACCATACAAACTGCCACTAGCTCCCATGGGTCGCAAAGATTACAAAACTATTACATTTTTATAACTAACGCGATCCCAATTACAAGCAAGAAAAAGAACCCATAAATACGACTCGGATTTTGATTTATGTCTGTTTCCAACTTAAGCATCTTCGCCCTCATAAATTGAAGTTCTTCGCTGTGAAATCGAAGTTGTTCGTTCATAAGTCGAAGTTGTTGTTCGGGGACAATTGACATATTTTCCATTTGCACTACTTCTTCATGTCTAGCTTGTGAATTTGTAGGCAAGCACCATCCCATAAAATCGCCGCAATTTTTACAACAGTAAAATAATTTGTTTTTGTTTTGTTCCGTCTCCGAAATTTGAATAGTTGCTTTCCTATGACATTTAGGGCAATTTCTGTTGCAGAACGTCAACTGATCTGAGGTACCTCCGTTAACAGTTGAACTTGACATCTGCAAAATTATGCACACAATTCATAGTAAAGTTATATACACATTAAAAAAAAATAAGAAATCAAACCATAGCTCCTCATTAAAAAAAATACACATACGTATAACTCTAGAGAATATGATCTGAACCAACAAATTCAACAAAAATCCTCAATACATAATAAAGAGAGTAGCATAAGGAAAGATCCAAAATTTGTCAGTCTCACAGGACATCCAAAATTCACATGGGATTATTTACATAATCTGACACAATATAGAAACATATTATCAACACTAGGTGTGTTGACTGTCAATTGCAATGCAAAGAATTTGAATGCCATTACAAAGCATAGACTTTGAAATGAACTTGTTCAACATCAGATGAAATAAAGCAATTTTAGATTACCATTGACAGGCCATCTCTACTTTCTGCATCTCTTTGGCTGCCAAGAGAATGAGGGGAAAAAATCTAAAAGAATGCTAAAGCTCTTAATGGATAAAAAATTCAGTAAAACTCTTAATTCATCACATTCATATGAATGCTAAAGCAAACTCAAAGAAAAGGAAATATCAGTTAAAAAGTTTAAAAAGTTTAAAGAACTAAACTTAAGAAAAAGTTTAAAAAGCTTAAAAAATTCAACTCAAATTCATTTTGTTGAGTTGTTCAAAATTTAAAAAGTTTCAGATAGCCTGCAACAAGTTTACAGAACTACATGCCAATTTAGTACATCTATTTAATTTTTCTTTTCTCACACCAATCAGGGTAAATACTTCAATTTCAGAAGATAGAAACAATTCAAGCATTAATAAACCATGGGTAACAGATCCAAAGGAATGTTTTCACACATTTCACAAAGATGTTCAAAGGCAGAATGGTTTTACCAATCTAACAGAAAGTATGATGAATTTAATTTTTCAATCAAATATTTTACCAATTCCTTATTTGATATAATTGTGCAAGGAGTTGGCCAACAGAACTACATCCATATCTGGGGCAACTTAAATTTAACTTAAAAATTAAGTGGAAGACATATATGGCTAACTTATATTTAACTGAGAATATAAATTTAATTTCGAATCAAGTGGAAGACATAGTTCAAAAATTCTGAAGCTTAAAAGCTTAAACATTCTGAACACATTAAGAATGGAATCTATGTTCATAGTTCAACTGTTCATCAACCATTGTCAAATCAAACACGAATCAACATATTAAGAATTAAGAATGTGTAAATAAATAATCGTATTAAGAATGTGATAATGTTGAAATCATATTATCAAATCAAACGAACATTGAGAACACACTGTTTATGTGTAAATATTAAGAAACGAATGTTTAATAAATAAAGAATGGAAGAGTGTTCTGAACATTGAGAACACACTGTTGATGAACACGAATGAACAAATCAAATCAAACACATATTAAATATTAAGAATGTGTAAATAAATAAAGAATGGAAAATCTATGGAAAAATCGAAAGGGAAAAATCGAAAAGAATGGAAAGGGAGAGAAACGAACCTCGTCAGTTAGCTCTTCCAGATCGTCTCCCCTCCTTCGTCCTGTATCGTCGCCTCACTCTTCCAGATCGTGCAGATCTTCTCCTCTCCTTCGTCCTGTGTCTAGGGTTCAAGAAAGGAAAGGGGAAAGCTAAATAAGAAGAAAAGAAAGGGAAAAAAAAAAAAAAAAAATTTGCACTACAAAACGACGTCGTTTTGTAGTGCTGCTGGGAGTGCTGCTGGAAACAGCGGCTGAAGATCCGAACTCATATCACAGCACCGGTAAATGTTTGGCCATCTTGCAAAGTCACATCAACCTGCAAGGTTAACCATTTTGGAAATATAACTAATCAGAAATCATAGAATGGAGTGTACATCATACTGCCACAAAACGTGCCACATGACACAATGCCTTGATGACAATAAGTGCACACTATCTTATGAAATAAATCTCTTTTTATTTGTTAAAATTTGAAGAACACTAGCAATATGAAGGGTTCAACCACTAACCTTGCCTTCGTATTTAACTTTTTTGCCATGAGAACCCATCACAAGATGAGCACAAGTTAAAATAGTACCATCAGAATCAATTATAGTTCCAGAGCCTGCACTATATGCGCAAGGCTTCCCATCCACCCCTACCAACACAAACAATCCTACTAGTCAAGTTCTCAAACAGCATATACATCCATCTTATAAGCACACAATCATAAATCTGAAAATATGGAAGACGGAAGTTGTCAACCTATGCAAGTGGATATCCTAAACTTTAAAAATTGTATCTAGACAAGAAGGGGCTTCTCTCATTTTTTTCCCCTTTTTTCGGTGTGTGGGTGGGTGGGGGGATGTAAATAACACAAATATGATGCACTAAATTAATGCTATGCCACCTAGCCATTGAGAAAAAGCCACCACCACAAATCAAATATTAAAAGGGATAAATCCAGCTAAAGCATGTAGACAGTTCATAAAGAAGGGACAGCGATTTAATAATGTAAAAAAATTAATAACTAGAGAAGATATATCAGCAACATTGACTAGAAGAACTTATTGTTACTAGTCCATCGCTGTTATTGAAGTAATGCCTCCATAGTGGTCTTAATTTCTCTTGTCCGCCTACATCCCACACTGTGAATACCACATTCTTATACTGCACTTTCTCCACATTGAAACCTACACAATATATATGAATTTTAATCAAATCACGTATAATCAATATTTAGTTCTTTCTAAACATCAATAACATACCAAATTGTGCTTTTGACCATCAAGCTAATTCCAAATGTACAAATAATGAAGTCTTTGGAAGACGATAAAAGTAATGCAAAAATGTTATAACTATGTGAACCAAAGGAGAAATCCAAAGAATCCATCCTACCAAGCTACCATTCAACGTTTGAGCAGAGCTATAAGTCCAAGGCTATAAACTGATAGCTGATTGTCTCAGTCTCTCAGATAACAAATTACAAGAACACTGGTAAGGATGGATGCAAAAGCAACCAACGTTGATTTCTATATAATCTTTTGTAGTTATGTGTTCACGTTAACTAATAGGCATGAGAAGTCTAACTAAAACAAATGAAAATAAGTGTCACTACGTTTGCAATAGGGCAGCCCTATTGCATGAACAATAGTGGCTTTTGCCAAAGCAGAATACAGTTGTTTAAAGCAATTAACAATTGTACTTTGCTTGAGTAAAAGCCATAATTGTTCTGGCTATAAAATGAAATTCAAACAATGAATCAACGTAAAAATTCAAGGCAAAAGTATTTATCGTATTCCCATAAAAAATATAATAAGTAGCATCTCATATTCACCTTCCATTAACCTGAACAAGCAAATAACACTCATCACCATATAAAATGTATACAAGCAAAGTTCAGTCAAATTTTTTGCATTGAAATGTAAAGAATATCAAAAGGCAATGACAAGTAGTGTGTCTTGGTGCTAAATTATCATATACATAGAACGATGAAAAAAAAGGGCATGAGAAAAAAAGAACAAGGAAACCTAACTTTCTCATCAAAAGAAGTATCTTGACCAAAATCAATAAAGTTTTTATGTTTGTCATTACCAAAATAATACAGAAAGGGCCAGAGCCAGTCATTCTGCAACACCAAAGAATTGGTCACTGGAACATATGTCATATGGACTAAGCAAACACAAAAATCCAATAATAATTAAGAAAGATTTCACATAAGAGAAAAGGTAGATATGATGATTCTTGTCATTTTCCCTCAAGCTATGTTTCTTTGCTGTGGGTTAGAAAAAGGAAAGGGAAATAAAATTAGTTGAATATTTTTCATTTGTTAACTACACAAAAAAATTCAAATTTTTTAGAAATTCCTATTCATCTTCTTCTCATTTTTTTGATGAGCGAAACCAATATCATTATACGACTTGCCAAAGCTACCAGCCAATGCCAGTAGAAGCAAAATCAGAGAAGCTAACAGCTTGTATAGATTTTAAAAATTCTTTTGTCTAACATGATCAAACAAACAACAAAGATAAAAACACCATTCATAACCAGATACATATACAAAACACACAAAGAAAATATACAATAAAAACCAATCAAACAAACAAAATACATATTAAATGATGGAATAAATATTACCTCCTTTTGCCTAATAAAACCCAAATCAATGAGAAGATTAAGATCTGAAATGAAATGAACAAAAATCGATTTAGAATGGCTGATTTCAACAAAACTTAGAATATTAGAATAGAAGAAAAGAGAAGAGAAGAGAAAGGATATACCTCAGTCGCTCTTTTTTTTGGGGGGTGAATACCTCAGTCGCTCACCGCCGCTGCAGGCCACTGCTGCTGCTTGTAGTCGCCGCCGATCAAAGGATGTAGGGTTAGGGTTTGGAGAGAAGAGTGAGAGATAGGTTTGGGAATCTCAGAAAAAATGAATTGAATTGTGTTGTGTTGTGTGTGTGGGCTGCTCTACTGTGCAATAGGAGGGAGAAAAAAAAAAAGAAAAAAAAAAGTCATGGGCGGTTTGAATTTTTACGGATCAGAGAATAGGAAATTATTTTATATAAAATAAAAATTAAAATTACAAAAATACATACAATCACACTTATTTAGAAAATGTGATTAAAAAAAAGAAGATATAATCACACTTATTTAAAAAGTGATATTAAAAATAAATATTATCACACTCCCTCAAGTCGAGTGTGATTAAAATATCAATCTAATTTTTTTTTATCATACTTCTAATAAAAGTGAGATATTTTTATTTGTTAAAGTGTGATCTTTAACTGTTTTTGTAGTACTTATGAGGTAATTCTTAGAAATAGAGAGACAACATTTCGAGACAAAAAGGGGATGATTCAATTGAAAGAACCCAGTCAGGGAATATAAAAAATGACTTTCTACCATTTCCATGTGAATTTATTTTTTTATTTTTTACACTTGGAAAATGTTAGCAGATTAGTAACTTTAGGTTAACACAACTCCATAAACCCAATCTTCTGGGAGCCTCTAAATGCAATCCAAAAATTTAAAGCACAACAACTACAAAACAAGAATCTTTAGCCACCTGTGATTTCTCATTCATTCTCTTCTCACCAGAAATCCCCACAGTTGCAAATCCCATCCCTGAAATGATGAAATCGACTCACATCTCTCACAGTTATCTCTCTTCTCGCAACAACGCTGACATACTTCAGTGCCACATGGCAGTCTCCACAAATCCTCAAATTCTTCGTTACAAGAATGGGCTTGTCAGGGCCCAGACTAAGAATTCCAAACGTAACAGCTAGTTTCTCACTGTGATAGAGGAGAATGCTTTCCTTCTCCTCCTCTTCAACATCTTGAAGAACAAAACTAGATTCATAATGATAACCCAACTTCTTCATCTCCATTACCATCTCCTCCAATTTCTTGTATATTTCTGCTGAATTCGGGTGTGATTGATCTCCACCAACAAATCCATGGACAACCCCATTTATTTCAACCCAACTACATCCTGGGCTTTTCTTGAATCCTCGATTCCTCTGCACGATTCTAACATTTGCAGCATCGTCCCATCTCCCAACAGTGCTGTATATATTCGATAACAGAACAAAATTTCCAGTACTTTCAGGTCCCAAGCTCTGGATCTTATTTGATACTTCTTCGCTAAGTTCAATATTCTTATAGTTTCTACAAGCAGCAAGCAATGCACTCCATACACGAACATCAGGATCAAATGGCATCGTTTCAATGAAACTCCGAGCCTCATATAAAAGCCCAGCACGCCCCAAAAGATCAACCATGCACATGTAGTGTTCCATCCTTGGAACTACAAAGAACTCTTGATTCATAGCACAAAACCACTTTTTCCCTTCGGCAACAAGTCCTGAATGGCTGCAAGCTGATAAGAGACAAATGAAGGTCACATCATCTGGCTTTAAGCCTACAGTCTGCATATCATGGAATAGCAAAACAGCTTCAATACCGAGCCCGTGAATACCGTACCCGAAAATCATAGCATTCCATGAGACAATATCTCTCTTACGCATCATATCAAAAACTAGTCTGGCTATATCAACCTTACCACACTTCGAGTACATGTCAATAAGAACATTACAAATTGAGGTATCTGTTGTAAATCCACGCACAATAGAGTAAGAGTGGCCACAAGCTCCGAGTTGCAGAGCAGCCAAGTGTGAACAAGCAGGTAAGAAACTAACCATGGTTGCCAATTCTGGCTCGAACGCTGACAATTGCATCTTGTGGAAAATACCCAGAGCCCCTTCTGCCTTGCCATTCTGTGCACACCCTGAGATAATAGCATTATATGAAACCGAATCTTTCGAATCCATTTCGTCAAATAATCTCATCGCATCCTCTATAGCTCCACACTTTGCATACATTGAAAGCAGTGTGTTACCCAACATTACATTAAAAATAGACCCTGATTTAATTATGTAACCGTGTACCCTTCTCCCTCTTCTCAGATCAGTCAGCTTTGAGCAAGCTTGCAGTACAATCCCTAGTATAACTCGTGACGGACATATACAATCCCTGAGAAGCATTTGGTCATATAATTCCAATGCCTTGCTCGCAAAATCACATGAAACATACACTCCAATCATAGCACTCCAAGTAACCACATTTTTGACCCCCATTATATTAAAAATCCTACTTGCATAAACTAGGCACTGACATTTGCCATACATGTCCAAAAGCCCAGTTGCAACCACCACATCACTGTGAAAACTCCTCCTCACACAGTAACCATGCACGGATTTCCCATGCCTCAAATCGTTCACTTCGCCAAGTGCAGGAAGAACTGACACAACCGTAGAAGAGTTGGGACTTAATCCTGCTTCCTGCATCTGAATAACCATTCTTATCGTGTCACTATACAGCCCGTGAAGAGACAAACCGGCAATCATTGCATTCCAGGCTACTACATCTCTATTAGACATATTATCAAACACCTTCCGTGCTTCAATTAAACACCCACATTTAGTATAAAAGTCAACCAAAGCAGTGCAAATGTAGACATCAGACTCCAGCCCAAGTCTCCACACATGATCATGAATCTTCCTACCATCTTCTATGACCTGTAAATTAGAACACGCTTTAAGAACAAATGGGTACGTGAATTTGGTGGGTGTGACCCCAGATTCAATCATTTTGTAGTACAATTCGATGGCATGGTAAAACGGTCCTTCCCACGCATAAGCTCTGATCATCTGGTTCCACAAGATGACATTATTTTTCCTTTCTGGGTTTGGAATTGTATCAAAGACCCGACCAGCAAGCTCAAGTTCATTACATGTAATGTACAGACGAGTTAGTTTATCCAGTACAATGGCACTGTTGTTGCTGGTGGCGGTGTTGCCATTCTTGAGGAGATGCTGATGGACTATCTTGGCTTCTCTGAGTGATTTTGATTCAATGCAGGCATCAAGAAGCTGCCTGTAAATATGGGTTATACAACTTTGACTACTGCTGATCAAGAACAGAGGTATGTGTGGTCTTCTGACACGGCTTGCGCCTGACATCCCCTTTCTCTGCTGCTCAAAAGGGAGCATCAGCTGTTAAAACACAAACAATTGGACAAGTTGGTGCGTAGTTCTAATTCTAAACTGTTTATGAAACTCCCAAACAAAAATAACATTCTACCATTTCCATGTGAAATCTAAGACACTTGCCCCAATCTTTCAACAAATACAAAATTTAACCTTGTTAAATATTAAATATTGTTAACAGAAGGAAAAAATATTATTAAAAAAAGAAAAAAAAATTACAAGATACGTGAGACCAAAGAAAGAAAAAACAAAGTGAAATAAACATCTCAAGCTACACATTGCATATTGCCCTTCAATTTCTAGAAATCAAAAGTAGAGGTAAAAACTAGTATAGCAATTCCTCGGGTAAAAATTGTTTCAATGATTCACAACGATATGTCTAAGGTGGACATACAAGGCCTTTTTGACTGCCTTTTCATTATATATTAATGAATCAGCAACCTATAAACACCAGTTAGCTATGCAGCCTAACCAAATAACTTGTTACCTCTTGGCCCTAAACTTGGAGACCCATTTATGTTGATTCAGATCCCTTTGCCAAAGCAGCTGCGCATTCTTGATGACGATGTTCTCTCTGAATGAATCAATTACCAAAAATCAGCATCAAGAAACAGAAATAAATTCACCCAGTACTTGTATCATCACATGAATTTTTCATTTCTATTAAATATATCAAGTGGAAACCATGTTGAAAGTAATAAAAAAAACCTTGTTAACCCAGTTTTGATATATGCTGTTAGTTCTCCCAGTTACTGTACAATCTATTACATTTATTTGGTTCAGGATTCTAACTTCCAACCTAATCTCCACCCCTGTTGTGCCCAGAAAAGAAAAAAAGAAAAAAAGGAGAACAACAATAAAAGAAAAAGTGCGCATACAGTATCAATATAATTTTTATTTTCAATTCTTACTTCTCTTAGGAGAAACATTGGTCATGCACTGTTACTTCCTAAAGGAACTTCAAGTCCAATAGTTTCCTTTGCACCTAAATAAAGGAAAAGCAGGTGCTGCAGACTGCAGAAAATCTAAGACGGGAGGACATCACATGACACAAAAAGTCATGGAAAATTGTAGCCTATATCAGTTTGGTCAGATATGAAAATTGTACATACATGAGCCCACACACCCACATTGGTGCCACGTATTGCCACACCACCACCTCCTTGACCCTTGGTTCCACGTGTCAGCCTCTTGAGCTGACAGCTAGACCAATCTAACCCCATTGGTGACACAACCTAATGTGGCATTGTAGACTTGTAGTTATGAAGCGCCTGAGTGACCAATGGCCCTCACATGGGATTGTTGGATTAATGGGGTGTTGTGGCCACATTTACAGTTACAACAGGTACTTTAAAGTTTAAGGCTTTAAATAAAGACTTTTCTAAAGCAACTAGCTAGCCCTCGGGCTTATAATTAAACCGAAGCTACCTTGAACAATAAATGGATAGACGAAGCTGTGCCCTATTAAGATGTTGTAGTTAATTTGATACTTAAAACAGTTTTTTCAGGGTAGTTGTAGATAAATCTCTCTGCATGTCAAATTTGCTTGGGATTACACACCGTTTTGGTGCTTTCAATGCTATTACTTTAAAGGATAATGCATTTTGCAGGCCAAAAACAAAAGAAAAAAATGAAGATATGAAACTTACCCTTCTTTCCCAATATGGAAGAAAGCAAACAAAATCACAGACTGGAGTAATGGTTGATACCAAAATAACATTGAGACCAGTAAACATTAAGAGTGCTTTCATAGGCTGGGTTCTATGTGGCATCCTTCTTTAATTTAAGCTTCTCGCCTACAACCACACATAATATAGATATTAATCAGTGTGAGAAAATAGATAGTACAAACTCTTAGATAGAAAAGCATGTTTAAGAAAAATGAGAACAATAAATAAACTGATGTAAAAACAGTCAACAAGAACCCTTAAAAATAGCTGTTGCAAGGAAAGAGCAAACGAAAATGAGAACTAGATTTCAAGCTAAACCTGTACTTACTCATGGTTCAGACCACTTATAGGGATATTATCTCAGCTATCTAGATAAAAATGAGTACTTGCATAGGTGTTGACAATATCTACTAGGACTTGATCCTATGCTTCTAGTTTGGGCTTCCTGACACTATCTTTATCCCAGCAACTAAGTAGTAGATTTCAGTTTCTCCACTTCTCTTTGCACTGGTTTTGGTTTGTTTTGACTAGGATATGCCCCAAGGAGCATGCTGGTTAATATTACTTTTGTTTTTCTGTTGGTGTGAGTTGTGTTTGGATATTAAGGGGAGTTTGTTTGCCCCTCTTAACTTAAGTTCATAAAATCTAGTGATTTGAGCTGTGTGGCTGCCCAATTCAAGCCTCTCCCACTACAATGTCGATATTTATTGAAGTAAATCTACAAAAACTGAGCACGAAACACAACAATCACTAACGATGATGATGGCGAACGACAATGGTTATAATAATAATAATAATAATAGTGCTGCCAAGTATCACATCAAGCTGAAGCTAGCAAGTCAGTTATGAAAATACAACTCAACTCAACAAGCCTTGCGTCCCAATTAATGGGATTAGTATGTATCCATTTCCTAAGGCCGTGTTTGGTTCATGGCTGTGGAGTAAGTATAAAGCATCCCAAAAAAAATAATGAAGCAAATAGTAACAACTCCCTGTTCACTATTGTACCCCAGCTTTTGTATATAAAACATCTATTATCCATCAAAATACAGAGTCATGAGACACAAATAAAGAAAACTAAAAAGGGATCTCACAACAAGATGGAATGTACCCATTGAGAATTTTTCACAAACACTTGATGGACCACTTAATTGCAAACGGTCAAATGATTCTCTCCCTGCCTAAACCCACAGTTTTGATTAATAAGCACAACAACAACTATATATTTGTATATAGATATAGTTGTGTGATTTTAAGCATAGAGGTCGAGAAAAAGGAGAAGGGTTACCTGAGGAGGAAGACAAGGCTCTCTCTCTCTCTCTCTCTCTCTCTCTCTCTCTCTCTCTCAAATTCGGTATTTCAGCAACTATGGCGGTTGTATTGCAGCAATCGAACACAAGTCGTGTTATACAACATCATGCTTCGAATCAAATTAACCAGGGTGCACTCGGTTTGGTTATGGACAAGTTTTTGGGATTTTACTTGGTATTTTTCAAAAATATTTAATTAATATTTTTTATTTTTTTAAATTTATTTAATCTAATGCTGTGTTTAGTTAAATGATTTAATGAGAGATTTGAAAAGGAAAATGAAAAAGATAGGTGAAATGTAAATAAAATATACTTATCTTTCACCTAATTTCGCACATTTTTTTTCATTTTCCTTTCTAAATCTCTTTCCAAATTTATCAACTAAACCCAATGTAAATATATTTAAAAAATTAAAATTTATGAAATTTTATGGTCTCAACATAGCTGTATTCTTCCTACAAACAGATTTGTTTTTAGAGGTGCATTTAGGGTGGATTTAAAATGTTAAAAAATTATTCAAAAAATTAAAAAAAAAATTTCTTTTTATTTTTTACACATTTTTTTCGTAAAAAATTTAAAAATATCCTAAATATACTAATATTTTTCACCTCATGTTTTAACAAAAAAAAATCAAAAAATTACTAAAATAACTTATTTCCAAACCAACCCTTAATGTTTTGATTTTATTCAAATTATAAAATACTACTTCGTTTATATATTTACATATTTGTTTTTAGGGATGTATTTAACATTTTGATTCTATTCAAATTATAAAATACTAATTCATTTATATATATATTTATATATTAAGGAAAATGATCTTTTAAAACCAAGGCTTGTGGAACCTCTAACATGCTAATCCTAATTTCTTGATTTTTTAATATTTTTTTTAAAAAAATTGACTTGGTGATTGGTGATTGGTTCAAAGATTGTAATAATTGCCCTATTGATTACAATAAATTCAAGGATTGTAATAATTACACTATTGATTACAATAAACACTTAATTTATAATAATTACACTTATTAAATGAATAACGCAATAAATGAAATCCTAATTTCCTTACTTTTTGCATCTCCAAGAGACCCATATAATTATTATGTAAATGTCTCTTAAATAAATAAATAAACACTTATTAAATTCTTTCAAACTCCTCGGTCAAACCCCATGTATTTAATTTATATGTTATGTAATTATTATATAAATGCCTCTTAAATAAATAAATAAACACTTATTAAATTCTTTCAAACTCCTCGGTCAAACCCCATGTATTTAATTTATATATTAAAAAAAATAAAAATAAATATAAATATCTATAATTATCCCGTGAATAGCACGGGTGATAGGCTAGTTTAATATAATGGAAATGCTGCCATACAAGGATGGATAAGGAAAGAGAAGGTGTGACCGCACTTCCAAAAAATTTTAAATTATAATTTTTTTTTTTTTTTTTTTTTATAATCGAGTGTTCAAGTCAATAAAAAATATCATATATTATATTAAAAATTTTAAATTAATTTAAAATTATTAAAATTTACACCCCAAAAAAATCTATAAGCATATCAATAAGTACTAACATGCACCACTAAAATAAGGGTGGCAATTCTAAACCAACAGCATTATTGTTGCTCAAGGCAAAACACAAAAACTAGACCATTATGCATCAATACCTATTCATTAATAATTATTAACAGAAAACATGCATATAATTTCACAAAAGCAAACATAGAGAATCAACAGACATTTCTTACAAGAAAATTCTAAAACATTACAACCCTAAATAAAATTCCTTTCCAATTGGTTTTGGTATTACAAACTATAGCTAAAATCCCAAGTAACCATTCTACAATCCCTTCCTAGTTCTGGTAGATACATCAACATATTCATATTATTATTGGCACATACATAAGGAATTTTTGCATACAACACCTAACATATGTAATTTACATGTGCAGATCGGGGCGTAAATACAATAAATTAAGCTCCCTCCCTGCACCGCAAACAGGATGGTCCCACAGCACTCGGCCGCCACATGCAGTCCACCGGACATGGAATATATATAGTTTTGATCCATTTGAAAACTTGTCGGTGGATTTTGGTCCACCGATTGGAGCCAATCTTCAAGATGGTATGATAAAGGAGTGCACAGTTCATCACTCCCGTGGCCTGGCGTGCCAGAGAGAACTAAGGGCTCGAAGTCGGGAGAAATAGTCATTTATCGCAAGGAGGGCTCGGGCTGATTGTCTGGTCGTCAGTATACGATGCATTTGTTGTAGCGTTTGTTGTCGCAAACTATCAGCCTGGTAATTGCCAGAAAGAAAACTCAATGACAAATATTGATCAACTGTAGAAATCCAGATTTATCAATAGCAAAAAAGAAAAGCTAAGAAGTAAGGACACAAACACACAACACAACGCCAAGAAGCCAATACGACAATTTTCAAAATATGCATGATGTGACACATGGGGGACACATTCAATAATATAAAGTTTCATATATTATATATGTCATATATATAAATACTTCATTCATAGATCATTAATAAAAACAAACACTGATATCCAAAACTTAAAGGAGGGATTATTAGGCAGAAATCTACATTTTAATTTTTTAAAAATCACCTTGCTTGTTTCCACTTTTCAAAAAACACTTTTTAGAAAATTCTACTTTCTTATTTTCCGTGTTTTTTTGTTTTTACTGAATTTTTTTTAATATTTTAAGCAATTTTTTTACTTTTTAGACACACCTAACATAAATACACCTAAAAAGTAAAAAAATTATAAAAAAAATTCTTTTAAAAATTCACTAAATATCAAAAATACAAAAAAAATACAAGCATTCAGTACATTTTTTGTATTTTTATGTATTTATTAATTTTTTAAAATATTTTTTCACAAATTTTTTACTTTTTAGATACATCTAAGTAAGATGCATCTAAAAAAGTAAAAAAATGTTTAAAATTTAAAAAATATTCACTAAAAACAAAAAAACACGAAAATCAAAAAAGTCAGTTTTCAAAAAACTTAATCCAAAAAACTCAAACCAAACACACTGATTGGATCCCAAGTTATTTCATTCAAACTTTTAATGTGTTTCAAGCAATAAACACATCTCGCCCAAGTATTCAAAGCGTGTTTGGGTCTAAAGTTTTTTTAAAAAATAATACGACTTCCCACATGTCGAGAAGTGTCCAACGTGACATGTCCAACACGGACACATCACCTTGTCAAATAAAATGATACTTCACATATAGCCCAAATTAACATAGATTTACACTCCGGAACACTGGGAGGCATTTGGATGTTCACCATTCACTTCTATTATCAAGCGGAACAAAGACATAAAACAATGGTTGCATAATTGGTAAAATATACAAGCTAGCAATGATGCATCAAATGAAAAGAAGAAAAGAAACTTGAAATCTTATCACAACTATAATTAAGCTTTGTCAGTAAGAAATCCAAGCACAGGAGATATAAAAGATTAACAAAAGATTACCAAAAAAATCAATAGAAGAGAAATTTACCTGACGGACAAAACCTTCAAGAGTTCCTAACTTCCCCATGGCCATTGCCATTTGACCCATATAATTTGCCACATTTCCTGATGATCCTGATGGGCCCGAAGAAGATCCACTGGCCAATGTCTCAGACAGAGATTGCTGCAATGCTTCCATACCCTGAGAGAGTGCGTCCTCCGCTTGCTGTGATGATTGCTGTAAGTTGTAGATGGCCATTAATTGTTGTTCCGTCAGAGGCTCTAATTGATTCACGAGGAGCTGCAGTGACATTTGATTCAATCCACAGAACAAACTGAATAAAATGATAAAACAAATAAAAAAGAGGGGGAAAAAAGCCTACAACAGTGTTTGGAACATGTAAAAATATTTAACATGTAGTGTTGACTGCATAAATGGCAGATATCAAATGATTTTGCAGTGACAAGTTTGTTGAAACATTTTCTGCCAATGAGTTCAAGACATTTTCAAAACATTTTAGCACAAAGCAAGCAACCGGGGAGGAGGGAGGGGGAGGAGTTGGGGAAGGTGGCTGGAGTGTGGAGTTAGGGTTATGGTTTTCTTAGAAGATGAAGACAAGGGCAATCTTGTCTTTTCACATTAAAACTTGACTTTAACAAATTTCTTCCCCCTTCTCAAAACAAGCAAGCGCACTACAAATTTTGCTAACTTGGATGGAAAATGTAATGTCAACATTTTAGTCCAAAACCATATGTGGAATATTGGGCTATTTTTAAAAGACAATAGCATAAAGTGGTCTGGGACCATAACATGGGGGTAAAGTTTGCCTTTAATTTTAAATAGATTTCAGCAATCTTCAGTAAAGACGGCTTAAAAACCAAGCCATCTGCCATGGGGTTAAAACCACGGCCTCTTGCTAAAGAATTTTTGAAGAATAAGAGAGAAACTCAAATCTAAAAAACATTCACTAAAATCTTCCCTACACCAGCAGTATATTTATAAAAGAGTGGAGCCATAAAGAATCTCACTTTGAGAAGTTCAGAGGAGCGGAAGCCACCGATCCACATAAAACACCGTTCTGCGGGTGTTTTCCACATCCCTGACAATATGTGGAAAACATCAGCCTTGGCTGCATTGCCTTTCAGCCTGAAAACATCATCAAATTGTGTGATGACACTGTCCACAATAGTACGAAGTTCAGTGTCGCTTGCATGTGAATTGACCGCTGCCCTAAGCTCATTTATCTGCTGATTGTGCTCTTCCATCCATCGTGCATATTCTGCATTAAATGCCAAGGCCCCTGCAAAAAAAAAAAAAAAAAAGGAATTAGCAAGGCTATCTTTTTCTACAGAAAATCCATTTTTTTGCAAATTCAATTCAATTCAATTATAGGGACAGCCGCACAAAGAAACAGAAAGATAAAAACAGAGAAGGAAAAATTACAAAGGAAAAACTGTGTAATCAGTCATTGTAAGTTGTCAAACTGGGATACGAATCATGTATCGTTTTTCTATTTTTCTGAATCGTGTATAGCATTGTATCATGTTTAAAATATGTTTAAGATACTATCTTAATTCACCATTTAGGATTTACTATATAATTTGCGAATTTTAAGTTCTCAAAGAGCTTGTCCATAGTAGAAAATTTTAAACTTTAATCAGTGTAAGTAGGCATAAATCAACCGCACAAGATACATAACACTAAATAAGTAGATATTTATCAACAAAGTAGAGAAAATAAAAGACAATAACCATTCTCTTCTAAAAAGTATTATTTTATAATATGTTAATGAGAATTTTGTAAAAATATTTATTTACTAGAAACAAGTATAAAGAAATTTAATTATTCATGTATCGCATATATTGTAGCATGAATTGCACCTTTTTTTTTTTTTTTTTGATTGGCACTGGGGTGTCCGGATCATGTATTATATATATGTATCGTAAGATACATTTAATTTAAGATTTCTTTCTAAAATTATCGAATCATAAGATACTGCCAACACTGACAGGATCCACAGGCACAAATCAAGAAAAAATTCACAATGAAGTGCATGGAGATGCAGTAAGAAACACTATCAAATAACCAGTCAACTAAGACTAGGTACATGATCAAAGCAGTTGTATGAGTACCTCCCAAAACCAGGTTTAACAGTTGATTGGCTAATGGATAACCTTAAACTCTGAAACACAAGCAGAGAACCTAATAATCCTAATGAATAATGATAGTTATTGATCATCATTGACATGCAAGTACCCATCACCGCAGTATATATATAGAAAGAGACGAGGTAAAGAAAGCCGGACACCGAGACTACTAGTTTACCAAAGCATGGAGAAACAAAAGCCAGATCAACATGTTTATTGTCTTGTATCCAATTATAAAGACACCGGTAACTTTCATCATGACCATAGAACAAAAGCTTTCATATTTCGTACCAAAAATCAGTAATTTACAATACAAACTCCACATCAATTTTTTAGCAAACTGCTAACAAAAAAAAAAAAGAATAAAAGAGGAACTCATAAAGAGTCTCTAGAAGCACAAGTTGAAAACAAGAGAAGCAGTACAATAAGGTATGCATACCATTTCCACCCGATGAATGGGAGGACTGATCTCCTGAGTTTGAAATGAATATTCCCTGAAAAAGAAAAAGACAAAAGAACAAATTAGTGATCTAAAGAGAGTGAAACACATAATAATACTTTATCTGTTAGAAAAAAATAAAAATAAAATAATTAATATACAAAACATGTATATTCAGAAATGGATAAAAGTATTAAACCTGCTGGCGGGCTCGCTGCAGCTCCTGCTCAAGTTGGGTCAGCTTCAGCCGGCTGCTCTCCAGCTGCTGTACATAGGCCTGTTGAATAAACAATGAAAAATAAAAAAGAGAGATTCAAGTTAAATTCAACTTTTTATTAACACGAACTGCTGCAACATTATTCATACTTTTAAACAGATCAATTATTAAGGCAATGTTTCCAACAGATTATTAACCAATATGCATTTGTTTTTTACAAATACAGGAAATATAATATTCAGAACAAATAATTGACAATTGAAGTAACACAACCTACTTTTTTTCTCAATCGGCTTTTTCTGGCAGCTTCACGATTCTGAGCAAGCCTCCTTAACGTCTGAAAGTAATCATTTTGAAAAAATTAACAAAAATTATTGTATCATTTGAGATATTATAAACATTACTAGTCTCAATTGTGTATAACCTTCTGATCCAATGTTTTCTCCTTTGATCTGTCGCTTGAATCAGAGGCCACAAGAGCATTCGATTGACCCATTTCAAACTGCACAGGGAAGTACAAAATTTTAATTCACAACTAAAATATGTCAACAGCCAACTATTCCATACAATGAAGATTTATTCATTTACTTATTTATTGGGATAATGCATGACCAATAAAAAAACTACATCTGAAATCAGAATGCTGCAAGGTAAAGAAACAATTCGCACAGACACTACACTAGTACAAAAAAGGAAGTGAGGTTGGTTTCAAAGTTTTGCTCCAAAAGTACCCCTACTCCCTAAATTTAGAAAAATAAGCATAGTAAGTAATTACTAAATCCGATATATATCTACGACGAGACTATGAATACCTTGGTAACTTTAAGTTTTAATTAACACCTGCACTTGGTGAATGATTGACCCTTTTCTAATTGCCAAATAATTCTCTCATCTTCTTCCTTTGAAAGTATCAGGCAAACCCAAAAAAGTGTCTTAACAAATTTATTTCACCCCATTCCTGGCTTTGTATTTTTAAGGAGACTTGAGCCACTAAAACACACCCCTATTTAACAAAATATTCTAAGAAAACTAAAACATTATTTGAATTCTTCCCCAATTTCCATCTCTTTGAAATACCAATTACATTCACTTTTTAGATAAAAAGATTTTTTATGAAAATAAATGCTTTTGGTTTTAACCCTTACAAACAAGTAAATTTTATACGTAAAATATCATTTGCACTGCCCACCCTTATTTTTTGTTTCCCAAATTATAAATAAAATAGAAAGAAATGGAAAAATACATGTATGGCTTACACCAAACATTTTATGCTTATCGCATGTGCCATACCACAATTACGTGATTAAAAGCTAAACATTAAGATACTAGATGTTTAAGATACATTACCCTTTGATTTTTCTCATCTGTATCCACGTCTGTTGAGGTATCAGTTAGAGGACTGGCAGCTGCCATATTTGCCTCCCCACCGTTCTCACGATGACTGCCCGATACAGAAGTTAAGTTCAACTGTTGTCCCTTTTGCAACTGTAATGTCTGAGACCCCGCAATAACAGCAGATAAATTTGTATTGAAGGCAGCAAGGGACTGAATATCCAAAAGAGATACAATCACATTGTATAACGACTTATAATTTAATCAAGTTTAGATCATGTACAAATGGGGAAGAAAACCTAAATCACCTTATTGAATGAGCCAAATTGGAAATCAGAGGCTCCTATTGGATTAATTGAATTTGTTGGTTGGGATACAGGATCTAAAAACAATAAGTTGGTCAGTCAAATAATAAGCAACAAAACAAGATCTCTATGTCAGTCATACATACAAATAAATAAAAACAAGATATAATTGAGACACTGAAAGAAAATCCAGAGAGAAAATTAGGTAACATGAACGACAAAATTTGTATCTTGGACTCTAATACCCAAACCACATTACTATTTCTGCCAAGTTCTCTGCATGAATTCAATGGGTAACATAATGACGTATTATACAGTAAACCGAATTCAGAGTTCAAACAGCCAAGAAATGAATAAAATTCAAAGTTAGTTGTTGACAAAGAACCAAATGCAAAAATGCTAGCATAGAAGCTTTTTTTTCCAGGCAATATTAGAACTATAAATACATACTTCTACTACTGTTAGCAGCATCTGCTACACGAAATCCGAGAGATTGTTCAAGGGCCCCAAAGTCAGAAATTCGAGAAGAATGGGAAGTGCCCCCCTCCGCGCCACTGAAAAAATCCACAAGTTATCAGAAACATTAGATCGTCACAACAGAATAATACAACTCAGAAAATCAACGTTTTTTGTTAACCCTTCTTCCCTAGTCAACAAAAGAAAGAGTGAATTCGAATACTACCGTATGAATTACTACTGACATATATCAATGGCTCCTTGCACAGACATATGCCTGTATCCTAATGCAGCAAATATTTTAACTTCATTTCTAGGATAACTGAAGACAAGACTTCAATTCTATATTTCAATTTCCAACACTTAGAATAACTTATACACCAGATTCGGGGTTGTGTTTTGGATCTTTTTATATTAATCAGGACCAAAAACAATGTAGAAACCAAAACTTCAAACTGCAATGTGTGTGTTCATGTTTTGAGGCACGTAAAAAAGAGTAAATACAAATAGTCTTAAATCAAGTTCAAGCATAACAGCTTAATCCATGCAGGCAGGCATGCAGCATGGGCGCCTGGACACACGCGTGCACAAAGAGAAGCACTTCAATTTTGTGATAGAATCACTAAAATTCTGTAAATAATTGACTAGGCTAAAGCTCAATGTGCACAGATACATTCTCATAATGTTGAATTATCAACAATTCTCAGCTAGCATGAGAAATTTGTGAAAACTGTAATTCTTCATACAGATGGAAAGCTTGGCTAGAAGATAGTTTGATAAAATGGAAGCTTTAATCTTGATGTGTATTCTACAAGAGGAACTTGATTTTGTAGGTTCTGTTATTTATATGTTGTTTGTATCTTCGAGCAAAGCTTGACTGCTAGTTGTTTTGGCAAGAGGTATGCATCCTGGGGATAGCCCTATTTTTTGGGCTCTCTCTTTTGTAGCATTCTGCCATTTATAAACTTACTGATGTGGCGTGTTTGGCGTTACAATTCATGGAATAAGTGGACAAGCACGTGGGACAAGCCAGAAAAAGCCAATAGAAGGAATCAAGCTGTCCGAGGTCATAATCACTTGAAATTTAGTAGCTTGAATGGCAACATGTTGAAGATTAGGATCCATGACTTCACCATGGATCCTACCAGATTTGGGGCTATTTCCTTTGCTTGGGATGTCAATTTAATCAATTTAACATTTTTTGAAATTTTTTTTCTTAATTAAAAGTCAAAATCTGATTCTGTAAATTCAATCTTGATTCTAGGATCTTTAATTAATTGTTTTCCCTACTTCATTTAGTTTTTACCATTTATTGGTAAATTTTCTTAATTGGTTAGTAGTCTTGGCCTATGAGCAACGATGTATCGACTCAAAACTCAAAACGACAGTTACTATTGTGAGATCCCTAGTTCTCTCCAACTTTTGTGTATTACTTGTGAATCAGCTAACTTTCGATGTCTTTAATGCTGATATTCTCAGTCAATTAATAGGTTTCGATATGGGTGTAGTTTCCAGTACTCAAAATCATTGTCGCAAATTCTCTTAAGTAGACAATTCCCTACATTACTTATTGATCCATAAAATAAATAAATAAATGAATAAAGTATATTTTCAACAACATTCAAAGTTCGACATCTATGTTATATGGAATTCATTGGGAATAGGGATGGCAGTTGTTTCCTTCTAATAATATGGTATTAAAGATATAGTTCTTTACTACTTTATTCGTTCCAAAAGTTTCACTATAACAAAAAAAAAATATATATATATATATAGATGGACCGCATCAATTGGCTATCTCAACATTATTCTTTTTCTAGCCTACCCATATAGTCACCAACAAAATATTGTCTAATACTCAAAAGTAGAAGCTGTCCTCCATAAGCACATCCATCCCTTTTATTTTCTTTTCTTTTGCACTAGGTGGGATGTTAACGTGTTAGTGAGTTAAGTCACTACAACTCGGCGTTCAAGGCTTCTCCATAAGTTCAAACCCCAAACCTTCCTCTAGACCTTTAGAGTTACAACCGCTTGACGCACACTCAAGTTCAGCACGTCCATTACACGACAAAAATATTAATCATGATTATAAAGACTAAATGAGAACGTTCTTCAAAGTTTCAACGGTAAACTAACTAATAAAGATGGAAACAGAACAATAAAAACAAAACAATCATTATTACCCAACTTAAATTAAGAAAAATACTTCAATGAGCAGCCAAAAAATCAACAAGATAGTTCTGACAAGAAATTTTACACGGTATTTGAAATAGGCATCTGCGGAACAAAGCTCGGCATCACAGCAGAGAACCTTGTGTCATCTTCTGCACTATCCTTCAATGTTGTGCTGCCCATAAGTCACCATCATCACCACCTTGAATGCCACAACCAAAACACAGAAAACTTCAAACCCTTTTAACAAAACACAACACAAAAACAACTGAAATGAAAACACAGATACTTCTAAATCACAAACCATGACCACCAAACAAACCAGAATCAAAGATGTCTCTCTCCAGCACCAATAATTCAGTACAATTTAAAAAAAAAAAAAAAAAATCATCTTACAAACACAACAAAACTATAAAACCTTAAGCACCAATAATTCAGTACGATTTCATAAAATAAAAAGTTTCCTATAGAATCAACAAAAACTATAAACCCAATTCCAAAACCAAATCAAACAGCAAAGCAAACCTTCAAAATCAAATAAATCACCAAAACAACATAGCTATCCGTACATACCAAGATAGCAAAAACCCTAAAAAATAAAAAAACTTAGTTCTTCCAAAGCAGCCTACTTTCAATCAAAGCACAGTAAAAAAAAACAAAAAACTCCAAAACCAAAACAAACCTTCAAAATTAAAATAATCACCTAAAGATCGTAGCTAACCGCACATAACAAGACATCAAAACCCTAAAAAAACGCTTTAGTTCTTCAAAAGCAAACTACTTTTAATCAAGAGGTAAAATTAACAGAATCAGAATCACATAAAAGGGCACTATATTTAGAGTAAAAAACCCACAAACCTCATCAAAGACTAGATGAATATTCAGCTTATGACCTCTCAAAAGTACTGATTTTGCAACAAACTGACCAAAACCCAGAAAAGCTAAAATCCACAGAAAGCCCTAATTTTGAAGCTTTTGAAGAAAACCGACTCTTTTTGACTTTGTGCTGTGTATATTAAAAACTTGGGTTACTGTACCATTGTAACCACTATACGATTTTTCTCTCTCTAGATGCTCTCGCTCAAAACAAAAATTCAACAGACCAACCTCGAATTTCGAGCTCTTTTCTTTAAATGGCAAGAGAGAGAAAGAGAAAAAGGCTCTTCATTCAGATGATTCCAAGCAACTCCTTACGTCAATTTCGTCCGGAGCTTTTTTCAAACTTTTCCAAAACCACCATTTTTATATTCTTTTCACTTTTGTTTATATTTGAATTATTACCACATTGTTTCTTACAATTTTAGAAATAATTTGTGATGATTTAAATGTGTATTTTTTTATTTTTTATGAAATATGAGTTGTGTATAGATATGGATTAAGTTTGAAATAATATGGTAGAAAGGTAATATAACTTAATAATTTTTTGATTTTTTAACTTTTTTATATTATGACAAATAAGGCCTAAATCTTACTAACAAATATTATTAGAAAATAAAAAAAAAAAATTGAAGAACATTAATATCATTGAAAACAAGTAGGGTCGAGCTAAATTATAAGTTTTTCAAGTTTAATTTGATAATTTAAGGATATTTTTAGAAGATGGTTAAAAGTTTTTTTTTAGTTTTTTTTTTTTTCTAAGTTTTTTTGTGAGAGAGGAAAGTAGATTAAAAGTTGAGAAGTGACTTTTAACCCACTTCCCAAAATAAGTCTTAATAAATTTAAAATTATATTAAAACTTGATTTGTCTACATATTCAAGCTATGTTTGGGAAGTGGCTAAAATAGCCAAAAAGTCAAAAAGTCAACTAAAACACATCACATCACCTCTCTATTTTTCTACACACCTTTTCGTAAAAAGTCAAAAAGTTACTAAAATAGCTTGTTCCCAAACCAAGCCTGAGCAAACTTCAACAAGTTGAACATAAACCGAGCTCGAGTAACTTAATTTTTATAATACATAAACTTATTAAGTCAAGCAGTGAGTTGTTAAAGTTTTGTTTTAAAATTTAATGAGTTTAAAATTGTGTTCAAACTTTATTTATGTACATAAATTGTCGACTCCTGGGGGCGCGAAAATCCTGGGAGTTCCATGGGCTCTCTGTGGAGACCTCGCGCTGTACTCCGATCGAAACTTATCCATAACTGGGGCGGTTGATAAGCTCCATTGGTGCCTCGGTGGTAGGTCCTTTCTTGTGGGTTGGGTTAAATCAGGCTAGCAATCGGCTATCCCGGGGCCTGGGCCTACGGAGGTCATGATGCCCCCTCAGAACCTCCTTTTTTGTGTTAAAAAAAAACAAAAAAACAAAAAAAAATAAAATAAAATGAGTATTTAACCATGAGTCCAATTGGAGTAGTCTGATTTGTTTAAAAGTTCTAAACACACACTTTTTACTATTTAGGCCTTATTTGGGAATAGACTTTTTTAGTAACTTTTTGACTAAAATATAATGTAAAAAAATTAATATGTTTGGGATGATTTTTTGATTTTTTACGAAAAATATGTACAAAAAATAAAGAAAAAATGAAATCTTTCACTTTTTAATATAGGTTGTTGGTTTTTTAAATTTTTTAGTAACGTTTAACTTTTAAACTAAAAAGTAATGCTGTCAATCAAGCCATTATAACAATTTTACTTATTTTCAAGGCATTTTCCAATTTAATACCAATATTAAACAAAGATAACCCCTTTAGCACTTGTCTTTTAATATTTGAAATTTTAATTTCTTTAATTTTAATTTTAGACTTATAATTGCATTCTAATAGTAAACTATTGTTACCATTTTAAACACACACACACACACACACAAAAAATAAAAAATAAAATAAAAAAATGGCATACAATACAAACTTGGACAGATCAAAGATAAATTAAAATAAATAAATAAAAGAAGAAAGAAATAACCATTCAGAGTATATTTTGAAAGTTAATTATAATTTAGTGATAAAATTTATAACTATTAATAATTAAAAAACTTATGAATTTAAAATAATTTTGTAAAACTGGCAATTTTCCCAAAAAAAAAAATATATGAATAACATATGTACTTTATTTTATATTTGTTTCTTGTGTTGGAATCGTCAAAATCCTAATGTTGAATTGGATGTGATTTTTGTTATTATAAAATAGCGACAGAGCGAGATTCAAATTATTAATAGTAGAACTATTATGATGAAAGTGAAACTTCCACTAAAATAAAGGAGTTAAATGGTTATATTTTTATAAGCTCAAGTGTATTATTTGATAAATTATAGATTCCACCCATATATCTTCGGATAATAGGCTTTGGACCCAAATCGTCAACATGCTACGTACCGACATATCAAATTATTATTATTATTATTAAAAATTAATGAATAAACAAATGAGAATTGTTTTATCCAGGGATTAATTTATTGATTTTGTTGTAATATCAACTATAAATGCATTCTCTTTTTTTAATTTTATATATGATTATACCCAACAAGCGTCGCATGTAAGATTTATTATAATTTAAATAATTTTTTTTATATTTTTATATTTAATTTTTTTTATAAAAAATCATTTTCTTCGGTTTTCTTGTTCTTACTAAAGTACCAAATTATAACATTAATTTTAGTAGTAGCAATGTCAAAGTGGAAATTGAAGTTTTTTTGACTTGTTTAAATATAACTTTTCAATTAAAGCATTTAAATGCCATTATTAAAAATAAATAAAAATTATAGTTGTTTCTTACTTGACTAATCTTCCTCTTTCTTTTTTACTTCTTCACAAAATATATTAGCATTTTCTTATTATTTTATATAACTGATCTCATATTTTGTATCGAATACAGTTTAAATTAACAATTTTAAGATGATAATTTAATACCATCAAGTTATGATATGATGATTTTTAAAGTGATAAATCAAAAATTTGTAAAACTATATGGATTCAATGGAATAAATTTTACTTTTTAGTAAGACAAATTGATATTCTTTCTCATTAGGCTGAAAATTTTATATTTTCTTGATCCGAATGTCACCACTTTCATACCCAAAACCTTATGATTCTGATACAATAAAGGCATAATGCAAGACGTGGAATAATATACATTAACAATTAACAAATTAATATTGCGTGACAATTGACTTCTTTTTTATTACACCAACAAATTTTAAAAAAACCCATGATAAAAAAAAATTGATAAGGTTATGCCCAACAAAAAAAAAAAAAAAAATCAATGTGAATTATTTTTAAATCAACAATACTAGAAATACATAAATTAAACACAAAATAGAACACACCACATCATATGGGACTAATTCCTTGTAAGACATAAGTATCTTATTCTGTATTTGATACTATGTGTTAAATTTATTGTTTTTCAATTATACTTGGGGGTTTAACTTAAAAAAGAAGTAGCCTCGTTTGGAAAGTAAGTTTGGATTAATTTAGCCCACTAAAATGTAAAATGGATTAGAAAATTAATAAGACAAAATGTCGTATTTAAATCATAATTATTTCACTTTTTTCTCTCACAAAATTAAAAAATGTCGAAAGTTTTTTCTAAACGAAATTTTTTTAGCTAAATTAAAATAGTCAAAAAATAAAAAATTCAGGCTAAAAAATTTATTCCCATGCGAAGGCGTAGCTCCAACAGGTAAGGGTGCGAATGTAACAAATATAGAGCTTGTTTGGGATGTTTAGAATAGTTATATAAGATAAAATAGACTATTTTAGTTAAATATGATAAAATATCACATCCAATTTATTATTTTTTTATTTTTTCTTTCACAAAAAAAAAAAAAGTTAAAAAATATATTCAAAATAAGATTTTTTAACTCCAGATTAAAATAGTAAAAAATAAATAAATAAATAAATAGGGAAATGAAATTTACATGAACATGAAGGCAAGTTTATGAAATTACAAATTTTCTATTCCTTCAATTGCAAAATGTCTTAAGTGGATTGGGATGATTTTCTATTACCCTTCTCATGGCAATTAATTACAATAGGGCCAGTAAGAGAATAACCCACTAGCAAAAGAAAACCAAAGCATAAGTGGCATTGTTGTAATTAAAGACAATTTGAAGGGTATTTGATTTGATTGGAAATCGTGCATATGGGAGTAGAGTAGTTGCCAAGTAAGACTTCCCCTTTCCTGCGCCGCCTGCAACCAAGGTTCAGAAGTTCTTCCTACAAAATGACTTCTTTACCCTTTTTATAACACAAAATCAAAACAAAATATAATATTTATCATGGCAAATAATAAAGGTAAAATGTTAATAAAATGGCAAAGGAATAAATTGTTTCGATTTAGGCTTGGAGAGGCAATACCATAAATAAGTTGTTTATTGATTTATTCATGTTACATTACTTTTTTATATTTTTATATATCTTTTTGTAATAAATAAAAGTCAACTTATAAGTTATATCCAAAATAATCTTGCATATTTTTAGTTTTAACATATATGGAATCAAATAAAATAATTTTAGAAGGGTAAAATATAAATTCATTTTAAATTAGGAATATTTACCAATAAATCTTATTTCACAAATTGTTATACTAATAAGTCCTACTTTTATTCTTTTGTTCCATTAAGTTGTACTGATAGGGAGATTTGGTCCTTTATTGTTATATTTTCCATTTGTGATTTGATTGTGTGGACGTTTGTACCCCTTGTGTTAGTGGGACATGTTGCGCGGGACCACTTTCGTGTTTGCAGGTGACGTTTGGCTAATTCAAATGATACAGAATAAAAACATTTAAGCCATTTTCAGTTAGGGTTTTGTGAAATGTGATGAGGCGTTTTTGGTGACGACTATGTGATATACTGTCAGAGTTTGTATTTTCTACCGTTGGCACGTTGTTGTTTAGCTAGTATGACTTCTGTTCTGGGTTCGTTTATGTTTGATCTGGATTATAGTTGTTTCATGTTGTACTTCATCTTTTTTTTTTCTCTTCTGTTTTTACGTATTTGTAGGGTTTCTATGTGTTTGGTAGGACATGGTTTTGGATGGTGTGTTTTGTAGGGGTTGTGTGTGGTGTGTTGTTGTTATTGGTCTCTTTTTTTGTTGTGTGTGGTGTTAAACCGAGCAGCCAAGTGTTGCAGTTTCCCAATGGAATGTGTCGTTTAAGGAAAAAGATGGAAATGCATATGTTGTGCATTATGGGTGGGGTATGTCATTTTTATGTTGTCCCTGTTGTTTGTGTTTGTGTTTGTGTTTTTTTTGGTCCTCATGAATCACATCTTAACATTCACAGGGGGTGGACAATCAAATTATGTTAATATGTTGTGACGGTAATATGAACGTCGCTATTAATTTGCCAGTTTCGTTTCGATTTGACAATGTGGTCAGTCGTGCGTGCAAAAAGTTTGATGGGTTGACACCTGCCGATGTATGTTTGTTTTTCAAGATGCTCGGTTATAATAATTTCACATTACAGAACGATGTTGATGCGGAGAACATGATGTGTCTTGCATGGTCTTTCCGACTGCAATGCATTGATGTATTTATTCAGATACAAGATCTACCCGACAGTGACAATGCTAACAGCCAATTACAAACAGTTCACTATCACACAGTAGAGGTGTTGGATGAGTCGAACATGAATGACGAAGATGATTTATTGGCAAAATTCTATCCTCATGTTGACAAGGTGTTTTTGTCTGCTCAATGAACTAACGAGATTCAACATGTTGGTCAAAATTTTGAAGATGGAGCAGCTGAATTCAGCTGAATTCCATAGTGTTCTTCACAAGTATGCAGTCGAGTGTGGCTTCCGCTCTAAATATGTCAAAAATGATTCTGTACGAATAACAGTTATATGCATGATGAGGAAATTGAAGGGATGCATGTGGTCGGTACATGCACATGTTTTTCATGCCAACGGATTTTTCTACCTTCACAGGTGGAATAGGGAGCACATTTGTGGTGTTGCCGTGTGGACCTTGAAAAACTCAAGGGCTAGTTCAGATTTGGTACCCGACGTTATTTCAGAGCAGGTACGTGACAAGCCACTTCCGTGCCCCCACCGATGTTGTGTACAACTTGAAAAAAGATTACGGATTAGAAGTTAACTATCGGGTTGCATGGTTAGGTGTTGAAAAAGCTCATAGTGAGATGTTTGGTGTACACTCCATTTCGTTTGACCAATTGCAGTGGTACAGTTTTATTGTCATGGAGAACAACACTATGAGTTACATCAATATTGAGTATGATGAACAAAACAATTGTTTCATAAGGTATTTGATATCATTCAAAGCATGTACCTTTTCTAAAGGGAAAATTTAAGAGGAACTTGCTGGTCACTACTGCCAAGGATGGCAACCAAGGTATTATTATAATGTTCACATATAACATTTACGTTGTCCAATAATAATTTCGTTAATGATTGCAAGGACAATGTTTTTAGCGTTTATTGCCTCACACACATAATATTTGTGCACAAACGTACACCACATACATAACTTGCTTAATTGACTTACAAGAACTATTTACAGGTCTCTTTCTTTTAGCCATTGCAATTGTTGATTCAAAAAACACCACAAATTGGGCATGGTTTTTAGGACATCTCGCAAATGTGGTCAACAGCAACAGGACCCTTACATTCGTCTCGGACCAACATGCAGGTTTATTGGAATCAATGCCCATCATATTTCCCACAGTCCATCATGCATTTTGCTTACAACATTTGCAACGTAATTTGCAACATAAGCTGTGATATGTCAACATTTCATATCGAGCAGGGATGTTAACCAAATTCCGTGCTTGTGCTTATGCACTGACTGTGGCTGTATTTACTCACAGCATCGAAGAGTTTACCAAATGTAGACGGAAGGCTGTACCAGCGTTCTTACAAGACTTACCCCCTTAGTACTGGGCTAATGTTTACTTCTGGTACATAATTCAGAACTATACATTTTCATTCAAACTGTCTTCCTCGTTACGCACCACTTGTGTATCACATTTGCTTGTTTATTTATGTTCTTACACAAATTTATTCCTCCAACACCAGTGGTTCACGTTATGGCGAGA